>VYXF01001943.1:224771-248822 GCA_013397295.1 Polioptila caerulea
AAAAAAAAAAAAAAAAAAGCTCATAAAGAGTGGCTACCTTCCACACAACCTAGAAAAGCAGCCCAATTCTCACAAAACAGATACTCAGTCTACAGAAGGGTAGAAGAAAACTGCCAGATTCTTCAATGACATAATGCTAAACATACTAACCTCCTTTTTCTTAAGAAACCAAACTTTTCTACTATAGCTGATATAAACAACTGATGTCCATGCATGAATCTATTTTCAGTAGCAACATATATATGCAAAAATTAATCTGCTTGTAGGGCTCATAATTCAAATATGAAAGTAATATACTCATAAGTGTTCTAGATCATTTGCCTCGGAGATGTCATAAACACAAACATCTTTCAAGTTAGACCTAATAAAAAATTTAGATTTTCATTATGAAGCCTACACAAGACAAACAGCAGTACACTGCTGCTGGCAATGAGAAGGCAGATGTCAAAACCTATGCAATGCAATCTCCCCCTCAAAACAGACATTATGTATACAGAAACACTTCATGTTTCCCCACCTTTACCTTCTAAATTCCCTCATCTAGATTACTCTGCAGCCCTAGCAACCCATTTATACTCAGCTGGCTGTCCACCATCATTATCTGTAGCACGTTCTGCCCTCATACATGACCTTAAACTGCAACCGTGGAAAATACCTTGCTCACCAACCCAAAGTGTCACTTGCTATAATTAGCATTCTGGGAGCTAACAGTACAGTCATTAAGGCACTGAGAAAGACACATGTCCTGTCTTAGTTCAGTGCATATCAAGTGATCAGTCAGATGACCATTAATGCAGTGAAGTCTTTATTCAGACAGTCAACTTGCTCGGCTCAACTCATGACCTGTCTCCACAGGTTGCCTTTCAAAAAATGGATAATGATACTCTTTCATTTTACCTTCCTCACTATGAAATGTGGGGCTTCCAATCTCCCTTCCTATTCCTAGGATTGTCAGCAATAACAAAAACCTAACTTTCAATAGAAGAACAATCTGAATATCAGGCTGTCTTTCAGCAGCAACAGCTTTTGCTGAGCACACGCAACTCCACAATAAAGGATATTGCCTATTGTGACTTCCCTTCTCACTGAGAACATTAAACAGAACGAGAATCTTACATCTCCATTCCAAAATCTTAATATTTTAATCTATTATATCTTATCACCATCATCTTGTTCCAATTTGGATGGTCAAACGTTTTAATACATCAAAGAAATACTGCTAATGCAAACTCTCTTGCAATGCTACTATGTAACAGAAATTAGAGCATGGTGCTAGAGTGATGCAAAGAAACAGTTAAATTTTATTAATATAAAATAAAATTTTATTAATATAAATCACCCCTTATCAAATCAAAAGCTACCAGGCTGCTGCCTAAATCCTAATTTCTGTTAAATGTATCAAAATTCATTATGTTTTCATATATAGTGTCAAGCAAAATAGAAAACACTCCTAATGATAGAATACACTTTCGGGATCATTTTGTATACACAAAATAATCTACTTAAAAAAAAAAGTTACCTTGAGTAAAAGCTAAGAAAAAATCAAGAGCAGTTGGGAAAAAAAATGTACCTTATTTGTGTAAACTAAACTTTTCACATCTAAGCAATTCAAAGCCATAAAGACCTTGGGAGACATCTTCTGAAGACTATGATTTCTGCACAGAAGAGAAATTATTCAGTTGCCATATCTGTCCTTTCTCATGATAAATGGCTATTGTATCTGTCTCCAACTATGCAAAAAAAGAGATGTTTAACTTCAGATGGCAGAATATTAAGAGTATTGCAATGTGTGGGGTTTTGAGGTTTTCTTTTGAGAACTTTTTCTTACCACATACTTCAATATGGGCTATGGATCTAAAATGGATGGGCTGATTAGTAACTGGAATCCAGGATCAGCATCATTTCTTTGACAAAATACTTACATATTCCCTCAAGGGGAAACCGGAGGCAAAACACACAAAACTCACTGCACAACTAGCACAAATGACATAAGTATGTAATTCCAGAAGCCAAAATATATTCCTTTTAATGTTTCAGAAACATTTTTTTTTTCATTTTTTAAATATGAATTTTGGACTGGGATCCAGTGACAGAAGGCAATTATGCTATTAATCTAGTACTCATTTCTACATTTAACTTGCTTTTTGTTGTGTTGTGTTGTGTTTCAGTTTTAGAGGACTCTGTGGCTATTCAGGCTACTGTCCAAACTATTACAGTCAATTCAAGGACAGCAACTGCAAATTAAAATGTGGAAAATCCATTACTAACTCAGCAGAAAGTTGAAGAAAATTCAGCTTTTTGCAACCCTAACTTCAGTGTACCTAACCAAACAAATAATCTTCTTCCCAGGACAACAGTGACACAGAAGTGTGTCATTTTCTAAATGTAAATAAGCAAACTAAGAAAATCAACACTTTATGAGAGTGTTGCCTTCACTCTCCCAACTGGAAAATGGGTGAGGGGGTCTTTGATTCTTTTATTTTTAGGATTACTTATATACTATACATTCTTGTCCTTCAATCTCTGACAAATAAATATGTTTTACAGACATTATCAGACAGTAGCAAATATTTTTCAGTCATTTCAGTAATTTTCACTGAGTTGTACTAGCTTATTTTGAATTCACATGTATAAAAAAGTAAATAAAAAATCATTATTTCATCATCAACCAGTTATATGTAATGATGAGAGCAATGGATACTGAAGTCATTCAGAGCCACTTCACAACTGACAGTTTGGGAAATGCCAGAGTAGACACTCAAGAATTCCTCAGCAGCAATTGTATTGAAAGAAAACTGGTGGGAAGAGAATTGAAGAATATGAGATGAAGAGGAGAGCCTTTGCAGTAGTCAGTTACATCTGAAATAAGAACATGCTTATGAAAATACAGCTACTATAGAGTCAAAATCTAGGATACTCCTCCGCTGCCACTATGGGGAATATTCTTAAACTGTAATATGTAATTCTTAACATATTATTTTCAGAATATTCTTTAACTATTAGTCTATCTGTAATATGAGGAAAAACAATTGATACAAAGCAATTTTAACAATAAAACTACAAAAACATTATTTCTATAGTTATTTTATAAGATCAGATATTTTTCCTTATAACAAGTTGAAAAGGAATGCAAGGAGTAACTTAAAAAAGCATAATGGTGTTTGATTTAACTGCTGACTTGAATCGTCTAATTGTCACACATAGCTCCTAAACTGATTCCAAATTGAACAGACATGAAAAGGAATAGGAAAAAAGAAATGGTCAACAAACAGCAGCACAAATGCCTTAAATATGTTGATGATTTTCCATCTTAATGAAGGAGAAATCAATTCCAGGATCTAAGAGCTGTCCAAGGCATTTAATCTTTCATAGAGAAAATTTTCTATTCTAATTCATTCTAATTGCCTTCTTAGAGTTAACCTATCTTGTATTCTTAAGCAATTCCATCTAATCAGAAGCCCATTTCTTTTTTTGTTAAAGCTATGTTTGAGAAATTCAATTTCAAGTTGTCAGCACTATTAGCCATTTATTCTGCACCTACACTGCAGCGTGTGGTAAAGGGAGGTTGGAAAAGTAGCTGAAATTGAAAGTCTGACTCTCAAATGCACTTCTGATTTTCATTGGAAGAAAGAGTTACATTACTCTAAGTGTTCTGCCTGTTCCCGTTTACTGATCTTACAAACTCCTCAAATGCGTTTTGCACTCTGTTTTTTTTTTTCAGCACAATAAAACTCAAATTACACATCCCCCCCAAGCATATTCACTGACTATTTTTTCTACCTTATCTTCACTACATTTATTTACGAAGAATATAAATGAAAATTGGTATAAATGCAGACTATTCACTACTCTTAAAGGTCTTTTGTGGTATCTGTCCACTGTGTTAAATACATGAATGCACTGAAATTAAATTGTAGTGCAGAAGTCCTTCAGATTAAGAGGCAAATTACTTCTGACAATGTCTGTCACAGAATACAACCCAACCAATGCTCAAATTATCAAGGACTAGGAAGCTCCATTTTAACAAATGTTTAGGTCCCCCGAATTCAAAATTTAAGAGATGAAACCAGAGCGAAAAATAGAAAGACAAACAGAAAGAACTGAACAAAAAACCCCAACCTTACCTTTCACAAGCTCGGACAGTCCATGCAGCAATTATCCATAATGAGATACTAAAAACCAACAGTACAGTTCCTGGACATATTGTCATTAGAGTCTTCATAACAAAACGGGTATTGAAGTTTATCTTATTTAATGCTCCAATGCTTCTAGATGAGGCATCAGTGAAAAGTTTGCTATGCAAAAGCATAACTCTGGCAATAAGATACAGTCTTAAGAACATTGGTATAGATAAAATAATATCCACATCAGCTGTTGTTGTGGATGGAGCGTAGGAAAAGGCGAGCCGGGCTGTCCATGTGAATGTGTAATTCCCAGGTATGGGATGTATAGCACACACCAGTATTTCCAAGCAGATAAAGAAAATACGCTCATAAGTCATGGCTATTCTCCAGTCATCTGCTCCATTGTCCACCATGAACAACTGAAATAATAAAATACAAGGTTAACCTCAGTAAAGCAGTAAAAAAAATTTTATAATTCCATTTTAAATTACCACAGTTTTCTATGCTGCTAAAGACCACTAACAAACAAAAAAAAATACCATCTCAGAAAATGGTATTATTACATCACTATGAAAGGAAACATAACGCTGGTTAAGACAAAACACATTTTTAATACACTATTTTTAAAACTGCACAAAAACTGGAATTTTCATTCATTATTAACTAAGAATTCATCATATTTTCTTAATTGTAATCTTTTATTTAAAAAAAAAAGTCTGGATCCATTAATCCTTGTCCATTCAAAATCAATTGTTTCCTCTAAGTTCATAAAATTGTGAAGTATTTAACTGTTATCTGAAATGATAACTAAATTACAAATTAAAAATATTTCTTAAGATTCCTGTTAAGCTTTAGTCAAAATGATATGATAGCTACTGTAGAAGTATCCAGTCTTTCTTCAAGGCACTGACACTGATCAGTGTAAGATACAAAACTGCATGAGGAAGTGTACAAAGACTCAAGAAGATATCTCATGGTTAAAATATGGAAAACAATAGCCACCAAATATCAAGAGTAGCCCAGGCAGCCAGGTGATGTCCACTCGTAGCTGAAAATTAAATGCACATGTTGGCTGTTGCACAATCAAGGCCTTCAACTTGTCACTCAGGAACAAAGGTATTAAAACATTTCACACTGTTTATGTGTTATGCGAATTATATGCCTGATGATTTAATAAATAAATAGCTAATCAAGCAGTACTTGTCACTAATTTTGAGTAGAGATATGCAAGACCTTGCAAATACACTTTTTTAAGAGAGGAACATGAACCATATGTATGAAGAAGATAAAATTTCAAACAGAAAACCTTTCCATCACTTCAACTATAGTCTGAATCTAAACAAGGCTATTCAGTAAACAGGTAAGAGGAAAATAATACTTTTGCAGAATTTTAAAAATTAGATTATTAAAAAATAATGGGTAAGTAGGCAAAGTACATAATGAGTTCCCTAATGCAAGAAAGGTATTTTTGGCATACTCAACACTATATACACACCAAAAACCCATTCGTTCTCACTGCTCTTTGCCCCCTTCCTTCTTTCAAAACTTTAAAAATACAAGCTTGATTTCCTTGCATGTGTTTTTTAGTGATCAAAAAACCACTCTGCATCCTCCTCACAATACCTTCAGTTTGTCTTTCATAAAAGTGCTCTATTGAAACTGTTTAGAGAAGTGATTACCACAAATTAACTTCATTGTAGTAAAATAATAAAAGAAATAAAGAAATTAACCACAGTAAGGAACACAACAAACCAAAATAAATTTCTGTCTTTGTGGATCTGGCTTTTATCCCTTATGTTCTTTCTCTCCATCTTATTACACTGGGTGTTGGTGACAAGGTTTTGGCTCTGGGGATGGCTGCAGGGACGGTGTCAGCAAGAAGCAGTCAGGGTTGCTCTGCAGTGTCCCCACTGCAGGAAACAGTTGAGTTCACCAGTGAATCAGGTGGTGCTTCTGTGAAAGCATAGTTAAGAAAGGGCAAAACATGGCCCAGGAAGTGAGCAGTATAAGAAAAATTGTGAGAAAGAATACTGGAATATCTAAGGTGGGGGAAGAAGAGGGAGGAGGTGCTCCAGGCATGGAACAGAGAGGAACCCACAGAGAGGAAGGACCATGATAAAGGAGGCAATTCTCTGAAGCCCATGGAGACGACCACTCCAGAGAAAGCTGGATTTTTGTTGAAGAAATGCTCACTTGCTGAGACCTCACACTGCAGCAGATTTTCCTTAGAAGAACTAATGCCAACCTAAGTCTCATGCTGGAGCAGATTTATCCTGGAGGGCTACAGACCATGCAGAGGACCCACACAGCAGCACAGAAAAAGTGTGAGGAGAAAGGAGCAGCAGGAAGGAACCATCATGGACAGACTGCCATTCCTCATGCCCCCTGCACCACTCATGGAGGAGAAGATACAGGAATTGGGAATGAAGATGTTGAGCTGGAGGACAAGAGAGTGGGGCAGCATATTTCTTGTTATCCTATTCTGCTTTTAAATGTCAATAAGGTAAATTAATCTTCCCCAAGTTGTGCCTGTTTTGCTAGTCCCAGTAACTGGCAAGGGATCTCCCCATCTTTATTTCAACTCACAAACTTTTTCATCTTATTTTCTCTCCTCGCGCTTTTGAAGAGGGAGAGCAAAACATGGCTGGGTGGGGGTCTGGCAGCTGGCCAAGATCAATCCACCACATTTACAAATAGTTCTTATATCCACTGCAATATTATTGAAGACAAAGCCATACACTGTTGAATTAAGTTAAAGAATCACTTCATGAATTCAACGTATGCACGTATGAATTCAACATATTCAACTATGAGCACATAGTCTCTTTTACCTGTGGTAACTCTGCAAGCTACAGATACTAGATATGTGAATGGATACTGGAAGGCCAATTTATGCCTGTCTGTACGTCTGTCTTACCAAAACAGTGCAGGTTTGCACTCAGAAAATACACTATTTGGTATGAAGGGGCAAACTTTCTAAGTACTGTAAAGCTCCAGTGCATTTGATTCTGATTAGTGATTAGATTGCAAATGCTGTCAGTCAGACCATAGAAGTGTTACATCAGTCATGAAGAAATCGAGATATTTAGAACACCCAGAATACAGATTAATAGTAACCAGTGTGACTGAGAAAAAAAAAATATAGTTAATATCAGATCTCTCGAAGGCTGTGTGGGTTTATGCAGAAAAGAATAAATCTATAACAGATTTAAATATTTCAATTGTAAGAGATATATCAAATATATGTCAAAGTGGCAGTGCTACAAAGTTCCAAAATCTGCTGCAAAAAGTAATGGTCTTTTCCCCTGCCTTTTTATGTATGTTTTTCAAAGATTTTAAAAAGAATTCTATATGCAGAAAGGCAATTCAAGAAAAATTATACCTTCAGCACTGATTCAATTTAAAAGATGAGAATAGAAGAATGTTGAGTTAAACACGGGCATTAAAATTTGATCTTGCCATTTTCATAGAGATAATGTTATTTTATGACTGAATTTTTTAAAAACATTGAGTCATCATTATGAAACACATACTTGATAACATAGTCAACTGTCAGCAGAAGAAATCCTAACATGCAACATACAGAGAAATTTCTCTGCAGTGCTCAGTGGAATGGGTTACGCTTACACACACAGAAGATCCTTATCAACCTCCTGTGACCTTAGCTGTGATAATTTCTTAAAAAAAAAACTAATATTTTAAAGCAATAATATCTTAAGCTGTCATATAATGAAATTTAGGAAGTAAAAACATGAAAGGAAACACCAGAAGTCACAAACACACAGGTCCAATAAAAACATTTCTATTTCACAACAATATTAACATTTCAAATTCCCATTTATGAGGATGACTTCATTACAGTTCTTTGCCTAGGTTCAAACCACAATGGATATCAAACCATCCAGAACATGAACAGGCCTTGACCACACGCTGTGAATAACACTTAAGTTCAGACATAAAAAAATGACACAGAAATTAGTACAGGATTTCATGTACATTTTATATACTTGCAATTATGCAATCCACCTAATGCAAGCTTCACTTATAATTTGGAAGATACAGAGGTATTTGTGCATGCCTGTGCGCTTGGCTATGTACATTTCCACTCCAGAAAGTAAGGAACATAAATGAAGGGAGAAGAGGAAGGACAGCTGAACAGCACAATTCAAAGGGTATGTATGCACACTCTTGGCTGATTTCAGTCAATCTGGCTGTAATAACCATGCATTAATTTCAAGATACTACTCCTCATCTGAATGGAGAGGAGAATGACCCTAGAAATAAAAAGAGACTGATCAAAAAAAGAGTGACCAAACCTTCCTTTAGATTTGAGTCCTGCACTTAACAGAGAAAGACAAACTTCAGTCAAGGTCACATACGTTATGCCTATTCATAGTTTTCAAGTTTTTTGTAATTATTCAGCATTAATTCAGCGTTATTCAGTGTTTCACTATGTCGCCACTTCATGTGAAAAATTCTGTAGTTATTTTTCACCTGGGATTATGAAATGTTTTTCTAGCATGTATGTGAATGTAAGACATAGAATCAATCTTCAGCTTCAAATAAACTTGGTATTTGTAATGCCCCCCTTTAAAAACACACAAACAAATATGACAGATATTTATATAGATAGGTATGTGTATATTTACGCAACACTTGTTTGTTACACAGTTACATTCATTTAACACCAGACAAAAAAACAGGCATTATAAACAGACAGATTGCACACAATGACAAATTGGACCAGAGACTCTGTGAAGGAGAGAAATAAAAGGAGAGAAGTTAATTTTCTACTTTTTGGTGAATGTAGAAAAGAAAAAGGAAAGAAAAAGGTAATATTTAAAAAATTTTTAAATTTGCCATTACAGGCAAAAGAAAAAAATCTGAGAACTGTATCACTAACCTGCTGTAATACTGTAGGGATACATTAATACAGGAGTAAAACAGAAGTAATAAACAGTGATAAAAGTAGAAGCTTTCCTTGGAGAAAGGAAATCAACTTTACTTACAAGCAAATAGTTGCAACTGTTTAATTTTAAGAACCCAAATTAAAAATGGTTTAATACTGGAGTCAATTAAATCTTACAAAAGGACTGAGAGGATTATGATTTAGAGTAGCAAAATATAGACTCTGGGATGGATGACTTACCAGAATTTTTGACCCAATATTTTTCTATAGTGTGTACTACACATAATAGCATTTGCACAATCAAAAAAAACCATTACGGTAAGACAAAGAAGATGTTCTTTTTGTCTCACTACTCCAAAAAGTCAAGTTACTGTCCAAGAGCATCTCATTAAGTAAAAATTATCTAAAACCATTTTCAAGTCTTGACAGGAGATTGCCATCTTAAGCCTTTAGCACAGTAGCCTTTATCTAGGAGACGGAAATTACTTTCTTACATAACCAGCATTGTAAAGGCATGTAATCAAATGGTCTGTAAGTCACCCAAATACCTGTCGACCTTGGGAGAGCCTACAGGAGTTCCTGGAAGCTGCTGTACTCCTAATCCTGAGTACAATGGCCCAGATCAGGTATGTTAGTGGGTTTAATACATATGTAAAGTCATGAGGCATCAAACTCCTGCACTTACAAAGCACAGAAGGCAAATAATATGGTTTTTTTCACAAAATTACATGAGAGATTGGCAATCTTATATTTGCCAGAAAGTTTCCCACATCCAGAATTAAAACCAAACTTTCTAGTAGGTCACTAGAAATTGATCCACAAGGTCTAGCTATCTACCAAATGAAACATGCTTAGTTCATTCAAATGAGGAAGCCAGACTGCTCTATGACTTATACATGCAGACATGCATAAACACACATGTTCCACTCCCAACTAAAACATCCCAATTTAAACAGCAGACTTTAAAAGCCTGGTACTTAGTTTCAGCACAAAAATTACTGTTTGCATAGCACATTTAAATTTGACATCCCTGTGCAAAATTAGCTTTCTATAATGATTAATATTTTGGTATAAATATAGCAGGCATGTAAAGCAAACTTCATGCTAATGTGTCCTGATGGCTAAACAGGTCCAAAATACTTCTCTCAAAAACTGCATTTAAATGTTATCACCTCAAGAAGGGATGTGGAAAAGAGGCTCAGAGCATTTGTGCTCACAGTCTTTGTGAATTATATTTTCAGGAGTGCAGTACCAAAAATTTCACATTAAAATGCATCTGAACAGTACTTCTTGGTTACTCTCACAGGTCACAAGTAACCATAAACATTTCAAAAAACAGATGTGTGCTAAACAATGCTCTTATTAGGTCTATCTGTGTCTTTTTTTGATATCTATCCCTCAGATCATTATTTTTAAAAATGGAGATTTTTAAGAAAGAGAGGAATTTAGAATCAATGAATAACATAGGGTTAAGTACTGCATGAGCACACAAAGTTAAATTCCACCTACCCATATTTCCCTTCTGGTTTAATCCACATGCTGACAGTATTCTTTTTAGCTTTCTCTCTCTAAAGATATTCAGAAGCATTCCTCAATATTCTTAAATGGTACTGTACAGATTTTCAGCTGTACTCCTCATCCCAAACTATGAAATAGCTTAACACCCCCTCCTCCCCCCCAACAGCCTACAATGTCAGAAGACCATTATAGCACAAGCAATTGCTGGAACATAGATAATTTCTTTTCATATAGGTCTCTCCATAGACATCTATGTGCTCTAGGCACCCAAAGAAGGTGAGACACTCCTGATCATTTCATTACTTTCTACACAGGTAATAGTATTAAGAACCGAAACCCAAGGACTACAAAGGAAAAAAAAAAACCAAAAAAACCAGAAAGGACATTCTAAGATATCAAGATTCTTTCCCAATGATGCAGAGTAGAACCCCCTGAGAAAAGCATAATTATGGATTGAGCTAAGAAGTCATCAAAAGCTTATAAATACATTAAAAAATCAAAGTAATTTGATAATGAGCTTACTATTAATAATAGATTGTAAACAAAATTAATACAAAAACTTTTTTTTCACTTTCATTATTAAACAGATATTTCACAAGACAATTTCCTAGTATAATTCTGTTTGGAGTCTTGGTTGAACAATCACAGCTGAGCTTCCTCAGATCTGTAACCAACAGAGAGATATTTGGTTACATGAATTTTTATGAACCTTTGAAAAAATCAGAGCTCCATAAATAGAAGTCCACCACTCAGGGTGACTATACTTATTTGAGATATTCAACAGAATAACCACTTTGTGACTCAATTGAATTGACTGAAACAGAAGTTTCTACTTGTCAAAGTCTATGAAAGGTATTCCTTCATTTTAACAATATTCTTAATTTAACAGCTGTTTCATTTTACCAACGTTTCAGATCCTACCCCCTGTGCTGCTTAAAACAATCAAAATAAGCTCTTTAAGTTACCACATGTAGAAGGCTTCTATCCAGCACCAGAAAGTCTTGTGCCTGGCTTTGAGAATCAATAATATCCTCCAGGCAGATACAGACGCAGCACGATTTAACAAAGCTCTGAACATTACTGAAGTGCAAGAAGAATAACAGAGGAGGAACAAAACTGGGGCTGATACACCTGAAGGCTGTGCTGCCATTCAGTGAGACCTTGATAGGCTGGAGAGTTGGCCAGGGAAACTTAATGAGGCAAGCGCAGGGTCCTGCACCTGGGGAGGAGTAACCGCAAGTCCCAGCTCAGGCTGGGGCTGACCTACTGGAGAGCAGCTCCGTGGAGAAGTACCAGGGAGTCTTGGTGGATGACAAGTTGACCATGAGCTGGCAGTCCCTTGTGGCCAGGAGAGCCAGCGGTGTCCTGGGGCGCATTGGGAAGTGTGTGGCTAGCAGGTGGAGGGAGGTGATCCTGCCCCTCTACTCAATCCTAGGGAGGTCACATCTGGAGTGCTGTGTCCAGTTCTGGGCTCCTCAGTTCAACAGAGACAAGCAGCTACTGGAGAAGGGCCAGAGGAGGCCATGAAGTGCGGAGAGGTCTGGAGCAGGAGACCTCTGGAGAGGTCTGAGTACTGAGTAAGGTTATTTGGATGTAGCCAGCCCTTAAGAAACATACCAGAAACCTAACCTAGGCACACCAAATCTTGTTCTGAGTTCAGCTCCCATCAGCTGCCAACCTGCACTGCCCTGTACTTTTGCTGGCCCACTCTGGTGCACCGTCCCTGCTAAAAGAGTGCACAAAAACTATGCCAGCTTTATTTAATCTAAAAGGAAAAGTTGCAAAGTAAATGGATTGCTTAGGTCTACTTTCTCAAATTAAAAATTAAAAAAATTACCACACTGAACAAGCAACCATGCTTATAAAATAATCTCTAACAACAACAACAAAAAAAAACTCTTCAAAAATTTCTTCGGGTCTTTTAGGTCTGCTTCAACTACTACGCTGAACTTGAGAGTACAAGGATGGAAACATTGATATTAAAGTAAGGGATGATTTTACCTTTGCACTGGAGCAACAGTTCCAAAACTTTGTATATGAAGAGCACAGCACATCTTCCTACAAAATAACTGTTCTATTTTAGACTTTTAGAATGTATATCTCAAGAAACACAGTGGTCTGTGCTATGTTTTTCTCAATTTTGAGTACCTGAGAAATAACGTAATTCTTCTTGCAGATGCAAAAGTCACTGTGAAGAAATCTACATTTCAATATATTTATGTTATTAATTTTAAATAATTATTTTACAATTCTTCATTTAGGATTTGTTTTTCTTCATTCAGTACTAAAAATAATTTGTTCTGTGGACCATTGCATGAAGAAAATACCATCTCCCATCTGCCACTGCAAGAGAAGCCTCACTCTCTTCAGGGATGATCAGCTTCATTACTACCAGGAAAACCGGAACCAGTTAAAAAAAAGGATGTATTTTCTGATTAAACTGGCAATATTTTCACAGGAGAGACAGAAGTTAAAGGAAGAAACACTGAATCTGAGGTTAAATAAGATGAGCTAACTCAGTCATTCTGCCAAAGGAATACAACAGACTCTAAATTAGGAACTGTTTTTAGGAAATGATGGGTACCAACACATCATATACACAAGAATCTGTCTTCTCAGTACCTCCTCTAGTGTTTACTTATTACATAAATACTTCAGGTATGTGAGAAAGTTTGAATGCTGGGGTTTTTTTTTAATTGATTATATTTTTATTTAAATGACAGTGGGTGAGTACACATCAGCACCACGGAAATCATGAAGTCCCTGAAAGAGTTTTTACTATCTTCGAAACACAGTTTAATCCAGAATGTCATTCAAGTGTGTTACAAACAACCACAAATATAGAAATATAAAATCCAAGTATTGTCCTAAAGCATGACTACTAAAATAAGGGAAAGTATATTGTGCAGAAGGAAAAGCAGAATGGAGTTAAAAGTACCTGTGCATTTAAAACTCCTTATAAACATAGTTATGCACTAACTCCAAGTGTTTAGAGGCATTTGGTCTTATTCAAATGTCTCTATAATTCATCCCATCAAGTAAAATTTTGAGGGGGCAGCAATAAAGAAGGTATGTACTTAATATCCTTTTCTCTTGAAGGCCTAAAGTGGGCTTCTGCTAAACCATAGAGCAGATCAAGTCTTCAAAGTGCTTTAAAGATCAACTTAAAATATCTTTAAGTAGAGCTGTTTTCAACATCAGGTTAAATAAACATAGGCACAAGTTTCTTTACAGGTATTTACTAGTATTTCTTAATAGGCAAAATATCATTTTACTTGATCATTATTAATTGTGAGTGCACCTGCTTCCTCAGGGAAAAACCATGTCTTAGCCTGTGTCCTGGTATACAAAGTTAATTTTGCTGCCCAATAATTATTTGAATGTTTCAGCTTCATCAAGTCTGTCTGGTTTACAGCAGCTGTCAGGTAAAAGATGACCTGTTCTCAAAGCAACTTTTTTTAATATTCCTGGAAACAAAATACATCAAACATGTTTGCACTGATTGCAGTCAACCCCCTTATCATCCATAATTTATACATAACATTGCTGTTCAAAATGTTTCATAAAGCTTTATTTACACAATCCTTATGCTCAAAGGGACATACTAGAGCAGCAAAAATTCTGATGTTGAGCAGTTAACATAGGACATTACCAGCCACAACATACGTACAAGAGACACAGGTGAAATGCAAGGACCATTATTAATTTTGGATTAGATGACACCTTTGATCACAAGCTGGATATAAAAAAAAACCTGTCCCCTCTTTTTCTTCCCAGTGCCAAATGGTGGTGGAGAAGAATGGCTTTCCAGCTGACAGCAACAGTGTTAAATATCTCATCTGACTCACCTGCACCCCATTCAGTTGCTGGGAGGTAGACAAATGTCTATTCATACATGGCTGCTCATAAAGAGAACCAAACATTTTCTTATCTGACAACTGAATTTGAAAATCAGACGGGCCATGAGTAGTCTTATATCAATATATTTTTAAAACATTGTGCCATTAAACTGTCTTAAAACTATACTAAAACTGAACTGGCAATATATCAGGTCTAGCACTTGTCTATTATACCACATGAAGTTTTAATTATTCTAAACTATCATACTGCAAAAATTACAACAGAATGCAAATTATTTGCTTTTACAATGAAGCCTAAAACTGAATAATGGCAAAAGAATGGGGTGGTCTCAGTGTGAACTAATTTTACCCATGACACCATTCATATAAGGATCATGCTCTGTAGCAGCTGCCATAGGGTACCTTTTCAGTTATGCTTGAATTTGAACGGATGAGAATTTCTGCTGTCTTAGCCCACTTCTTATATAGAACCCAAGCAAAATTCAGAGGTAGTATACTACAAAGGAATTTATAAAAAAAGAACCCACTAAAATCTGGCTAGAGAAGCGGCATGGTCAAAACTGAATTTTATTGCTACTGCAGAGAAATGGCCAAGGGGAAGTGGGTTAAGAGAACTTTAGCCTATTCATAAATCAGTGTCTGTTCAAGAGTTATCAAACCCTCCTGAAAAATATTTTAACGATAACAAAGGTGTTGAGGATCAAATCATTAATCCATAACAAAGATGCTCTAAACTGAAATGCTCTAAAGACCCCACTAAGTTAGATACTCCCAAATACAGATCCTCTTCTAAAATCACTTGTACATGACTGGTGCAAAAATGATAACTAATACTGTATCGGAAACACAGTGAGAATAATTTTGATGAAAATGTCATTAAATTAGATGCTATCAGTGAATGCTCAGGATCATTATTTCTAATAATTATTATTTGTTTAGGTAGGAGATAATTTATTTTGTGCTGTCAAGTCACACCTGGACATTCAGTCTTTCTCCAGGTTCCCAGACTGAATTCGGATTTCTTATGTACGTGGATTTTATTTGTATTTATTTATTTACACTGTGGATGCAATGGTGCAGACTGAGCCAAAGTTACACTGCCATTTTTATTTTTCATTAAAGACGTGCCTTATTATCTGGCTGCAACAGATCATATTCTTAAAAGCGTAACAACTATCACAAAACAAGAAATATCATTCACCAACTAGAATAAATCTTTGTTTTGTTAAGCGACTGAAAATGAAGCATTGGTTCATAATGCATTATTCTAGTGAAAGACACTACCATAAGAGGTAAGCTATAAGGCAGTGTATACCTGTAATAATGCTACATAACTTGCAGAGCTGTGAAAGATGGAATAAAAACTTTTAATAGGAATAAAAAAGTTTCATAAAGAATAGTATATCATTTGTGGAACACTGCATTCATCTTATATTGCAGTTTTTGGGACACCTGCTAAAGTAGGTATATAATTCTTGAAAATTATAGGCATATATGGATGACAATTACAGTGTCTTATTTATTTATGACAAATGACTGATCTGAGCATAAGACTACAAGATAGGCAAGCCTGAGCTTCAAGTCTAGCTATGAAGCCACACCCAGATTACTTCCACAGTGCTTGAACTCTTAATCTCGGTGTTCCCTTTCATAAAAACATTCTTTATGTGACAAAAAAATGTGAGGAATTGTCCAGGTAATTGCCTTTTACAATCAAATATTTTTACAATATAAACACTTGTTATAAAAGCTTTTCCTTCTTTTCAGACTATCTTACACCTACTCATCCAGCCACAGAACTGATGTGTAACTGCTGAAGGAAGTCACACAGTTACATTATTTTTACAGAATACAGATAAGAAGGGTCATGAAGCTCTTTATCCATAGGTAAAAATAAAATCTATAGATATGAGCCCACATATATTTACTTCTCAATTATTTTTTTAATTTCAAATACACCCTTTTACAAGCAGGGGTTTTGAAGAGGAACTATACTTAAGAGTTATACCTATACTGCCTCTTAACTATCTCTTTTTGACCCTCATGGCTCCTGCAGCCTTCAATAGCTTTGTAATTGTATTCAATTAGAATTCCATAAACAGTTCTGTTGGTCAGTCATATAACAGAGAACCCAGCTCTTTCCTATACGTCAAGATAACTCTGTAGTATAGATAAAAGTTTAGAAGCTGCCACTTTGACATAAGGTTTTAATAAGTTTCTGCAGGGGAAAAAAAAAACAAACCAACAAACTCAGGGCACATTGCTCTTAAAAAGAGCTAGATTTCAAAATATAAAGTTATTTGACACTTACCCTTTTGATTTACTTTAGATGGAACACATAAGAGTGTTTCCATCTATCATGAAAAGGTTTAGAATTTCCTCAAATGGAATTTAATTCCAAAAGATTTGTCTGTCTCCAACCAAATTAAAGAGATAAGGAAGCACCTTAGAAGATACAAACATTGTCCTTCATTCCTCTCATTCCTTCATCGAATATATAATATTCATGCCCTTTTATAAAATGTCAATATAAAATTATGCTTATTAACGACAGTTTTCACTCAGATGAAGGGCACAATTGCAGGGGCTGTTCAAGCAGGAAAAAGTGAATGAATCAGTAAGTTACAAATGTGTGATACTCTGCAACTATGAAAATATTTATGCATTATATTAGCTGAACACTTTTTTTTTGCAAAAGCCTGGGTTCAGACAAACCAGTTTAAAGTATAAAATGTTCATATTTGACTACTGCCTTTACAAAAGACTTATTTCTAAGCTGTAAAGTGTGTTCTCATGACAGTTTCTTTTGAGCTTCTGACAGACACATGACAAAATTTCTTAATGTGGCTTTCATTAAAATAATGTGAAAAGGTCAATTTACACAACTGAATCACATCGTGATACTTCTCTATAAAGAATAACCAAACCAAGGGATCTATTTTTGTGAATATCTAAATTAACTGAAACTTTAGAGCATTTCAATTTAGACCACTCATTATGTGTTAAGGATTTGATCCTCAAATATTTCACTGTGTATTTTTCATATCACATTTATTGAACAGAAGCTTTTCCATTCATGTTTTTCACTGTAATGTCATTTAAGTAGTTGAATTAAAAAAAGGCATGAGAAAAATTAAATTCTATTTGTGTGTGTGCATGTTATCATGATATGCAACTTTTCTCTTTGCTATAGAACAAAGCTGTGACAACTTCCTGACAAAATTCCTGAACACTTTAAAGTTTATTATCAGTTTATAAAAGAAAATTTTTACAGTGATCAATATTTCCAGCTTACCTGAAGGGTAGTTACAAGATCAATTACAGCCTCTTCTTTTAGTGGTAATTTACATCCTAAAAGGAGCTTCATAGGCTCAGAGCAATATTTTGTCCTCTACTAAGGGAAGGTGACAACTTTCATCATCGGTGGTGAAAACAGCTGATTGAAAGAGAACCTTTTAATTCTCCAAAGTCCTAAACAGCATCATCCCTGTTCTGATCTTCACTTAACACACATGCTAAATACATCTCAAATCAAACTTAAAGCCCAAGATACTACATTTAGTAGATCACATACAAACCAGAACCAAAACCAAAAAAGCATGAATGTACACTCGTCAGTTCTGGCACACTTTCACTTAAAAGTCAGGCAAAAAAGAGCTGCAATCAAGTACCTGATAGAATTTCATAATCTGAAGGTCCCACAGTCAAAAGATATGACATGAACAATAGTTTCACATTAAGATGGGCATGCAGAATGCCTCTAACACTGCAGATGAGTATCTGTTCATTTCAGCTAAGCTACACTATACAAATCCAGAATCTTATCTCTGAATACAAATGTTCTCTATGCTCTCCCTCCTCCAACAGAGGCCATGACATACCTTCTCATATCTCATAATGCATTGTTATGTCTTGAAAAATTTCTAATAGCCTCATTAAAAAATAGTCAGAGCAACACCAGATATAAATAGATAACTCTAGGTATGGCTGGACCAATCACTCAGCATACTAACCACCAGGTACCACCTCCTTCCACAGTCTAATGAAGCCTGTTGCAAACAGAGGCATAATATATGTTTAACTTTACTGCCACTTCCAAGGCTGATCACCATTAAAGGATTTTCAAGCCTGCGCTCCATGCCATACCCATTGCAGTGCTGCATTCCAGAGACAATGGGCACCTGCAGTGTTTCCTTCCTTGACAGGATCTGCACATACAAACTATCAAAAATGTATCGGACGGAATTGAAACTAAGTGTTTCCACAAAAACACTCCACCATGTTAACTTGACAGATATGCTGTTTATTTGTCAAATACGGTATCCTTGATTTTCTATGTGATTTTCTGCTGTTCATTACAGAAGTGAAATGTGTATTAAACTTAATTGGTAGAGGGGAATTTTTGAATCTGCACATGAAGTTACCGTATCCCTGAACAACTGCCACACAATCAGTTTTGTTGTTGCTCAACTCAAAATCTATTAGAAAAACCAGAAAAAAAAATCACTAGTTCTCAAGAGACTTCAGATCAGGCTAAGTAACACTCTAAGTTTCTTTCTTGATTTGCAGCAATTTTTCATCAGACTTGGTCTCTGTGTTCTTAGTCCAAATCATTAATTTCTCAAGCTGACGATTTACAGTCTGTGTGAGCAATCCTTGATGCTTCAATACACCTAAGCAAAGACAAGCTGAACTCCATATGAAGTCAAAAGATTGTGAGCAAGACAATAATATGCACACATACCACTCCAGTGAAGGTGAAATGATGACATTAATAGTAACAAATAAATAACAGATAAATAAAAAACAAATCAGTTGCTCTGTAGAATAAGCACTACTTCTTATGACAAGACACTGTAAGGGAGCTTAACTGTTCACAAGTGCACAATTTTTACCACAAAACTTTCCACTGATGTCACTAAGATAATGAACCTCCCATAAACTGTGTTTATTATCATCATGCATTATGGGATGTATCTGCACAATAAACAGGTATCATGTATTTACTACCATTCTTTTCTGTTACCTGATACTGCTTGTTCAATTTTTTCAAGTTTTCAGGCACAGGGAAAAGAAGATTCTTTATTCTTTAGCAAGACATTTGGGCCCTCAGCTGTGGTAATTTTATAGAAAGGTAATGAAGACTGAAAAAGTTTGACTACAAATCTATCAGTAGCACGTTTTTTCTCACCACTTCAGAACCACTGGGACTGATGGTGCTTTTTCCCTGCAGCCCTGTGATGCTCTGCTATGCAAGCAATAGTTTAACCTTAAACCTTGGAGTTTGCAAGCCTTTTCACAGGTGTTCTATCAAAGTATGAACTAGCAATACATTTTAAAAGTGGTTAGAAACCTCAGCTGATACACACACATACACACAGGATTTCTATTTGCTTTAACAAATACCAACAATTTTCATGTTTCTGCATGAGTGACAGCATTCGTATTAGGGAGAAGGAAAAGAGGCTCAGATGCTGTCTGAGACAACAGAGGTTAGCAATACTCAGGTTACTATTATTCAGGACAGGCAGTATGTTTATTTACAGAAAGGATACACTAAGCAGCCCAGAATTAAAGAAGTGTTCCAGTGGACATATTCTTCCACTGACCATCATCCCTCAAGAAATACTTGCCTGTGGTGGAATGGCCAAGAAAAGACATTAAAGATCTCCGAATGGCAGTCTCACAGATTTTTGATTTTAATCCTTTCGTTCTTAGTAATATAAGAAAGTGTCAGCAGTAGTTCAGGAGTGCATAGTTAAAAAGCATTTCTGTCTCTAACTGTACTAGAGATAGGCAGAAACGTCCATTTTTAAATAAAAGTAGAAAAACTGCAGCTTTACCATGTAAACTGCTACTCAAAACTTTCTTAAATTCCATTTTATTCATGGATCAAATTCCACTAGAGAAATGTGGAATGGAACAGTAAGTTCTAAAGAATACAATTTTAATTATGTTACATACTGCTTCTGCTTTAATTATGTAAACTAGTATTAAGTAACAAAATGTTTATGCATGAAGTGGATAATTAATACATCAAAAATTATTATGATAATTGGGTAATTCTGTCTTTTTAGCTCTTCCCTCCTTTGCCTCTTCAAACGCTCAATTGGACTAACAGTCAGAGAAATACCTGTTCTAGGCTGGGATAATGATGAATTACATTTTTCTCATTGATCTTTCAAACACAAAGCCCTTTTTCTGAAGAACTGAATCAACAACCACACAGGCCTGGAGAGAGAGCAATGCATATTTCATTATCTCCCAAGTGTAATGTTTTTTTACTTTTAGCATTATAGGCACGACAAAAATGGAGCAAAAAGTGAACACACATTTTGAGGTTACCACTAGCTTCAACTCCAACTGTATTACTGCTGTTCATTAGGTTTTTTTTCTAGAAGAGGAAATGATGTGAAGCAAACTTGCTCACCATTTTTATCCTCCTTTCTGGAAATGATAAAGTAAATTATGAATTAACATTTGAACCCAACTCTTTCCAACTGACTTTCATTGTATTCTTAAAACTAAATCACATTTATTAAAATTCATAACAGCTCACATTTTTACTCCTAGAGTTACATAGAATAACAGTGCCATCAATGAAAACATATTTGTGGAAAATACTTAGAACAGTTCCAGTATTTCACAAAGACTACTCATCATCCCTACAGTTAGCCTTGTCTGAACACTGCAGTTACCACCTCCTGGAGACTTTGTTCTGCCCCATGCAGGGCTATGTGTCGGTTCTCGGGGAGCCCCGGACAGAGCCGCGCAGGTGCCCGGTTCCGGCGGCCCGGCGGGACGCGGCGCCCGGGCCGGGCGCTCCGCGCGGAGCTGTCTGCGGTGCTGAACCGGCGGCCGCGACACCGCCCCAGCCGCGCCCGAGGGGCTCCAGCTCCGCACCGCCCATCCACCACGGGAAAAAATGAAAATTCAGCTATCTTACGTTGCCGGCTTGGGAAGAATCTTGGCAAACCTTTATAAACTTCCCTTCCAAGTCCCTTAAAAAAAGCAGCAAGTCTGGGGTAGGCAAACTCTAGAGACTGGCTTAACTGGCTGACTGTTTTCAAAACAAAACATTGAAGCAATGTAATTTCAAGAGAAGACTAATGCCAGCTGCTGTGCTGCTAGGCACTGTCCCATGGACATCCTTGCTGCATGGCCGTTCGATCTTTGCACCAATAAATCAAGGTCAAAGACTACTGAAAAGAAAGGAAAGGCTGATTTCCACTTGCCAGCATTTTAGGTCACCAGAAGTTTCTCAGTCAGTATTCATCCTGCAATCAGTAGTAATTACTAAACTGTCAGCTCCTTATTTTCCAAAATTCTTTTTGCCTTATGCTTTGTAGAAAAATCTACTTATGCTTAGGTTGGTTAGTTCATACCAAAGTATGAAAGACATCACAGCCACAAACTGAACACAGCCACTTTCTTCTGTTCTATGAAACAAATGTTGCTCTCTCAATGAATTCCTGCCCATTTACACTGCAACAAATATTTAAGTATGTTTCAGATAATAATCAGAAAAGAATGTTCCAACGGGAAGAGGACTGACAAATAGCTGGTGCAAAAAGTCCTCTAGGACACAACCAACCATCTGTGGGCTCTGTTCTACAGACCTTATGCATTCTTCTGCACAGAGAAGAACGTTTTCTTGGATTAATGGCACATCTGCCTTCAGAAAACAGTCTGCTTTTAAGGTTATTTAAAAAATATTACATTATCAGAGTTACACAGTATCTTCTTTCGCCCTGAAAACATTATGTACTTTACATACCTAGCCAAGGGATTTTAAAGCACTCTCATAATCTTATTTTTTAAAAATCAAATGTGTGCAGAAAAACATACTATGCTTAAATTCAAAAGTGAGCAGATATCTAACAGCTGCGGAGGGTACTACGTTCTTTCCTTCTAACAAACTCCTTGAAACAGAGAACTTCTTTTCATTTTTGATGTGAATGACAGAACCCCATAAAACTGCAGCTTCTCCGGGCACAGTCATGCCTACTGCACCAGTTTCTGGTGTCTCTCATTCTAAAACATGGGGAACTGCTGTTTTACAGGCAGGTATACTTGTGCTCAGTCCGGCAGCCCCGAAAACTACATTAATCATGCTTAAGTCATATGATTGCACAACTTCTTCCATGTAGTTGCATATACGAGGAGCTTCTTTAAAACAATCAGTTAAAAAGGCAACCAAAACAGAATGACAACTTTTTAAATTGTTTTTTTCTGATCCATATGGGATCTGATTCCTAAGACAATGAAAATTTTTAAATCCTTACTTGAAAAAACCCAACAAACAACTGAATCCTGGAGGAACTACTCAGTATAAGCTGGGGGACCTGCATGGACCTACAACTATTTCATAAAATTCCATAAAATTTTCCACTTAAAGTTTCTGAAAAATGCACAGAATATTTTAAACATTTAGAGAGGGCTTGTTTTCAGCTTTGCTGTTCATGCTTGAAGCAACACTTGTGGGAAGATACACCAGAGAAGACTCCCACACTGCAGGAGTGCTAATTATTTATTTTTATACTGATAAAGAAACCTGTTCATCAGTATTCCTGTAGTCTGTAATTTTCCTCTCTCTCTAGAACATTTGTTTATTCAATACAATATCATTAACAATTTTCAATATCTTTGACATTAATGCAGAAAAACTGGATTCTGAGCCAGGAAAATAAGTTTTGCATGTGCAAAGACTGTACAATAGGATTCAATTTAGCAGAAAGTCTTCAGTGACATAATACTTTTCAGACGCTACCCCAAGTAGGAGATTATGTACCATTTCATGTTGAAACTACAGCATTCATTTGTACAGAAGAATTGTACTACACAATTATTATTTTTAAAATTTTTTATTTAACTGACTGGTACCAGTGGAAAAGTCTTCATTGCCCTTGAAACCTGACATTTCAGTCTTCAGCTCAAGGAATCTCTAATATGAAAAAGCAAAAGCACTATATCTATGAGTAAGGTGTTTTTCCCTTCAAAACTTTGAATTCTGTCTGTTGTATAGCTCAGTTGAGCTGAAATGCTAGATTTTAATTTCTTGGTCAAAAAAACTACAACCAGAATTAGGACTAAGACACCTGGACAGAATCTGTGACAGTATCTGTGAGAGTTATTCTATAGCTTTAACCATTATGTTCCTCTTACCTTCAACCCTATCCTTCCTGACACTTTTCTCTGGTCACATTCCTAGACACTGCATCATTAAATAAAACAAGTCAAACATCAGTCTCCCCATTCCTTTTAAACGCTCCTAGAGTATACTCCTATTTCAGACAGATCACCTGAAGATTACATACCTTGCACAGTGAAGACCATTAACCTTGCCATCAAGAGAAAATGCACAGCATGAAATTTAGTTATTGGGAAATAGAAGACTATAGCTATACATCTGCTACAGGACATGACAGGCACATCACCTAGAAAGCATGTTATAACCTCAGGGCTAAGCAATCCTATAGCATAGCTGCAAGCAACAGTCCTCAGAAGGCAGAATTCCCTAGCAGGTAGAGCTTCCCGGCTCCTCTCTGCCCGTCGTTTGGTGCCCGTCTCCAGGGCTGAGGTCCATTCACCAACTTCGGCAGGCTTGCAGAGCCACGATTGCTTTCTGAAGCGGCAGAAC
>VYXF01001945.1:0-10410 GCA_013397295.1 Polioptila caerulea
CAGCATCAACCCAGGACAGGTTTTTATATCCCTGAAAGCAGAGGCTTGCCATATATTACAGCAAGCAGACATATACAACATTTCCTTAAACTAAGTCTTCAGGGTGTGTTAGAGCATAGGGACAAAAATCTTGATTTGCCTGGATAAGTTGTTCTTCTGGCAAAAGAGGGATCTACCTAGACAAGGAAAGGGAAAATGAAACTTTTTCAGGGATCACAGTGGGCCCCACGACCAGCATTCTGAAGGATTTCATGGAGGCAATACTGATTTCCCCAGCTTCCCCAGCACAGTCACCTATGACAGTACCTGGCCTTCTGACTGCTCCAGGGCCATCAGTGCCTTATCTTCCAATGAAGAATGTCCAGCAGCATCCAGTCCTTGTGTTCCTCAACCAAAGAGTGTATGGCACTATGTATGGACAAGGGATAGTGCGGCTTCCCAGTCCAGCCCTATGCAGGATGAAGTGATGATCCATGCAATCCTGATCTTGTCCTCTGGCTTCTCTTCACGGCACAGGCAGGAGGGGGCTCCACACGGTGGAGGCTAGGCTCTCTCACCAGCCTAGATGCAGTTCACCCTGCACACCACACAGAATAACCTGCAAGGCCGGGTCTCCTTCAGAGGCCTGCATGGACAAGGAACACCCACTGTATTTCACTTCAGTCACAAGTTTTAGTCCTTTGGCCTACATGATATTCCTTTCAGATCCTTTCCCCTGATTTTGTCTGTGTTACCATGGACTCTTTAATATCACAATGAGTGAAGAATTCAAATACATGTAACCCACTTGGGGATTTGAGGTATGGGATTTGGATAACACATCCAGAGCATACATTCTTGCTACAAGACTAAAAGTACTCCTTGAGAGTGTGGTTTGGTACAAATGAGAAATATCCAGCTTTCCTGGGAGCTGGAAGTAAGCCAAAGAACAAGCAGAGAAGAATCAAACTCCTTCCATAATTCTCAGGGTCTCGGCATCACTCTCCAAGTTTGAAGGCATTATGTCTTCTAGTATCTGAAGTAAATTCAAGGGAAATAGGTCATTCCTGGGTCAGGCATACATTCTGGGTCAAAAGCAAAAAGAAGTTCTGACACATAGAGTTTCTATTAATAAAATCTAGGCAACGATAAAATGAGACTATATAGCAATGTGTATTTGTAGCATTGGAAGCAGTAAAGGTTACATTTGTCTAATTTAACCTTTTATCTAGTTCATTCAAAGACTACACAGAAGTCACAGTTATTTTTGATGCATTAGTTGAAAGTATTCTTTTATTAATTAATGAATGAAGGAAGAAAGACTATTTCTTTATATTTGTATTAAATTTGCTAATGACAGTAGATTTTGCACAACAAGGTTGGTGCAGCACATTGACCAGCACAAGAAGTAACAGTGACAGATTTTGTGTTGAGGTGCAGAAATACTTCCTGAAACCTGAAACAGGCTTCCTGACCACTGCAATAATTTCTATTTACTTGTTTTGCAGCATGAGACCTCACTGAAGAGTGAAGACACATGGGACACACACAAGCAATAAATAGACAAACCCATAATATATCTTAGTAATTTTTGCTGTGCAGTTGGTAGTTGTTTCCTTTTCTCTGTTTTGAGATATTGCACCATGTTCATGATAAAGATACAGTAGACAGAACATAGCCACAGATGTCATTCTCCTTGGCTGGGCATGTGTGAATATGCTCATGAATCATCAGAGATGTCCAAGGAACCTGAGCCTCTCACACCAGCTTCAATCGAGCTCCATTATTATGAAGTCATGTTTAAAAGCTCATTTTAAACTTTATGACAGTGACTGTTGTTGGATGGCTATAAGCTTTAGAGAAGAGACAGGTGAATCAAAGAGGAATACATTACAGTGTTTTACTGTACATTACTGTAAATTACAGAGTATTTTGATTGTATTGGAATGGATGATGATGAAGATGACAAAGTTGAGTGCCTATGGGTAAAGATCATGGGAGAAGTTCAGCAGGGCATATGTCAGTCATGGTGAGTGTTATAGACCATCCAACCAGGATGAACAGGATGATGAGGCATTCTACAAGTGGCTGGCAGAAGTCTCATGATTGCTGGCCCCGGTACTCATGGAAACACATTTGCCAGATGTCTACTGAGAAAACAACACAGCAGAGAGGAAGTCGTCTAAAAGGTTCCTGGGGTGTATGGGAGACAATTTCCTAACACAAGGGGTGAACGAGCCTACCAGCAGAGGTACCCTGCTAGACCTTTGTTTGTGAATAAAGAAGGACTAGTGGGTCATGTGGTGGTCAGTGGGCATCTTGGGCATAATGACCATGAAATGTTAGTGTTTTCTATAAGGGGTGAAATAAGGAGAAGCACCAGCAGAATTTCCGCTTTGGACCTCCAGCAGGCAGACTAGGACACAGATTGAGAGAACCCTTTGGGAGTCAGTCCTGAAGGGCAAAGGAGATCAGGAAGGCTGGAGATACTTTAAAAAAATAATTGTTTAATATTCAGGAGCAGGCCATCCCCATGAGTGGAAAGATAAATCATTGGAGGAAAAGGCTGATCTAGTTTGACAGAGAACTTGGGCTGGAACTTACAGATAGTAGGGATGGATTGACATTTGGACTTGATCTTCCATCCTTGATGATTCTATGATTCTGCATGTTTCTACTCGGTTACTCTTTTCTCAGCTGGTTTATAAGGCTAAGTCTTGATTTCTTATGCTGTGTTTTTCACTTAAACTTTCAGGCTTTGTACAATTGTAGAGCTGAAAGTGAATCTTTCTCTAAACCATGAGAGCCAAGGGACAAGCTAACTCTGGTCTATTTCAAATCCAGGATATTCTTTATCACACCATTAAGAAACATGAATGACTTTTAGGTCTGAATGTTTGCTGCCCTCAAGAGGAGAATTTTAACAAATATCTTATTCATGACATTAGTCAAAAACAGTGACTGGGGAGGTGTTTTTTCATGTTTTTTTTGTTTTTTCAAACAAAAACACATCCCAGCCATTAAACCTCCACATGACTATGTTGTTGAAGAGACTGCCGTCTGAAAAACTTAGCTTTATAGTTATTAATATTTTTAAATCAGATACAAATTAAAAACACACTCTAGATAGCTGTCACCTCACCACTGCCAACATATCATTCTGAGTCACAGACTTGACTCCCTATGACCCTGAATAGAGACAGCAATATCCCCAATGAGGACTAGTAATATGTTCAAGTAGTCATTAAAAAAAATTAGGGAAACTATTTGCCAATGTAAAGTGTTGCTACATGTTGTAACTAGTTCATACAAGGTTAGTAGCTGCCTCTGCTTTAAAAGAGAGGTAAACTGTCACTGAGTATTTGTACAACTGCATGGTGTACAACAACAAAGAAAGATTTAAGAGGGGCATAGAGACACCTCTATATTCAAGGAAAGAGCTGCTGCCATTTGGAGAGATTTCTCACAAAAGACACCTCTTATATTATAGGGAATTCATAGTAACTTGTCTTACCATGATGCAGATTTCTTTTTCTTTTATTTCAAGACATGTTGGTCCTTAAAGTATGTTCCTTAACCCTGACTGCCAAAATCCAACAGCTGCTGCCCATTTCCTATTTGAGTAAGCCAAAGAAATATATTTTATATTCAAATTTATCCCTTAGAGATAAGATCTAGAACTTTAGATCTCAGATGATGTTTCCATTTTAGTGTAGGTTTACCAACTAAAAAAAAATTACCCACCAAAAATATTGCCAAAATACATTGTAAAAGTGCTTACAGGAAAATCTGGAAATATTCCTAGTTGCCATATTGCGTAGTTTCTAAGAAAACATAACTTCAAATGCCTCCTGTATTTACTTCCAAATGCATAAAGCATTTCACAGACAAAAGCTCCTAAGTTCCTTTATAAGGAATATGTACATATTTCATGTATGTATGCAGATACTTGGTACATTTTTCAGCCTTTCTAAGGTGGAGTTTTGGAGTTTAAACAGACACAGGAAATCTTCAGAAAGAGCTTGTAAGGATTTACATTCCATCATAAATAAGCATCAATTGTTGTACTTAAATTTGAAAAAGTCTGTTGGTTTTGGCTGGGGTAGAGTTAATTTTCATTCTAGTAGCTGCTATGGGGCTATATTTTAGATTTGTGCTGACCACAAATAACACAAGGATATACCAATTACTGCTGAGCAGTGGTTACACATAGTCAGGTTTTTTTGGGGGGGTTGTCCTGTGCAGGGTCAGAAGCTGGACTTGATGATTCTTGTGAATTCCATCCAACTTGGGAGATTCTGTGGGTCTATAAGGCCTTTTCTGCCTCTCACCCTACCCCATCAGTGATCAGGCTGGGGGTGCACAAGAAGCTGGGAGGGGACACAGCCAGGACAGCTGATCCCAACTGACCACAGGGATATCCCATACTGTCTGGTGTCTTCCTCAGCATACAAAGCCTGGGAAGAAGGAGGAAGGGGGGGACATTTGGAGAGATAGTGTTTGTTTTCTCAAGTCCTTGTTGTGTGTGATACCTGGCTTTCACCTGTCTGCCCACGGGAAGTAGTGAATGAATGCCTTGTTCTGATTTGCTTTTGCACGGCTTTTGCTTTACCTATTAAACTATCTTTATCTCAACACACAAGCTGTCTCAGTTTTACCTTTCTGATTCTTTCCCCTACCCTAGCAGCAAGGAGTGAGCAGGTCTGCATATGGCTTAGCTGTCAGCTGGAGTTAACCAATGACATAATTTTGTCTGCATAAGTGTATTTGTATTTCATAACTTTAAAAAGAAGCACAGTTGTGGTGTCTTAAAAAATCCAACTTATTAAAAGACCAAAAACTCCAAAGTGACTTTCATGTAACAGAATAGCGCTTGAAATATCAACTGCTTTGGCAGAGACCCTATTAGTACAGTATTCCTGACACTGCAAAAATTTAAATAACAAAAATCAGTGTGAAACCAGCTAGAGAAAGAAGAAGCTACCTACATCAAACAAAACCATTGTAGATAATTTATAATATCTCATAGATTGCTCTCCTGCATTCTCATGTTCACTTCCTCCAAGATGTGTATGTCCTGGTGGTCTGGCCAATTTCACTTATACATGACACAGGGACAAGAGATATTAGCTATCAACTTCTAATTAAACCTCTTGGATTCCTCTTGGTGACAATGGGGTTTAGACATAGTTTTAATTCACTTTGTGAGTTAGTCACTATGGCATAAACCTAAACGTATGCTTCAGATTCTTGTTTGATTATTCTTCCATATACTTTTTGGAAGATTCATACCCATG
Organism: Polioptila caerulea; assembly: GCA_013397295.1. Classification (NCBI taxonomy): domain Eukaryota; kingdom Metazoa; phylum Chordata; class Aves; order Passeriformes; family Certhiidae; genus Polioptila; species Polioptila caerulea. Next base: position 5,277 of record VYXF01001945.1, read on the forward strand.
GACTGTGTATCCTCATTTGGCCATCTTTGTGGCTGCAACCTCAGCATCCTCCTGTTAGAAGAGTTTGAGTCCTCTACTTAGGGGTTGTCATGTTGTGTCCCCATGAGAACTCAAGCCTTCTAGTCTTGTGGTAAATAATGGGTTCCTTGTTGTTCCCCCCTTTGACTGATGCTATGTTAACTGTGTGCTTGGTTATCAGCATATGACGTTCTTAACCTTTGTTTGAGATTGTTTCTTTTGGTGCTTTCATATACATACAATTCCATTCGTAATTCATTTGACTAGTCTTTGTATTTCTATCACAAATCTCTGCAAGCTATATAAGGCCAAGTCTGGGAAAAAGACTGAACTCTGTTTTAAGCTTCAGAGAAACATAAAAATTAATATGCATGCTCAGCTCTAGAAATAACAAGTATGCATTTATAGTCAGTAATTTCTTTCTTTGCTCATTTCTGCAGCATAATTAAAGGAGTGACTCTGTTCTCACAGAAATATGTTTTTAAAATGCAACCCTACTGACAAGTTTGCCACAGAAGACTATTAAGTGCTAGAGGCTCAACTGCAGCTTTTTGCTGAGGCCAGTGCTAAATGAATACTACCTTCTTGAATTTTCAGGACTAATAATGTCTTTGAGCAGCATTATTGAGAAAGTGTGTAAAGCAATATATTAACTTATCCTTATTATTATATCCTCTTATAATATCCTCTCCATATGGATACAATTTCAGACAATTTTAAACAAGTTTGTAAATGAAAACACACCCTAAAGATATTAGCTAGGCCACAAGAGTCTGTGACAGAGAACAATAAGAATACATTCAACTCTGACAGACATATTTGAAATATGATTATGCTGGAGAGTAATGCCAGCTGTTGTTCACTAATGACCTCATAACTTTATATGTATGCAATGATCTTTTTATTCTATATTTATCAAGGGAAGGACATGGCAAGTAAACCAAGTAACCAACCAAGTAAATAACTTCCTGAAGACAAAGCTGAAGATACATTGTCCGTTAAGGAAGATAAGATATCAAAACTAAAAGATGAGTAAATGTTTTCCTCTCTGTGAAGAAAAAGCATTGAATGGTTCACTCTGCAGATTTGATATCCTTGTCCATACTGAACTGTTGAGTAATAAACAAGGGAAAAAAATGGGGATGGGGCCTTCTCTGAAAATCATTATTAAATAGATATACACACACACACAAAAAAAAATTACACAGGCTCTTAGCTATCCAGGCACTTTACAGAAGGCTCAGTACTTAAAAAAACCAAAACAACCCAAATCTTTTAAACCCAGTTTCCCTGACAGTGTGTGCAGGACTAAGTTCCCTCATGTTGTATCTTAGTTCCATGGTGTGTTTAACTGAGGACTACTGTGCTAGGTGGTACAGGAGCATGTCGCAGGTACCAGCTCCCAACGGGTTATGTGGGATAGTTTTCAGACACATTTATTCCTTTATCGGTTCCATCATGAAGCCACAACAGCACAAGTGACTGGGGAAGCAGAACAATGAGAGGGAATGGCCAAGGACCAGGCTGGGAAGGAGTGGGAAACTGCTTCTTTTTGGAAGATTTATGTTGGTTTATGTTTACACAGCAATACCAAGAGCCAATGGGAAAGGAAGGGAGAAAGAAGGTAATGGCAGGAATCAAGTTACGTCTTGATATCCGCCTCATTCAAGGATCATCTATTCCCATTACTCCCTGAAGCCAGTCCTCTCTCATAAAGAGGGAGTAAGGAAGAGTCTCTAGTGAGGACATTGGTAATTAATGACCTCACTCAGAACACTGAAGTGCCTGCCTTGCCTAATCCCATTTGATCAAACACATCCTCTCATCGTCTAACTGGTAGGATGATTCCTCCTCTCCACATGTTGTAATTCAGGCAGGGTTGAAAGAAGGAGTGGGTGAAATCTGAAACATAGTGACTAAGGTAATTGCTGCAACTGAAATTTAAAGAGTTCGTGCGCAACTCCAATTGATACTTTGAATAGAATAATTTAACATTAATTACAGAAAGAACTAACAGCCCAGTACTTCTACGTTCATGTTGATGCCTGTACTATAAAGATATTAGGTCATGTTGTTTTGGGTTCACTTTGGGATGTTACCATGGAAAACAGAACTGCCTTGCTTAGAGAGAACCCTGCAGCAGCTAGAGCCTTTTGTTTGCAGAAAGATTCATGCTCAGACAGAAAAGAGATTTGAAGCCCAGAATGGGACTTCAGGGAGTAACATCAGGTGGAAGAGGCAGGAGGTGTCCTCAGCCTTCTCATTCACAGTACATTAGGCATCACATGAAATCAAAGGTGATCACTGGCCAGCTCCACATCCTGACAGGCCTGACACATGAGCAATATGAGGAATCACTCATGGCTCTCAAGATTGGAACAGCTTTGCCAGGTTTCAGATGCAGACCTAGAAGCACATCTATAATGGGAGCATTCAGAGCAGAATCTGTGTGGAGCATCACATGCCCATGCAAATCTAGCTAACTGGTCAGATGTTCATAGAATCATAGAACAGTTTGGGTTGGAATGAACCTTGAAAGGCTATCTAGTCCAATCTCCCTGCAAGGATCAGGGACATCTTCAGCTAGATCAGGTTGCTCAGTGCCCCACCCAATCTAACCTGCAATGTTTCCAAGGACAGGGCATCCACCACCTCTTGTGGGCAAGCTGTTACAGTGTTTCCCCATTCTCAGGGTAAAACGAACTTTTCCTTATATGTAGTCTACATCTACCCTCTTATAGTTACCCTATTGCTACAGGTCCTGATAAAGTTTTTCCCCATCTGGAACAGGCTGCCCATGATGGAAGTGGCTGAGTCACCATCCCTGGAAGTATTTGAATAAATGAAGATGTGGCACTTAAAGACATGTTTTAGTGGAGGAATTTAGTTAGTCCAACCATTAACCTAGTACACTAAACATAAGAAACCTGAGAAGTGCAGGACTAAGTTTAAAATTCCCAAATTCTCAGTATGCTCAGGATCTGCAGTCTCAGTAAGATGCACAACTTGATCCTTAAGCTCCTGTCCTAACACTACAGTTGTAATCATACAATTAACAAAGTAGTTAAATATTGAAAACTGTCACCACAATTAAGTTGTTTTTTTTCTTTTTATGGTGTCACTTGCAAGTCTCTTAAAAGTTGATTGGCACACCTTCCTCAAATCCTGGGTTTTCCTGCAGAACCTGCCCTACTACTTGGCAGTGCACATAATTTATACCTACCTGAACAACATGTACCTGCTAATTAGATGAGCTGTTTGTGGTATAACTTTGAGACCAAGGCAACGGAACAGGGAAGAAATTTTCAGGATTAGTAATAAATGTTCCCAAATTATAACACACAGCTTTTTCATTGAATGGGATGTGAAATATTTTGAGAATTTGTTGTAGTTTAATGTCTCAAAGTATACTAGGAATAGGACATATGAGACTTCTGTTCATGTCAACATGCTGCAAGAAATACAGGCTTCTCCCATTGAGATGCACTAGCAATGATAAACAGAAGGAAAACTAAACTCAAATGGGCAATGAATTAGGTATCAAACATCCTGTCAGAATAATTCTCTCCCCTACGGTAAGATCAGTCAAAGTTTTATGTAATTCAAAAAAAGAAAATCTGATTACAGCAGGCAGACACCATCAGCATTCTAAGAAAGTTAAGCACAAGATATCTAGACATCAAAATGTAAAATTTTGATTTATTATTGAAAACCAAAGTTAGGAGCAGATTGAGTTACACAGTACATTCATATGGTACAGCTTTGATTTTTTTAATACTATGTAGTTTTAAGGCAGCGCTCTTCAGGTTTATTTTAGTACTTGCAGAAAAATCACGTGGATCTCTAAAGCCATTAATTTTGTGGAAGACAATGCTGATGGTAGCTGACAAAATCGGAAAAATAAATGAAGTATCCCACTTCTTCTAGAGAAAGAACAAATGCCAGCTCCATTTCAATGAAGATTAATGTCCGATAAACATTACATAATAATCTCATTAGACCTGTGAAACAAAAAATACATGAACAGAAAAACTCTCAGAAGTCAAAATCCCTATTGTTTTACAGTGAACATGTTAATTCACAAACACCTTTGTCTGCCAAGGTGACTCTGAAGAGAAACTTGCCTGAAGAAAGCAGTGATCCCCCAGAAATCAACCAGGTGTACAATTATTACCAGCTAAAATGGCTGAAGAGGCTCAAGTCTGACACTACAAACAAGGCATCTTTCCAAAAGACATTCTGTGTGTATGTTTTCTGGTACTCCAGGTTCTTTTCTGCAAGATTTTATGTGTAAGCTAGAAAAATACCTTTGAAACCTCTGACCTCTGTTCAAAGTCAAGATTTTCCCTTAACAACTTCTCCAAAACTTTTATTTTGAGCTCCCTATAGCCTTTAGGTAGTCCTTTTGGTTTGGGTTGTTTTTTCTTTTCCCCTTCAGGTAGTCTTTTGGGTTTGTTTGTTGTTGTTGGGGTTTTTTGTTTGTTTTGCTGGGGTTTTTTGGTGGGTTTCCTAGGGTCCTGGGGGATTTTGTTTTTGTGTGGTTGGGGGTTTGTTTGTGGTTTTTTGGATGGTTGTTTTTTGGTTTTTTTGTTGGTTTTTTTTTTTCTGCTCTTTGCTAAACAGTTGCACTGCTACTGCCATCGCGTGACCTATTTATCCTGAACAATGAATCAGCAGAAGAAATTAAAAAACAAAACACTAAGTAAATGTTTGCACAGCGGTTGTTTGAGTAAAGGAGGCTCAGAGGTGACCTTACTGCTCGCTACAACCACCTGACAGGAGGGTGCAGCCAGGCGGGGGTCGGCCTCTTTCTCGCAGGCAACCAGCGACAGGACGAGAGCAAACGGCCTCAAGAAGTGTGCCAGAGGAGGTTCAGTTTGGACACCAGGAAGAAATTCGCCACAGAAAGCGAGATTACACGTTGGCATGGGCTGCCCAGGGACATGGCGGAGTCAGCGTCCCTGGAGGTGTTTAAGGAAAGGCCGGACTTGGCACTCAGTGCCATGGCCTGGTTGACACAGTGGCGTCCGGTCATAGCTCGGACTTGATGATCTCAGCGGTCTCTTCCAACCTAAGCGATTCCACGACTCCGTTTTCAATTCGGAGGACCCCGCGC
>VYXF01001945.1:10653-62530 GCA_013397295.1 Polioptila caerulea
CCCGGGGCGCCGGGCATGCAGGTAGAGCGGGGTGGTGGCGGCCCTGGGTCTCGGCCGGGGCCCGCAGGAGCTCCCAAGTCCCGCCGGAGCGACCCCGGGAGGGCGGGGCCAGTACGGGGGGGCCGTGGCACTCGGGCGGCCCGGGGCAGCGGCGGCGGGAGCAGGGGAGGGCCCGGAAGGCTGTCGCGGGGACTGTCCCTGTCGCGGGGACTGTCCCTGTCGCGGGGACTGTCCCTGTCGCGGGGACTGTCCCTGTCTTGGGGACAGTCCCTGTCGCGGGGTCTCGTGGCCGTGTGCTCGCTCCCGGTTCCCGCCCAGCACGCGTGAGCGGGGCTCGGTGCCGGAGGGCGGCGAGATGCCGTAGCCAGGGGCTCCGCGCCGGTCACTCCGGGTGCTGCGGTGAGGATCCTCGATCCTCCTCCTAAGCCGTCCGCAGGCGTGTTGTGGCACTTAAATCTCTTGGGCTGCCTTCTCTCACGCAGAGCTCATTATAAACGAGCGCTTTGTGTTTTTGTTAAACCTTCGGCAGTAGGTAGCTCGAGGCTACACACAGCCGCCTAGGTCTTTTACATGAAGAGTGTGTTTCTGGCACAATTTGCATACCCGTCTTTCTATTTCTCGTGTGTTTTATTGCAATAACAGTCTGTATCAAATTCGATTCTGCCAGCTTCTTCTTTTGATGTGCCCACTTTGTGTCTCCATATCGGTTTTGTAAATTTCTGTGTGTGGTGTCAGTTTGGGCATTTCTCAGCACTTATTTCTTTTAACCTTTGTTTCTTAACATTCTTTTTCTTATAAGTTTGCTTGTGGCCTTTTGTATCCCTGCTGCTTTTGATTTCTTGTCAACATATTTTCTCTGAGTGATGGCAGAAGAGTCTGTGGAAGAATGGTTCCGAGTTGTATGCAACTCACTTGGACGATGAATCCTTTGGTGTTTTTTTGTTTTGACTAAGCAGGGCTTGTGTTGGTTTCTACCCTTTCTTTGGTGTTCATTCAGAGCCTGAATGACCCTGGCAGATCCTTAGTTCTATGTTCTGAAATCACTCCTTATGGCATTCAGCTAAACTAGAGGATGAGTTAGGAGGACAGATTGGGTGGAAGCAAGGAGTGGACAGCTGTAACTTTGATTGATTTGAGCTGAAATGAAGCTGGTGCTTTTGGCAAGAAGATGTGGTTAAGTGGAAGAGTAATTGGAAAGCTAGCCAAAGGAAAGCATGATAATACCATGGGCAGAGCAGAAAGTAATGGAAGACATTTAGGAAGATGTGAATATAAATTGAATGATGTGCATAGTTCTGAAGTTTCACATAAAAAAGAAAAATCCCCTAAGTTTCTAGTGGTAATGAATGAATAGCAGTCAACAACAACAGCAAAACCCCAATATGAATTTACTGGCAGTAGTGGGAAGCTTTGTTCTGATATAGGTAAGCCAAGGCTCCTCAGGGATATTTATGAAGCATCATGATCTCTGTGCTGACCATATCAATTTTCTCCAATTTATTTTCTTTAAGCACAGGATAAAATTTCAGGTAGTGCAGTAAAAGATTTGCAAAAGAAGTCAAAGCTTTGGAGGGCAGGATATGGAATTCATGTTGCAGTGTGGGTGAGAGAGAGTAAGTTTGCAGGGTTGTTAGAGAAACATGTAAAGAAGTTGTATGATCTTTCCACACTGCCCACTTAATAGACCTGGCTTAGGGGGCTTACTAAACTACAGCCTGGGGAGATTTACTGCTCAGGGAGTTATAAAGGAGGCATAGGCAGCACCCAGTCTAGAATAGCTTTGTGGGTGTTTCCTCAGCAAGAGAATGTCCTCACTCTCTGGAGTATTTGCCAGTTTACATTTTGCCTTGATGCAATGAATCAGTGTCCTGGACACAGGCAGTGACACAGCATAGCTGTACTGCGAGAAGTAATTTCTAACCTTGGGACAATTTTTTGAATTATTTTTTTTTTTACACCCCTGTCTTTGCTGCTGCTTTTTCTTACTGTCAGTCTTGTTGTCAGTTCCTGGCCTGGCTTAGAGTTAGATCTATTAGTTGAATGAGTTGCTTAGAGGGAAGAGGAGACATTATCTGTAGCAAGGTTAAAAGATATTACAACTTTGAGTTCTGATTAATGACAATAATTATTACAGGCTAAAATGAGCTACCCTGTTTTGAAAATAGTGGAATTCTTAATCAAAACAAAGCAGTCAATATCTTTGCTGCTCCCTAGTGTTTCATTCCTGGGTAGGGTTCCTTTGCTTGTTGATTCTGTGACTTGGTTTGTAAACATCAGTAACACTGTTTGTTCCTTTTTCGAGGGTCAGAAAGATTTGGGACAGAGTTTAACAGGGAAACACCATTATGTTTCTGTTCTTCCCTGGATGCTTGCTGCTATAGGGAGAATAATTGTTAAGCTTAACAAACCTTCTTAGATGTGTTGCCTGTTGGTTGGCTTGCTTTGGCACATAAAACGTTAATCTAGTTTGTACTTACTTTCCTTTTCTTTATGTATCTTTTGTAACCAGTGCCCTCTAGGGAATTCCTTTCACCTCCTCTTCCGTTGCTTTTCCACCAGTTGACACCAGCTGTAAAGTTTAGTTTGTCTGCTTCTTTCATGTGTTTTTTCCCCTTTCAGTCCTCTTAGTAGAATGTATTTCCTACTGTCTGCCAAGTCATGGTTTGTAATTCCTCATTAAGGCACAGGGACTGATGAAATTTTGGATGCGTTTAATGGAGTGTTGTGGTTGTATATGCATAGTCTTTGCTCAGCCCCACCCTGTCCTTTCCCTGTTCCTACTGTGGCTTCTTATGTTTTATGATAGAAGTTTCATTTAACTTCTTGTGAATTTATTTATTTTGTGAAGTGGCATTTGGAATTGTTATTTTCTAACATTAACTTGTACTTTCATATGACAATTTTTTAGCAGTAGCAGCTAGTTTGGTTTTACTTGCTTTTCAGCACTGACTTAAAAAAAATTGCTTGGAAATTATTTTATTTGGGCTAATGATGATCAGCTGTCCCGTGACCAAAGTGCTGAAGAACTTATTCATCTCTTGTGGCTGCAGGAGCTGTCAGTTGGAGTCAGTGATTGTATGGGCTGGCAAAAACATGCTGAAATGCATCTGGCTTTCCCTTTTCTGTTGTGATTGTCATAGATACTGGTTCTCCTCTGCTCCTGTTATAACTGATCAGTTGCCAGGATTATGCACATAGATTGATTTTAGTGTTCTCTATTTACTACTTTATCTGCTTTACAAAGTCAGAGCTAACATGTAAGTAGGATTTTCAATCTTCAAGCAGAAATCTATAAACAGCAAAGCAGTTTTCAGTTTTAAACTACTAATTTGTTTCCAAATGCCTATAGGCAAGCCATGATAATTAAGGCAGGATTGGGGATTTTTTTCCTAAATACAGTATAAAATATTTTTAATTGTATAAAAATTCTTTTTTTTTTCTTTTTTTTTTTTTTTAATTATTTTAACACAAAAGGTACTAAAATGTACCTTCTGTCTGTAATCAATTCATTACTTCAGGACTCTTCTGTTCACATAAGGGAATGGATCAAGGTCATTTGGCAATTTTTTATTATAATTTTAAACTCAGAATTACAAGATTTGCAAAAGAAAACTGAGCTGAACTCTTGAGTTTCGGTCTGGTGTTACTGCTGGTGGGCAGAGTGCCAAGGAGACGTTCATGGCAGCAGGAGCCACGGTATCGGTTACTCGCACTAAATTACCGTGAGCCTGTCTGGATTGCTGCTGTTAGGGATTGAACCTTAGACCGGCTCAAACTCTTGAGTTTCTTCTGTCTCATTGAAAGACTCTGATTTGTTGGTTCTGATGTACAAACTCACCTGCATGTGTGGGCCTGCTAGGTTTCAGCAAGGAGGCAAAGAGCCATAGAGTGTAGGAGTTGCACCTTGTCTTTCGGGCTAGGAAACAACTTCTAAAACTGCCCAAGCTTGCTGCAGCATAGATCTGTGTTCTGGCCACCTGTTGCTGTATAACTTGCCTCCTTCAAACAAGTCACCTTGGATTACATTTTCATTCCTGTTTTCTTGTACTTTGATCACTGAATAGTTGACTTTGAGTAGAGGCATATTGAAAAATGTCCAGATTTGGGCTTGCAGTCGCTTTAGTATTGGAGTAACTCTTGGCTTTTGTGTGAATTGTGGCCAGCATTGAAGATATTAGTTAAAAATGCTTGAAAATTATATGGTTTAGGGCCTACACACAGTTCCCCAAGTAAATTTTCACTACTGTGTAACTGTCATTCAGTCGATGTTTTACCAGGTTAAGATGTTCTAAAGATTTTCTTTAGTGAATTTGAATTTTTGTGAACAGAGTAGAGTGTTGGTTTCTGTCATGAAAGTTCTTTCCTATCAAGCCTATTCAAAAGCAGCATTTGTTACCTTCTGGGAAATAAAATTGATGCTGTTTTTACGGTTGTTATGGGTTTGGAATATTTGAGGTTGGTTCTTTTTATTTTTTTTTAAGCTGTTTAAGCCCGTTTTCATTGGGGGTGTTGCTTGTTACCTGGGTAACAAACCTGGGTTGGTTTTTAGTTGTTGAGTTTTTGGGAGGGTTTTTTTTTTGGGTCGTATGGGTTTTGGTTGGGTTTTTGTTTGTTGTTTGGTTTTTAAAGCCATGAGAATTTGAGACCATGGAAGTATCTATCCTTGTTTGCTGAGATAAGAACCTGACTCTTGTCCTTTTGGCAGCATCAGAGTGACTTTTATGCAACAGTTTGAATGTGTTGGTAGCTTCTAGTAGCTGAATTCACAATTCCAGAGCATTAGTGGGGCAAAACAACCTTCCATATATTATGTGTAACATCAAAATTATTGATAGAGAATAAAGGCAATGATACCATATATTTAAATGGTAGAAGACAACATGTGTTGCTGTTTTTCTGAATATTAAGCTTTTTTCACTTTCAGTGTAGTTAATGTACAGGAGATACTAGGAAGATGATGGTTTTGTTTTTTTTTTAAATCAGTCTTTGATATAGAACTGTAGAAATATGTATATATCATCAACTCATAGAATCATTGAATGGTTTGAGTTGGAAGGGACCTTGAAAGGCCATCTAGTCCAATCTCCCTGCAAGGAGCAGGGACATCAGCTAGATCAGATTGCTCAGAACCCCATCCAACCTGACCTTGAATGTTTCTGGGGATGGGGCATCCACCACCTCTTGTGGGCAACCTGTTCCAGGGTTTCATTGTTCTCACAGTGAAAAATTTCTTCCTTATAACTAGTCCAATAGTCTCCTTTAATTTAAAGCCATTCTTCCTTGTCTTGTCACTACCTGTGCCATGTAAAAAGTTGCTTCCAGGTTTCTTATAGGCCTTCTTTAGGTCCTGAGAGGCTGCTATAATGTATTTCCAGACTCCTCACAGAAGTATTAGGTGTCATAGCCACTAGTAGTTCAAATATAGTCATAGCTACTAATAGTTCAAATGGATTAAAACACAAAGCAGAATCTTTGAAACAGGAAAAATAAGGTAATAGTAACTTGTGTTCCTTTTAGGTTCCTTTAAGCTCAGTTAAGAGACTGTAGCTTGTGAGAGTTTGTACTTCAGCACCTTTCATTTTCTTGCTTGTGCACTCGTTAGTATAAAATCTGTCCAGAATGAGAGGTCAGAAGTAACACAGCAAATAATATGAAAACAAATAGTAGTTCTTGCAAATATGTGTTTTGCAAATTTAGGCTTGGTTTTAAATTGAGGCTGCCTATGCTATGTTGATACAGTGTTTTTAATTGTTTCTCTTCTAAATCCTTATTAGAAATAAGTGGATTTGTATGAACCTGAAAGAGGACGTGTTGGTCTTAGTTCTTTGAAAATTTGAGTTCAAGTTGGTTTCATGTCCTTCAGTTAAAGGCTGGGAGTCTGAGAAAGCTAGTTGATATTTTTAACAAGAAAACTTTCCTGGTTTGTATCCTAATGGGTAATCAAGTGCATTTTCAATTTTTCTGTGCTCATATTTTCAGGTTACGACTGATGGGAAACCGAAGATAATTGATATAATTGACACAACGGGCAGTGGTGATGTAACTACGTGTACCATTGCAGAACCTAAAGATGGTGAAATTACTGGTCTTTCAGGAAGAATTTTAAAGGTGAGTATTTGGTGGCGCAAAGGCACCATTTGGCATGGTCTTCTTTGCTTAATAGCAAATTTCGTACCTGTTTTGGTTTTTACAGAACTTACTCCTTTTAACCAGGTGTTGGGGTTTAAACCCATCTGGCAGCTAAGCACCATAGAGCTTCTCACTCAGCCTTCCCCTGGCAGTATGGGGAGAAGAGAATCAGAAGGGTAGAATTGAGAAAACTTATACATTGAGATAAGAGATGGTTTAATGGGTCGAACAAAAGCTTTGCACACAAACAAAGGAAAACAAGGGATCCATTCACAACTTCCCATGGGCAGGCAGGTGTTCAGCCATCTCCAGAAAACTGGGCTCCACACAAATGGCGACTTGAATTTAAATGCCATCACTCTTAATGACCCACCTTCTTTCTTCTTTCCTCAGCTTTATATGCTGACCATGGTGCCATATGGTTTGGAATATCCCTGTGGTTCGTTGGGATCAGTTGTCCCAGCTATGTCCCGTCCCAAATCCTTGTGCATCTCCGACCTGTCACTGTTGGGGATGGGTGAGAGAAAAAGCCTGGAAGAGAGAAAAAGCTTTGAGTCTGGGCAAGCACTGCCCAGCAACAGCTAAAACATCTCTGAGTTATTAAGAGTATTTAGCATAAATCCAAAACAGCCCCATATCAGCTTCTGTGAAGAAAAGCAACCCTAGCGCAACCAAAACCAGCAAACCAGATCTTGCCCAAACCTAATGAAGCATTTGCTTGTCTTCATGCAGGTTGCTTAGTGTTTCTTACACTTTTTATATGCCTTCATTTCTAATATTTTCTATAGCTGAATAGGGGTGTGTGCAGGGCTTTTGGGGGTAACTTGATAATCATTTAATTATTTGCTCAAAACAGTATCTGATATAGCTTTGGAAATTGGTTGAAGAAAATGTGCTAATATACTTTAAAAATATCAGACAGAGTTGTGTCTTTAAAAATACTAGTATTTTCCACATTTGCATAAGCTACAGGAGGAATTGTATTGAGCTTGTGGTCAATAGATTTAGAGACTGAAACATCTATGAGGGCTTAGTTGTAGACTGGGTAGTTGAATTCTCACTATGCGTAGAATGGAAATGATGTAGGATTTTCAGAAAGGACGCAAAATCTAGAAGAGGTCTTGGGTACACAGAACTGATGTTGCTAACATGTTCTTGATTTCCTGATTGAATTGATGAAGTGATATGGGGGCATCACATCTTTGGATCTCTCTATGCTGTCAGCTTTCTTCTTAATTTTGCATGGAAGATGATTATAAGGCTGAATCTGTTGCTGTTTTACTGTTGTTGCTTGGATGAGCAGATCCTGATACACTGAGTCCAAGTTGCATCAAGATGTCAAATGAGATACTCAGATATTTGTCATGATTTCCAACCATACTTCCTCTTATTAGGTTTCATTTATTTCCCCAGACCTCTGCCCAGTAAATTCAGTAAAGCTGGAGCTTTGTGTTTTAAAAGTAGGCTGTCAGAATAACTAATGCTTAAAGGTGTTCAATGGCAGTGTCACATGAACTGATACTGAATTTTTGGGAACTGGATTGAAAATGCCATCTCATGTTGTTGGAACGGTGCAGCAGTCACTGTTGTGGAGATAGGGAATTAAATTGGCAGTATTTGCAGGTTTGTTCTGCTAAGCTCTGTTATATAGTGTTGGGCTTTTTTGTTTGTGGAGGTTTTTTTAATGCCATTTGTTAACCTATTTCTAAATACACTTTTCTGTAGATTCCAGCAAACTGGGTAAATCCTTCAGGCAAATATCACATTGGCATAAAAAATGGCTATGATATCTATCCTAAAGCTCTTAAGGAGAGGATTCAGGTAAGGAGGAATTACTGTTTCTGGTATATAGTCATATTTTACAGTTCTGTTTCTTAATTTTGTTAGAACACCACACCATCTGATTTACTAACATACTTAGGCTGCTAACCAGCACTTGAGCACTATTCTTGCTGATTTTTATTATTTACATGATCCATTTCTTTTGTGATTTTTTCCAGAGCAGCGGGGTGACTTAGTGCTCCTCCTCACAGTGGTCCATTGAGGCAAAAAGTTCAGAAATTACTGATACCCTTTTTTTTTTAATTGTCTGGCAATTTAGGCTTATTTATACTATTGTATGGAACTTTTTTAGCCATCATCTCAAATCAGAATTTTCAAATTATCTTTATAGACTTCATACTTTGACATATATTTCTTAATATATTAAGGAACCTCTGTTTTATTTTACAGAAAGAGCGTAAGGAAAAGCTCTGGGATCCTGTTCACAGGCTGGCTCTAGCAGAGGCCTGCAGGAAACAAGAAGAATTTGATGCTGCTCATAGCTCTCCCTCCCAGGTTCGCATTAAGTCTAAATTTATAAACTTGTTCTTTGCAACAATTCGTTACTGGTTGACAGGATTAAAATGTTTCATTAGATGAGTGAAGGAAAGGTACTTGTGAGTATTTTGGCCAATAACTTACCAATGTATCTTCTGATTAATTTTGGAAGTCTTTATGTGGATGGTTGTTTGGTTTGCTTAATGTTGTTCACTTTTGAAAGTTGATGTCAAATATGAAAATGCTATTGCTTCAAAAGTTTTGTTGGATATTTTCATAAGCTTTATTTTTAATTTAATGTGCTTTTTGAGGCCACCATTCTTCCTGTGTTCAAAGTTAGACTTTTCTAAACATATTCTTTTTTTTGTAAACTCTGTGATATTTCAATGAAGTACCAAAAAGGCCTCAGATACTACTTTAACGGCCTTTAGTTGCTTTATAACTTTAAATGTTACGTTTACAGAAATTAGAAGTAGTTGCACATAATAGGCCAAAAATAAATAGTGTACTGTTAAAGGCCATTGGACTTCTACATGTTTGTGGCTCCTAGGTTAGTCTAACATTCCTGAGAAAGTAATGGAAACAATATATAGTGCCAGAAAAGAATGGAGAATTACCTATCTTATAATAATTTTGGAAATACTCTAACCGAATTTTGTCCGCCTTTTTAGGTAAATAAGCTAATAAAGGAAGAACTTCAAAATCAAGTGGAATTGTTGAATTCTTTTGAGAAAAAATACAGTGATCCTGGCCCAGTATATGATTGTGTAGTGTGGAATGATGGTGAGACCTGGAGGTAAATGACTAAACTTGTCTAAAATGTCTTGTTCTTTACATAAAACAATAGCTTGCATCAAAGACTTGTTACCTTTTATATCTGCCCTCTTTTTAGCGGTTTTAAGTATTTTTTACTTTAAAATAGTTTTGCTGTATCAGTTCAATTTCTTGACAAAATTCTGGTCCCAAATGAGATGGGGTAGAATAAAATCTTATTGAAGACAGTGTGATATGAGTGTAAGCTTATGGGATTTTTCCTCTGAAGCAGAATAAAACTGTTTTGACTAGCCATTGGCGATATTAAAAAAACCCAAAACAAAATAGGTGTCTGTGCACAGACTTCAGGATATAACATGGCACATTTTTTGACTGATAATGTGCATCATATAAATCACTAGAACTTCAAATGTTTGGGTACCAGCACTAAATAGCTACTTCTAGTGAAATTTCATCCTTGAACTTGCATGAATTTTCATACGCTTGCTTTTCAAATGCAGATTCATTTGAATTTAGTAATGTTTGAAAATCAGTTTATTTAGGTAACTTTGTAGTTTATGACTCTTAAGCATAAACAACCAAATTTTAAAGTAGTTGCTTTAAGAACTGTTTAAAATGCCCATAAACACAGAACCAAACTTCTTGAAGTCTTTGTGCTATGCTCAGCTGGAGAGGGTAGGTAACCAGAAGTTTGAATCAACTGGGACATTGCCTTTTTGTTTGTTTTTCTCAACAGAGCCTGCATAGATACAAGTGAGAGTGGTGACTTAGCTAACTGCACAGTGCTGAGAACCTACAAAGAGGCTCAGGAATATGGGTCTTTTGGAACATCTGAGATGTTGAATTATTCTGTGAATATATATGATGATGGAAACCTCCTTTCCATTGTGACAAGTGGAGGTAAATGAAAGTAATTTTAACATTTTGCTACTAAGTAGGTATGATGAAAAGCAATAATTTGCATTGGATCCTATTTCTGACACTTGGGATGACTTGAGGCAGCTATCAGTACAGCTTTTGTTATTATGACTTTTAGGATCAATACTAACATTTCCTGAACTAAATCTATCATGACAGCTGACTACCAAACTTGCTTTCATTTTTGTATGAAATATTGTCAACTTTATGTACATAAGATGTATACATAGAATGTGCATGCTTAGGTACTCTTTAAGATGTTCCTGCATCTTAAAGCCTAAACCAAACAGAACCTTCTTTCAAAAAGCCTTTTTTCTTTTGTTTGCTTATAAATATAGAGTGATGATTGATTTTTAATTGCTCTCCTTTGTACTTGTATACTTTAAGAATCTTAAATATAGTATCCAGGAACAAAATGGATATTAATCTTAATTTAGGTTTATACAGGTGTCACTGTAGCTGTAGCTCCAACCACTCTGAACCTGTTTTAGAGTATTCTTTAAATAATCATGGTTTGTTTTGGAAGCGAACAGAGTGGTTAGGATGGTGTGGATGCATTTGCTTTAAAAAATGCTTTTAATTTCTCACACAACTATCCCATCTCAGTAGAGCCACATGAGCAGTTCAGGTTTCTAAAGAGATAGTAAATTTTTTGAGATGTTCCTTTCTATGTTTCTATGCAGTTCAGTTTTCTCTTCTTAATCCCTGCTACCTGAGTTGTCTCAGGTGTAATGTTCCTAACTTTTTGTAGGAAGTGTTGAGCCTTCGAAGTAACTTTTGTTAGTGAAATTAAGTTAATAATTTGTTCCTCTCTTCCCGCTGCCTCCTTTCTCTCCTTGGAAAGCTGTTTGCTTTGTTGAACCTCATACAATTGGCCTCAGCCTGTCCAGATCCTTTGCAGAGCCTTCTGTCATCCAGCCGATCAGCACTCCTGCCCAGCCTGTGGTTGTCCGCACAGTGACTGAGGATGCTCTCAATTTACTTGTCCAGATCATCAAAAAAATATTAAACAGGACTCGGTCCACTGCTGAGTCCTGGTGAACACTGTCACCCTTTTGGTATTAGCAGCTCTGGTGGCTGGCCACTGACTGGATTTATGTGCTTACAGCTCAATAAGTGACAACTAATTGAGCAGTAGAATATTGAATACTTTAAAATGAAGTCCACTAAAAATACATACTTTGCATTTGCACAGGAGCACATGGAACACATGTGGCTAGTATTGCAGCTGGATACTTTCCAGAAGAACCAGAAAGAAATGGTGTGGCTCCTGGAGCTCAGATTCTTGCAATCAAGATTGGTGATACGAGACTAAGTACAATGGAAACTGGCACTGGCCTAATAAGAGCTGTGGGTATTTCACTGAATAAATGATTAATCTCAGCAGTGTGACTTAAGTGTAGAATATTGTGAAATTTCATGTCCTGCTTGTTTATAGGCTTTGTTTTTATGGTTCTACAGTATTTCCAACAAAAAAAGACAAAAAAACCCCAACCAAGCCATCCCCAAAAACCCCAAGCAAAAATAACACAGCCAAAACCTCTGAAAACAATCTCTGAATGTATTTTTAAAGCATATTTTAAGACTAGTGTTTTAATATAAAACAAGAGTTCTGTTGTATAGAGCACTTAAAGAGTTTTTTCTGGCTAACAGACATCTACCTGTGTTGCTGTAGCTGTGTTAACTCTTTTTCTTAAAAGTCAGGAAAAGTATCGTTCCTTTTAATGTTGAAAGACTCAAGAGCTTTTCTGTATAATGAGTTGATACAAGGAAAATTTTACACAAGAAAAGGATCTGAAAATAGAAGACTGTATTTTTTTGGTCCATAGGATACTTTGATGTAGCAACATAAACAATAATTTTTTTGCAGCGTTTTGGGGTTCAACCAAACTGCACAGGAAAGGAGAATTTTATGTTCTTGAGACAATACTGATGCTGTGTGCAGTTTTCTCTTAGCTTGATGTCTTAATGGGAACATGGCAAGAATAAGGTTTTTCAGGGAATAGGTTTTTTTAGTTTTTTAAATTTTCTTTATTCTTTGGGAAAATAGCACTTAACTGGCTGCAGTAAATTATTTTCTAGATTCCAGAAATTTATCCTTTTTCTTAGATATGTAGCAAATCAATTTAAGCAGATGTTTTCTGTCATTCCTGAAGTCACATTCTTTGGCTAGCACATATTTTGACTTCCATTTTTACTTTATCAGATGATAGAAACAATAAAATACAAATGTGATCTTGTCAACTACAGCTATGGAGAAGCAACACACTGGCCAAATTCTGGGTGAGTAGTACTGTGGTTAAAGTATTTTAGCTTCACAGAGGTGGAATTGTATTTGTTGAGCTTTCTGTAAGTCTAACTAGTGGCTAAGAGTGAATCATCCTGGCTCATATGATTCATATGTTAGAAACTGTGCAGTATAATTTTTAAACTGGCTTTGAAAGAAGTAAACCCATAATTTATTTTTTTAATTTATATATACACAAATATGTAATACACAGATTTATAATACATACACAACTAGTATTTTAGCATATTAAAAATCTTTTATAGTTGCAGCACCACATGATCTGTGGGGTATTTTTTGAAGACCTAGGATCACTACATAGTTGTCACTCCTTTTTAGAACCTGAAGTTAATTTTGTGGTCAGCTTCTGTGCTGTGACCGCCTCTGCTAGGTGTGGGAAGCAGGCTGCATAATACTCCTTGTTTGGTGAATGCTCAGAGGTTACACTAGAAATGGGAGCTTTGTCCTGTGGAAGAAAGCAGTATTGTTGAGTAAATGATTCATTTCTTTTTCGTACTTCAGGAGAATTTGTGAAGTGATTAATGAAGCAGTGTGGAAACACAATGTCATCTATGTTTCAAGTGCAGGAAATAATGGTCCTTGCCTTTCTACAGTTGGATGTCCTGGTGGAACTACATCTAGTGTAATAGGTAAAAAATTCATTTAAAAATAATTTTGACAGTATTCAACTTCTGTCTTTTCAAACTTTGTACTTCTGTTAGATGTTTGATTGCTGAACTAAATCTAAAAAAAATGCCTGCTGGGCTACAAGTTTAATTCTGAGAGAGGCGCTTGTTCTATGCTTAGGTATACAAATTTAGATTGTTATCTTCTTACTATTCAAGACCTTACTTGTGTAGAAAAGAAGTGGGAGGCAAATGGTCTTGATTTGATGTGGCTTTGTATAAAATATGCAAAAGAAGTCTTTGGTCTGACTTATTCAAATATTTCAGGATTAGTTTTTCAACTGTAGCTGTATAAGCGCACCACTTTGCTCCAACCAATAGCTGCTGGTAAATGCAACTTAAAAAAATACGATTCTAAGATGGATTTTAATTAATCTTTTGGAATGTCTTGCAATGCATTCTGAATTGTCAGAACTACAGTTTTGGATCATCTGTCTTCTTCAGATACTCTGATTTTTATTTTTAGGGAAACAGATGTTCTTAATTTGGATAGAAAATAATCCCATGTCAAGATCTAGACAAGTCCTTCTAGGGGAGGAATTTTTTCAGCTGCAGGGCCACTGCTGTGCAAGTCTATTACTGTCATTAAAATTCTTTTTCTGATGGGCTAATATATGGTTTTGATATTTTAGTGAAAGATTGAGTTAAAAGATTTGGCTAAATGTCTGGCATTCGGGGATAACTTCCTTAGTCTTAATTTTTATATAAGTCCTTTATTGTCTCACTAGTGCATTACACAAGATGCTTTTTAAGTCTCAGAATTCTTATGCAAGGAGACCAGTGCGTAAGGAGACTAGCACGAAGCCTTGAAAGCTGGAGAGCTGCTATTCCAGGGCAGCTAGTAGAATTAATGCTGATTACTTTCTGAAAGTTAATCTGCTGTTAATTCACTACTGAGACTGGGGATTGGAACTGGAACTAACAAGCTCTTTTCAGGTCTGCACTGGCTTTGCTCTTACAGTGCATCTACTCTGTCAATTCAACTTAATTGTATCACTCTGGAGACTGGGTGATTATTCACTCCACATGCCAAGTAGCTTGCTCCTGTCCTCCATCTGGAGTGAACCAGATAGAGGGAGGTTTTTTTGAGGGTAAAGCAAAATACAGCTGACAGGTTGTCTTGGTTCACACAGACACAGACACAAGCCAGTTTGTCAGCTTGACGTGGTAGTTTTGTACCATCCTGGTAGTGCTTGTGCTGTAAACAAAGTGGAGTGTTACCATTTCAAATAGGTAGATGACATGCAGTGTGTATCCTTGACATTTTCTTCTACAAATGCTACTTTGTCAGGCTTTGATGTAGTCATTTACATACTCTGTGCACTTGGAACTTGTGGCAGAGCAGATCAAACAGAGGAAAGGGGCGCTGCAGAGAGAGGACATATACAAGTTACCTGTTGTGAAAGAAGTGTAGAAGATTGTATTCCAGCTGACTAAACGTGAAACTTGGAACTTTGCATGATATTTTACTATTATACAGTGTGCCCATCAGCATTGTTACTGCATAACATGATGCTTTACACTTGTCTTGCAAAAATATCTGGATTTAATGAGATGGATAAAGAGTGTTTCCATTTTAAATGTCAGGCAAGAATTCTTCTCTTGAAGAATTTAAACCACAGAAGTATTTTACTTTAGTTTTAAATAAAAATGCATGTTACATCTAAAACATTTGAATGTTTTTTACAGGTGTTGGTGCCTATGTGTCACCTGACATGATGGTTGCTGAATACTCTTTGAGAGAAAAACTGCCAGCAAATCAATACACTTGGTCATCCAGAGGGCCTAGGTAGGTTATATTCCAAGAACAAATTGATTACTTTGGGATTCAGATGACAAAACTCTAAATTTAAAATGGATCCTTAATACCGAAATAAAAGTATTTCTTTCCTGTGGAAAGAGCATAACTAGCCTGCTCTTCTGGCAACACCTTTGTATGCTGGGCTCTAGAACTTCTGGAGGAGAGGGAATAGCATGGAACTGCCTCAGCATGGCCTGTATTTTCCAGGAAAGTATTTGGGTGCAGATCTATTCAAAAATGATAAAAGTTACTGAAAGGTTGTTTTGAAATTTGTTTGGGATTTTTTTTAATTTACTTTTTTTCTATAGCATCTATTTCATTAAGTTAGTGTGGTGAAATTAAATGTGCTCTAAGTGATGAAGATTAAAACAATTATTGTTAATGCAGCTGTGTTACTACTTCTGGCTTCAGTGACATTGCTGTGATGGCATAACTCACTCAAGGATTTTGTTTGAGTTCAGTAGAGATGTGAGTAGGCAGAAAAAATTGCTTTCTACCTTACACTACAGAAAGTTGTCTGAAATACCTGTAAAAGAGATTTTAAGGGCAGTGTAAACTCCTGTATTTATTTCATTTCTCAGAAGCATCTGATAGTAATATGATAGACAAACAAAAAATAGTAACATTTCTTCATGAGTTCTTGCCTGTGTTTAGATTTTGGAATTGTTCTCTAGCTGTTTTGGTGTTTGTGTATTTACAGGCAAGTATATTATTTCAAGAACCAATATGAAGAATTGTCATGTTTTGTGTAGGGAAAAGAGAAATGTGCTCTCTGCCTTCAGCTGAGAAAGGGAGATCGGTTTGTAATTAATTTTGATAGACATATACACACACACGCATATATAGATCACTTTTTGTGTGCTTAGTCACTGTGCCCAGTAAAAGAGTCAGCTGAAAGGTCAAGTCTGGCCAAAGGAGGATTCTCCTTGTTTAGGGTGCAATATGCAGATGAGTGGAGAGTTCCTGAAGTTTGCTAGAGCAGTCTTAATATAGGGGTCAGTCTGTCCCAGTAAGCAGTAGAGGCTTTCAGGCAGATGTGCTTTGCACTGCTTGTCCAGAGATGCTGGGATGCAGAACTATTTTATGGATTTTTAAACTGTCATAAAATATATCCAAACATCACATTGCAGTATCATACTTGGAATAGTCTGATTTCAGACAGATTTTACGCATATGAAGCTGTTAGTGTGGGATAACTAAAATACCCTAAAATACCCGGCCTCTCCACAGAACCTAAAAACTCAGGCACAGAGCTGTCCTTATTCAAGCAATGGTGTTTTTGTCTGTCCAGAGCAAGAAAGATGAAGCATATCTGGCTCATACAGTTGAAAACTAGATGCTACTGTAACTGTGCTGTAGGCACACAGTTACTCTGTTCTTAAATATGTTTGTGAAAGGAGTGAGGTTTCGGGATCAGGCCCAGCTGATCCTGACCTATCTCTTGACCTTACTTTTTATGTGTTCTTCCCTTGCCCTTGTCTCAGGCTTGTAATTCAAAACTTGTCCTGGTCGTGAACTGTCAGCATGCAAAATTTGAAGTTTAGGTTTTCAATCTTTTCTAGCCTTCCTCCCTCTTTTTTCTATTTTTCTTTAGAAGGAATAACCACTGAATAGGCTACGTGGCATACTATTTTATTTATTGAAGTGTTTAATAGGTGATTTATGTGCATTTTGTAATTCAAATCCCAGAAAGTATTCTGCTGGCTAAACTGAACTCTGGTGGAGAATGTTGAAGGAGTGAAAATTTAGAAACCTTTCACTGTAAACAGGCACAGCTGATGATTAACATGACATTTTAAATTGTTACTTGGTGGCATGGTTTTTCTTGGGTTTAATGGGTTAATGGATTTAGAGAAGTAAAATGTAGTGAATATTCTCTAAAGTGAACTTTTTTTTTTTAATGTACTGACAACTTTATCTTAAAGTGTGCAAAAAAAAAAAAAAAGGAGTTGGTGTTTTAACCATTGCTTTTTAACACTAGCACTGATGGAGCCCTTGGAGTAAGTATCAGTGCCCCAGGAGGTGCTATTGCTTCTGTTCCAAACTGGACTCTGCGAGGAACACAGCTCATGAATGGCACGTCCATGTCTTCTCCCAATGCGTGTGGAGGCATTGCATTGGTATTGTCAGGTAAAGTGCTACACTGCTAAAGGCAGATGCATCCTCTAAAAGAGGTTAGATACTTTTTCCTCTTAAAAATGCTGTCACTTTCAAATTTTTTGTTGTATCCAGTAACACCCTTATTTTTAATTTCAGGACTGAAAGCTAATAATGTTCATTACACTGTTCATTCTGTCAGAAGAGCATTAGAAAATACTGCAGTGAAAGCTGAAAACATAGAAGTATTTGCACAAGGACATGGTATTATTCAGGTACTTGAAAGCAAAAAAACCAGTGTAATATAAAAAACTGCTGGTGAAAAACTGACCTCCCCCCAAAAAAATCAACTTTTGAGGTGATCTCACTCAGTTTGTTCCATGCTGCTTGGTTCTCAAATCTCACTGGGGAAGAGGAAGGGAATGTAGTGGGAGGGGAGGAGGAATGAGAAGGTTCTTCCAGTTTCAGCTTGAAGTTACTGTAAAATAAATGTGATAACTGGACACATTCTTAGACTGATCAAAAAGATACATAAAAGTGGGATGTAGGTTTTTATCACCCACATGTGGGTTTGGGTGCCTAAATTGTGTCCTAATGTCCAAAAATGTTTAGATTGTGTTGTCAGAGAGAGCTGAGCTTGTTCTGTCCAGACAAAAGCTGGGACTGTAAGTTCTGGGCAGTGAAAACAGATACCCACGCTGGTTCACAAAGAAGTACAGCTGCAGTTGTGCTGTGACTTTGGTGCAGGCCTGCACTAAACAGTCTGAGTGCTTATCATTTCCTGTGGGCCTCAGAGTAGGTTGGAAATCTGTGGTGTGGTGCTCTGTATGATGAAGGTGTACTGACTGAATGTTTCCCTGTGTATAAGCTTATGTTCTTATAGAGGTGGGCCTGGTTTTTACCTACAGTCACTCCTGTCCTAGTCATATAGAAGTACTAAGATTTTTCTCTTGTGCTTCAAGATGCCAGATATTAAATGCTTAGCCCAAAACTTGTGTTCTGGAGATGCTAGAACCTAGTAGATAATGCCTGTTAAGCATATCTGTAAGGCTGAGTTTGATACAGAGGGCAGCACTGGTGGTAGCCATATCAAATAAAAAATAAAATGCATCAATCATACTTGGTGTTTTAGTAGCCTGTGATTAAATCATGTGATTAAAATGTGGTTAAAATTGTTCTGGGAGATGAGGTGTTGTACATTCACTTGTCTCAAAGGAAAGCACCCTAATCTTCACTGGTGAACGTACTTTGCTGTCAAGTAGAAGAGAATTTAAGATTTTTGTAGTCAATAATGTAGCAAGCAAGGTAGAAGGATGTCTTTTTAAAACAAGAAGTTGAATTTGTCATGTAAGTTTATTGTGACAGCTTATGTACTTAGAGCCAGGGCTGGGTTTCAGGATTCTTTACTTCATAACAATATATGAAACTTATGTGGATGTGTTATAGTTTGTTTCTTTTGAATTGCTCCAGTTCTTATTGTATAAAAGTTTTAAAGGTTTTAACTAGTGTTGTTTTATCTATGAAAAAATCACCTAAATTAGAGTAGTAGATTTGGGCCTTTAAGTCCTCTTCTTTGAAGTCATCTCTGGATGGGAATCTCTTGATGTATAGCAGAGGAGACTTGGCCTTTTTTTTTTGTTTTTTTCATGTTCTTGGGTTTCTGGGTTCTCTGTGGCTATGGCAGACTGTGAAAGTTGCCTTATTTTCTGTATTGAGTATCATGCAAGCACACGTGGCTCAGGTAGCATGTGAGGTACTCCACTGTTGCTGATCTTGCTCAAGACTTCATATTGAAGAGAATATGCATAAATTGCTATTAAGTTGAAATTTGTTAATTTAGAACTTGCTCTTTCTAACAGGTTGATAAAGCCTATGACTACCTCATTCAGAATTCTTCATTCACAAGTAACATCGGCTTCACAGTTACTGTTGGCAGCAACCGGGGAATCTACCTCAGAGATCCAGCCCAGATAGTGGCACCATCTGATCATGGGGTGGGCATTGAACCTGTCTTTCCTGAGAATACAGGTAGGAAAGAGCTTTTGTAGATGGAGATGTGGGGAAATACAAACGTCAACTTGAAACAAAATGCTGTGATAATGAGGAGTGATAGGAATCTGTACTGTAAAAGGAGTCAGTGTAACCCTAAGTTTCATAGTAAAGGAGGGTGTGCAAATAAACAACTTTTCCATTCCAACTTCAGACTTAAATCTGCAGGGCTTTCATGTTGTTTTGGGAGACTGTTGCTTCATGCTTCCTCTCACCGAAGAAAAGATCTCTCTCTGTTCTGTAGAAATTTAAAGTCAATTTGAGGAGCTTCAGAGAAACAAAGAATAATCATATATCCCTGATATTAATGGAATTACAAAACAACTGAGTTTTTGTTGAAGATAACTTTTGGTAGAGGTTGATGATTTTTCTAAAGATGAAAGCACTTACCCAGAAATTAGTTTCTCAGTTATTTGAAAAGTGTAAATTCTAGATTTCAACTTTATCTAAGTTTTCACAACCTGAGGAAAATCTTGTTTAACAAATTAGACTTTTATTCAGTATCTAATAATTAAAAAAGGTATCTAAGGGCAGTAGAGGAATTTATATGGATTTTATTACTGAAAGGGTAAAAAACTTGTGCAGATCAAAATAAGGTTTGACCTCCTTTTTCCACAAACCCTTTTGTCTTGCTTTATTTAATAAAAATTGGAATTCACTGAGAGACTGAATTTAGTTGTATTCAAAAAGTGAGCTGTGTGAGAGCTTGTTACCAAGTTTATTCCTTTCCTAAAACCAGTGGTCTTCAAGAAGGTTGGCATGTGACAAAGGGATAAGTTTATTTAGGGACAGAAAGGGTATGGGGCAGGTTACTGACTTCAAATAACTTGATTACTTGACAGGTTATGTTGCAATCGGTGCATTTTAAATTTAGTATGTGACACAAAATAATTGTTCACTAGACTTCTGCAGGAAATAAGCAATCTAAAAACAATTAGGCATTTGCAAAGGATGACTGATGCATGGTAGTTGTAGATGTGTTGGAATCTGGAATGCAGAAAATATTTCTCTGCATGTTTTAAAGGATTCAAACCCTCTGAAAAATACTGCTTTTAACCTTTTTCTATTGAAGAGGCTTCCTAGACTTTGGGATGAGACAGAATTTTCATTAATGTAAATTAGATAATAGCATAATAAGTAATTTACCACAGGGTGAGAAATGTAGATTTTTGGGTTGGTTAGAATGGTAAGTAAATGAGAACAAGTTGGAGGATCCTTGTGATTTTTAGGCTTCTTCCTTCTTCATCTCGTCCATATTCTGCAGTGTTTGGGTCACTAAATGCTTAGAATTTGCCACAGTACATTGTCATGTGAATAGAAGTTTAGTAGAAAAGTAAAAATAATGTATCTTCATGGTGATAATTGGGTGAATTATCTTTAAAAAAAAGACCTTGAATCTGTGTGTTAGAGGCTTTAGGCTTTTCCAGGCTCATGCTAGTCTGTTGTAAAGCCTGGTGTGCAGAAATTGTAGGTAAGAAAAGATTAAACAACCAGAGAAAGAGATCAACCATGAGTCCAGTTCATTTTTTACTTAACAAGGACTTTAAAAGACTAGCCTCCCCTATCAGGGGAGAAACATGTAGGAGTTACAGAACTTTTACATAGATGTTGTTTCCCTAGTTTTCCCTGGTATCTGTTTTTCCTGGTTATTTCTGTGCTGTGTCTGGTGTCTTCAACAAGACTGAGTTTGAGAAACTGTAAATAAGAGTTTAGGGAGGCTGATTGCTCAGTTTGTCTGTTGAAGCTCTCTTCAAGCTTTTATTGCTTCTCCTGTACTTATAATAGAGTGTTCTTTTCTCTGCTTAATCTAGATGTGATGAAATACCTGAAAATTCAGATAAACTTTATTAGGACTAAGAAACAGGAAAAAGATTTCAAAGTGTCATTAATCTTTTGAGCAGGAGGAAGCTGCTAGTAACTGTTTCAACTGCCCTGGATGCTGTGCTTTAGGGCATAGCATTTTTGGCATAGAAACCAATTTACAGAATCTGGCAGATTGACTGTTTGCAAAATCTGACTAGATTATCATATTATTTTATTAGACCTTATTGCTTGCTTAGTATGCTTTATAATGTAGTTTGGTAATTAGCATAGGATTCAGAATCAATGTGATTGCTTTTCATTGTATTTCTCTGCATTAGGCAACTTTATCTATAGAAGGAAGTTTATACCTGCTTCCAGACTCTGTTGTGGGTAACTGGAGCATTGGTTACCAACCTGCCTTTGACTTTGTCAGGTTTGACTGTTTTAGGGGAGAGGAATTTCAAAGCTGGGTACCACGTTTATTTTACTGTCTACTGCTGCTATTCTATTTTTGTCAAGTTAAAAGAAGTAATATAAAACACTCGCTTTGTGAAGAATCTGAGATCCTGGGTCCCTAAGGAATTGATTCCTATTATATTTTACCAATGTGTACATTTTATTGGCAAATACCATTACAGTGGGCTATGTACATATGTTTGTGTTACTGAATTGTTTTTATAATTTGTTTCTTGACAGAAAACACTGAAAGAATATCTCTGCAGCTTCATTTAGCTTTAACTTCAAATGCACCATGGGTCCAGTGCCCCAGTCATTTAGAGCTCATGAACCAGTGTCGACACATAAATATTCGCGTGGATCCACGTGGCCTGAGAGGAGGAGTACATTATACAGAGGTATGGAAGTACTGGTAGTCTGAGCAAGATTTTGTGCCCTTGTGTGCCCTTATGGGGTCTCTATCAACTTTTTATAGAACTAATTTTTAAGGAAATAAAATCTGTGAGCCTTACAGACCAGAAAATAGTGCCACAGTGCATTTCACTATACAGACTGAAGCCAGGGTTCAGCAATAGTTGTGCTATACAATGTTGTATAGCACATGCCTTTAGAACTTTGAGTGTCTGTGTTTGAAAAATAAAAGCATATAGAAAACATAAGCCAAATAAATAACCATTGATTAAGTTTTTTTGCTCTGGTGAAATGAGTCAAAATGGGAATTTTTTTTTTTCCTTAGTGATTGTTGGTGTTTTATTGTTTCTAGGGTGACAGTGGTCAAATGACCTTTTCTCCTCAGTGACAACTACAAAGATTCAAAATACTCTGCAACTAGTTTAGGTTGAACATTGTCTTCGACCAAAGGTTTTGAGTTGTTGTATTTTATTTTGTTAGGTGTGTGGATATGATACAGCAATGCCTAATGCAGGCCCTCTGTTCAGAGTTCCAGTCACTGTTGTTATACCGACAAGGTGAGTAAATCTGTAACTCTTAGAGTTCCTGAACTTTCTACAAACACCTGAAATGATTCTTACAGCAGACTTATGTGGCTGTTTTATATAGTTTTGGTCATGACAGGAGTGTGTCCTGGTGGGCTTAGCCACAGTGGCAGCAGCTTCCTGGTCCATCAGTGTAGATGCCTTCTGGCTTGTTGACCAAAGTGTCAACCAATGTACTGTTCATATGTGTAGATCAACTGGAGTTTGGTTTTTCATTTCTGCCTGGTGAACTAGAGTACTTAGAGCCAGAGGGCATTATTTGGCCATTGTATACATTGGGATAAGCTTTGATCATGACTTCAATATAGTGAGTTTGGAGTTGGTGTTGCACCCATCATTGGTTGAATCATAAGACTTAAGTGATGTTGATTAAGGAAGAAGAGTATTTTATTAAATTTGATGAACAAAGAAGAGTATTTTATTAAATTTTATTAAATTTTATTAAATTTGATGAACAATCTGCCCTGAGGGGAAAAGACAAAGTAACTGTTCTTTAACTCATTCATGGAAATACTGCTACTTCTGTACCTTAACTCACTTCAGTGGCAATTCACTTGGTCAGGAAAAGCAGATCCACTGAAAATGAGGGTTTTGTGATATTTCTGTTCAGGCACTGTAATTTCAGGGAGATGAGGAAGCTGTTTACCTAGTGTGATGGAGCTGACATTTAAATCTTTTGGATACATTGTGCTGTCAGATTCTGTATTAGTAGGATTAAAATAGTTGGTATTAAAGACTAAATATCCTCATTGTACATAATTTTAGAGTATTCTTGCATTTAAAAATACTTCAAAAATTGGCTTCATGGCTTGTTTGACTATTTGTGTTTTCCTTTTGACATGCAGAGTAGATGAGTCATCAAGCTATGACCTGACATACACAGATGTTCATTTTAAACCTGGTCAGATCCGAAGGCACTTCATTGATGTTCCACAGGGAGCTACGTGGGCTGGTAAGGAAAATAACCACATTAACTAAATAAATAATTGCATCTGTCAGACTTTACAAAGTTGGTTTGAAAACATACTGAGTTCTGCCTGAATAAGTATTGAAAGTTTTGGCCTGTGAATATGTAAATATTTGCTTGATTTTTAAGCTCTTGGACGAGTGATTTTGAATTATTTCACGATTTTTGGTATAGTAGGATCTTGATTCTAAGTCTTAAAGAAACCAGCCAATAACAATCTGAAGTGATTGTTATACCTGGAGGAATGCCCCATGTTTATGGAAAAGTATTACTGTCTGAGGCTTACCTAGTTTTTAAGGTATATGGATGTAGTGTTGAAAGAAGTCATAACTGAGGAGAATGTAATTTTCACAATGGGTGAAAAGCTCATAATTTTACAAGAAGGAAAAAAAGAGGGATTTTTTCCTTGTCTTTGTGAGATTACTGAACAATAATCCTTACAAAAATCTTGCATTTAGACTGAAGTTAGTGATAATACTTTTAATTTGGAATTCAGCAATCTGTCCTATACAGATGATACATCTGTACTATCTGATTAATTTTGACCATTTAATTGAGACATATTTCTTTTTAACCATCCTCTGAACTTAGCTGTTTTTCCTTTAACCTGAACGGACTTTTGAATTAATCAATATATAAGCATTTTTTTCACATGTGGAGCCACTTGGGGTACTGCATAACTTCTTAAATTACAAATTATTTGTGAAAGTAGTGTTTCTCTGGTGAATCTATGCTTTTCTTCTAAAATTCTGTGTCTTCAGACTAGATTTCTTTTTCTTTAATCTAGAAGTGACAGTGTGTTCATGTTCAGCTGATGTGACTGCCAAGTTTGTGCTTCATGCTGTTCAGCTTGTGAAACAAAAAGCATACAGAAGTCATGAGTTCTACAAATTTTCGTCCTTACCAGAAAAAGGCTCAGTGACTGAAGCATTTCCTGTCTTAGTAAGTTACCTTAGGGTGGAGTTAATAAAGTAATGTATCAGTGCAGTATAACATAAATTATTTGGGATTTTTTTTTCCTTAGAAAAACCCCCAACTCAAGACTTTGTTTGTTTGTTACAGTAGTCAACACATCTGATTTTCAATTTTTAAAATATTTCTGATAGCTTGCTATTGTTTCTGAGCTATTTAGTAATATAATACATGTTAATCTCTTCAATTTGTTTGTACTTGTTTATACAAAGCAGTTTGTTTCCCTTTCAAATAGGAGCTATGCCATGTTGAATAGTTCAGCATATTTTGCCTTAAGTGGTTAATGCAGTAATCTGAGACATCTTCATCTTGAAGCTCGCATTCATACATCCTAGGTACAGCAGTCTTAGCTTGGATAATATAGCTCAAGAGTCAAAAACAGGGAATGAGCTAACATTTCAGGGTTGTGAATAGCACAGCCTCCTTCTTAAGCCTGTCCCCTGCTTTGCTCAGATCAGTTGTGTAGCTCTAATGCCAAAGAGTAGTTATAATTTCTGTGCAATCCAGTCCCTTACCCTCTGTGGAGATAGCAGGTGAGGGACCACAGGCTATGTTGGCCACATTGACACATCATGAATTTCAGCATGTTAGTTAAAAACTGAAACAAGAGAAAACAGAAAACCCCACCAACCAGAGTAAAACAAAACTAACCCAAACCTGTCAAGTTTGGTGTTGTCTTACTTAGACAGAGAGTGAGATCTCTTTTTCTAATACGTGTTTTGTAGGGGACACACATGTAGCTTATCTTTGAACTAACCTTCTGCCAAGTTTGAGGGATAGGAATGGAAGACAGAACATTCAAAAGCTGTGCCTTTCTGTGTAGTGTATAGCCTGCCACTCTTTGTTTTGAAGCATTTGTCAGTCGTGCTGTTTTATTGGAGTTTTGTGTTTTCTGAACCAGGGATAATGTCTCATTTGGACCTGTACAAATCTGTACAATTGGAGTAAACTGACCATAAGAGGTCTTTTTTGAGTTGTACTCTGGTCTTTTTTTTCGACTTGGGTTGAGAGAGGCTGGGGTCAATAGAAGAGGAAGATGGGAACTGGAGTCTAACTTTGTGCTTTTGTTACCCAGGCTGGAAAAACCATTGAATTTTGTGTTGCTCGGTGGTGGGCAAGCCTTAGCGATGTTAGCATTAATTACACAATTTCTTTCCATGGTGTACTTTGTGGTGCTCCTCAGCTAAACATGGTAAGTTTTCCAGAGTGCTTATATTGAATTATTGTGAAATCCTGTGATATCTCAGAAAAAAAATAGCTTTTTTCCTTCTTGCCTGTGTTTGGAAACAGTAATTTGTATGTAAGACTATCATGTTCTCTCTTAAAAATTATTTAATAGGAGTTCAGTCCCAGAGAAATGCCAGTTACCGTTATTTATTATTATTTTCTATGTCTTTTCATTATAAACCAGTAGTGACAAAAGAAAGGGGAAAAAAACCCAAATAAAAACCCTAAACTCGACACCAGTATGTCATGACCAAAACTGTATAAAACATACTAAAACTATATAAAACATACTAAAAGGCTGAAAATATCAGTATGCTTACATTACCAAGTGTTTTATGTAAATAAACATTTCTGGGAACCACATATCTAGAATATCTAGACTACCATTGTTAAAACAAGAGCACTCTCAATACCGTATTCAGAGTAAAATTTTGTTAAAATTTATTTTCAATTGGTGCTCTATTGAGATACGATGATTGGCTTGAGATTCATCATTTAGGGCAGTTGAAGGCACAGTGGGTGAGGCAGTGTCACGATTCCTAATGGTCTGTGATACTAAAGGATTGAAAAAGTTGCTTAAAGTGTTAATGTGATATCTATGGTGCTTGGTCTTGATCCCATGTTCTTTGCTGTCCAATGCAACCTGGCTGGGCTTGACACTGCCTCCCTCAGGAGAGCTCTTTGAGTGCTGGTTCCTACATAAAGCAGCACCATGCTTAGCTCCTGCCTTTTTTCCAGCTAAAGGCCAGAGCAAATTGTAGCTGTCCCTTGGATGAATTTGGATGTATTCAGGCTCTAAGAGCTGAATAAACTGAGGAAGAAAGAGTGGGTGCAGTGTATTAAGGTACCAGGTCTTGAACTGATAGAACAGAAAAAGAAAGAGCTGTTGGTGATGAGGTGCATAGAAACTGCCCCCAGCCCAGCAGGATTATACCAAATGAATCATGGACAGTGAAAAATAAGAGAATACAAATAGTCTTGACCTTCCTCTTTGAGCACCAATAATTTTCATAAAATAAATTTTAATAGTACTCATATACTGGTGTCTTTGTCTTGGTATACTGCTAGAAATAAACTTTTCAAATTACTTTGCCCCCCACCAAGTCTATGTATGCAGTATTGTTTCTCTTTAGCAGAGTTAATCTATTCTGTAATAATAATCCTAGGAAACACCATAAAATACTTGGTTTAATATTCTATATTAAATTACACACTGAAAGTAAATCATCCTAAATGTACAAATGCAATCCTGCCTGAAGTATGGCTTATCAGTTCTGTAGAAAGTGATTAAATTAGGAAGGGGGAAAAAATGAACAACTGGATTTTAAGTTTTATTTATTTAAGTTTTGCAAGTCCCAGTATTATCTGCTGTTGTTAAATAGAGATGGACTTAAGATGCTTTCAAAATTACACGCTATCGCTTGTTAAAGTCTAAATAATTGCAGCTTCTGTTGTGTTTTTGAGGGTCCTAACAGATGGTCCCCATCTGATGTTGCAAGTGCACAGAAGCATAAAAGTTCTATACTCTTCTTCTAGCACGCTTCAGAAGGCATCGTACGGTTTGATGTTCAGTCCCTGTTGAAGTACGAAGATATTGCTCCATGCATAAATCTGAAAAGCTGGGTTCAAACGCTCAGGTAGAGTTTCTGGGGAACTGTTTTGGGAGACTGGGAAGACTCCTCACATGTAGAGTTAAAACAGTAATACATTAGCAGTGAAATTCAGGATTACAAAAATATTCTGTCAAATTCAGAGTAGCTTTGGAAGCATCAATTAATTTGTCAGCATTGATTGATTTGTCAGCATTCTCTTGTGGTGACTTTTTCAAGACGAATTACTTTCCTTAAGCTAATTTGAAAGAAGAAAAATTTACAAAAATATTTAACTGCTTCCAGACACTTAAAGATAGAAGGTACTTTAAAGAAAAAATAGTAGAGTTATTGGAGTTATGTGCTATTGTTTGTTGGGCTTTTTTGTTTGGTTTGGTTTTTTGTTTTGTTTTATTTTTGCTGAACAGCTGCTTGGTATCCTGCTATATTTTGGCCTGGAAAGACTCTCTGCTCTCACTTGCTTGATTAAAAATATTTTTTTGGTGCAGGCTTTTTTGGGGAAAGCTGTGTTTACCTTTTTAGTTTCACACATGCTGATTTGGAGAAAGAACTTCGCTGGAAAATTTCTAAACAGTGCAGCAACAATTAAAGTTAGTCACCTCAGAAGGATAAAAAAATGCTAGGTGGTTGAAGTGGTACTTTAGAGATGTGGGACAATCACACAGTTGTCACTAAATCAAAATTTTCTATTATTTGGGCCTGTTAGTGGAGACTTTGGGCTTTTGAGTGCTTGTAACTGGAATTGAGGTTGCCAGGAGTTTAATGAGCATATCACCTAATATTAGGATCAGAAGTAGTCCATTTGATGTGCCCTAAGTGAGGAAAAAAACAGTCCCTTGATACAGCTTTGCCTCATTCTTGATTGGAAAAATGGAAATGCTCTTCACTCCTTGTAAGGCACTCACCTGACAGCAAATGAACTGCAATTAAGTAAACTATGGAGAAATATTTATGTGTTTAAATTAAGAGAGGAAGAGTGTCTCTTGAATGAGCAAATGAGTCATAACACAGAGGGAAAATTACTGAATGGCTTTTCATTCTATCTCTTGTTTCAAATCTTGGAAGCAGGGTGAATGTTAGGGAGACATATCATGTCATGTGTGGTATTACTCAGTTCTTAAGACTTCTGTCAGCAGTCTATCCAGTGTCTGCCAGACTTGGAATCCTGGGTTAAATGGACTTGTGGTCTGACCCAGCACTCATATCTTACTGGGTGACTAGTCTGTGGCCTTGACAATGAAAGAGCTGCCAGAACCTTAGAGACAAATTCTGATCATGTAGTAGAGGTTATCTGATTTAACAAATTAAATGTAAACTTAAAGGATACCAGACCACCATAGATTCTACTGTTCTTTATTTCTGAAGCTTAGATTTTTTCCTGTATCATTATTTTGTTTATATTCTTTGATATTTGAGATCTGAAATGTTTGGCTACTCTGAGTTTTGGCTGCTTTTCCCAGCTGTGTCTGAGTTAACATACACCCTCTGCAGTAACACATTCTTCTGTGTTACTACTCAGATTACTTTAAGGCTTCTTACATTTTCTGAAGATACAGCCTTCTATAATAAGGAATTATTAATTGTTTTGTCTTCTAATTGCAGTGCCATTAATCTTCCAGTTACAAATAAAAGTGTTAATTTCAGCATGGATACTAGAAATGTAAACTGATATCTTTTTTCCCTTTAACTTTTAATAGCCTTTAATTTTGAGCATTTAGATGTGCTTCGTACATTGTCGTCTTTTTTTTTTTTTTTTTGGCAGTGTCAGTAGTGTCACTAAATTTTGTTTTTGGACTGATATTAATTTTAACTGCTGGCAAAATTTATGGAATTTATGCTGCTTGGATAGTTACAATATAGGAGATGTTCTGGCATGTGGTGAATTCAGTTCTACCTACCTCAGAACATGTTTCTGCTTAAGCAAGACAAATTTTGGTAGAGGATACATGTTTCTCAAGAGAACCTTTTGTTGTTTAACTGCAGACCAGTGAGTGCAAAAATAAAACCTTTGGGCTCCAGAGATATTTTACCAAATAATCGTCAGCTGTATGAGATGATTTTGACCTATAACTTCCATCAGGTAAGGGTTATATTAGTTTTGGGTTTTTTTAAATCATGTTTTCTTAAACCAGGTCTGAATTTTAACTAGCTTTCTCTCAAAAAGGAGGTCTAGAGTCACACTCTAGACTCTTTACAGTCAAAATTCTGATTTGGTCCACTTTAAAAGTACTGTTGTTTTGGAACAGGCTACAGTTCAGTTATCTTTTTGAATATATATGTAAAATATATAACCTGTTAATATGTAAACTTGTTTTATTCTGTAGTAGATAAAGTGCTTTTACCTTTCTTTTAATAGCCTAAGAGTGGAGAAGTAACTCCAAGCTGTCCACTTCTTTGTGAATTGTTGTATGAATCTGAATTTGATAGTCAACTCTGGATTATTTTTGACCAGAACAAAAGACAGATGGGTTCAGGAGATGCGTATCCACACCAGGTACAGAGTAATGTATTTATTTTACATTCTGTTGCTGAAGACTGTGAAAATATTCATTCTTTTTCACCTCCCAAGCCTCCTGTTAGCTCTTTACATTTTCTGGTGCATAGCTTTAATGTTTTTACATATTCACAAGAAGACATACAAGGTTCAATGGTAATGTATTTGTATAAAAAAAAGACAGATATATGTCCATAAAATAGAACATGTTTGGTTTTTGGTTTTTTTTTTAATTCTCTCCTGAGGAAGGAGAAAGAGGAAAAGCTGTTAACTTCTGATTTCTTGTGATTTTGCCTGGTGCTTTTCAAGAAATGAGTTCAAAATTGTGTTGTTCTTTGTTTCATTTTTTTACAAATACCTTAAACTTTTCTATGCAAGATAGAATCTATTATTTTTCCCATAGTCTGATTTGTGTGCGGATAGAGCGGCTGTAGAGAGGCTTCTGTATTCATGAACGCTGTCCTCTGTGCTGTGGATGTCTTCAAGCAGCCTTTTTAATGCCTCAGCTTTGTTTGCTTCCTGTTGCCATCCTTGAAAGGGAGTTTTTTGCACAACACGTGTAGATACTCTACCCTCTGCAGGGATCTCTTTCTGCCTTAGCGGACTGTGTGTCTGGATCATGGGGGAAGTGGGAAGAAATTTAAAAAAAAAATAAAAAAAGAAAAAAGTCGTACATATAAATACTCTCCATAATTTTTTTGTTTAAACTTTTTTTTACCAGTATAAAATCACAGTTGAACATCATCAATGTAATGTTAATTTTGATAGATTCATCATCCTGATCATGTACAAAAGATAGTTTCAAGAGACATTCTTTAGAGTTCATAAATTATTTTCAGAAATTGCATTGTGTAAGCTTCTATTCCTTAACCTGCTTTTTTAAGATGTTATAAAATCTAAACATCACCACAGTGCTAAGTTACTTACACCTGACGGATTATCATGCTGTAAATCTCTGGTGTTGTGCATCATAGGACCATTCTAAAACAATTCTAAATTCTTTAATCCAGGAAGAAATACCAACAGTAAGCATGACTCCCCAGCCCAGGAGAGGGAGGTTCTGGGAGCAGGGTAGTTCTGAGTTGTTGTTCTTTTCTACTTGGGGCTGCCTTCTGTTTTACTGCAGTAGTATCAGAAAAGAGACTTAGCATACTGCTGCTCAAAACAGCCACATGTTGTCCTGTCAGGTTGATAAAAATGAAATAATGTTTTCAAAACATGACAGTCTTATTTCTGGGGTTTGGAGGGTTTTTTAGTGAATGGTAAAATGTCGAATCTTGGCATTTATGAGAACTTTTTTCTTTCAGTATTCCGTGAAGCTGGAAAAAGGAGATTACACTATTCGGTTACAAATTCGTCATGAGCAGAACAGTGAGCTGGATCGCATCAAAGACCTGCCATTTATTGTTTCTCATAGGCTGTCTAGTACCTTGAGCTTAGATATTTATGAAAACCATAGCCTTGCTCTCTTAGGGAAGAAGAAATCCAACAGTTTGACATTACCACCAAAACACAGTCAGCCATTCTTTGTTACATCTCTGCCTGATGACAAGTAAGTTACGAAGTGTTGTTTTTCTCATCTGCATCTAGGCAGCTGCCTCTGCACCTCACTAAAATGATTCTTAGTGTCTGCCTGTGCAGGCTTGGTAATTCCTCATGTTGCTCTTTCCCTGTTTGCCCTCTTTATTGTAGTTTCCATGGAACCTTAATGAACCTGGTTTTAACACTGAACTTACTTTCTTTGAACAGAATACCTAAAGGAGCAGGACCAGGATGTTATCTTGCAGGAAGTCTTACTCTATCTAAAACAGAACTTGGAAAGAAAGCTGTGAGTATATGGAATGGATAATGGGTTTTTTTTCTGAAATTCTTTCTAGCAAGCAAATGGCATGCCAGGAAATGCTGTATTGTATGGGGTTAGTACATTAAAAGAGCATTAGGTTTGGTAACATAATACATTGTAGAAGCAGTTGTTTCATTATAAAGTCAGCATAACTCATAAGTAGTTCTATTATTATTTTCATCTTCTAATTTCAAATTTAATTGCATTTTCTAAATTTTGAGTTTTAATTCTTTTGCTTTGAAATCTTTAATTTCTAGAAGCAACTGCTTTCTTGGTGTTGGAGGCTTTAAAATTGACCTTATGTTACTCCCTAGCTTACTGTAATTTTTGAATGAAAAATACGTGCATATAGCGTTATGTGCATGTTGGTTCTGTAATACTCTTGGTTGCATGCATGCAATATTCAGCAAAAATATGTGCTTTCTGAACACATATATGTTACTGTTACCAAGTAGTAGGGATTTTGCTGACTCATATACATACAGATTTTCTTACCTGCTACACACTGATGTTGTCAACCACTAGTATGATTGTATGCTTCAACAGAATGGTATAAGATCTGTGTGTGAGGCTAGAAAAAAAGATGTAGGATCTTTTTTTGCTCATAACACAGCATCCTGTGAAAAACAGTTTTTAACTTGTATGACTCCATAATGCAACAGTGATTATAATAACTATGTCACTTTTCTGTGTATCTGGTGCCACAGTGTTTAGAAAATTCCCTTAGCTGTTTTTAAACAGATGGTAAGCCTTAGACTAAATTTTAGCAAGTCCTGGTTATTGTTAGTACTCAGAGGTAGTTGATCTATGCCCATATATCACTAGATGTGGCTGAACAACATACATAAAACCAGAGTAGGTCTTCATAGAAAATAAGTTTCTGTGAGTAGGTTGGCATGTACCTTTAGATCTTGTTGAGCATAAAATTTTAGTTAATTCAGTCTGAATTGGTTGTACTTTTGGGTTAGATTGCATGTAACTACAGGTGAGAATGTATCAGGAGAATTTATGTGAGGAAAAAAGCCAGTAACAAGGAGCTCTAAAACACCTAGTTTAATATTTCTTTGTGATTCCTGCGAGGTTGCAAGTGTGCTTTTATGAAATCCATGATAAATTCATTACACTAGTCTAATTTAGTTTCTCTAGCTAGAATTGTTCACTTCCTGGAACTATTGGTTGCAATCTTGCATGTTTTATTTTAAAACCAGACTAAGTGGCTATGTATAGTGGTTTCTGGGACAAGAGGCAGGAGATAGATACAGCTTGTCAAATTGCATGTGATGGAGAATACTTAAGACCTTACACAGAAAGAAATTCTAGCTGAAGTGTTCCTTATGTCATAGTCTAAGGCATTACTGTTATGGTCATATTGGAATGGAAAAAGGATAGTATCAAATAGCATCTGATACTTTCTACTGCCTTTAGTGAACCTCAATACGTACCAGGAGACAAAAAAGGAGGAGTAGGCAGCAAAGTTATCTCTAAGACAGTGGGTGGATGCCAGGTAAGGGAAAATGTATCTAATTTATTAGTATTTATTATTAAAGAGAACAATGCCACTAAACAGTCAAAAATCTAAAATTCTGAGGCTGAATTGCTGTAATTTATTAATTGAAGCTGAGTGGTTAACAACACTTGCTTATATTGCAGGAGTAATGGATTGTATATACAGTGATGCATTGGTTTATTAATTTTAAAAACCTGAAAGAGCATGCTTTAAGAGCATGTTTGATCATAGATGTGACTCTCTAAAAGTTGGAAATCTGTAGGTTGGAAGTATAACTATAATTGTACAGAGAAGGTGTCTCCATCCTATGTGGTGTGTGCATGTTTTCTTACAGTATGTTATTCTAACTCCCAGGGGCAGTCTGCAGCAAAACGACAAGGAAAATTTAAAAAGGTACTGAATGTTAGTTTTTGAAAAAGATATACTGAAGTCTTTTTGCATATGACTTTAAGAATTTGTCTACCAGTCTTGATTTTTAATTTGTCTCCTTCATCTACCTGCTTCGACCTGAGTTATTTACTTCAGCACCTTAAATATGTTTACTGGTAGAATGATAAAACACTACTGTAACACATAGCTGAGAGGCACTTGAGCATCTGTATACTTCTGCAATAAGTGCTGTGAAAATGCATGTGGTGTTAGTGGTCTGCAATTTTTCTTGTTATTAAATATTCAGGAATGTTCAGTGTTCGTGGTCAAGATTTTTTTGTAGCAAGTGTTTCTGCCTATTCTGTTTGCAGACCGAGACTCAAATATGAACCTAACACTTTGAATTGAGGAATTTAATGTCTAACTGTATTCCCAGTCCACTAAATTGAGAATTGTCTTCTTTACAGACATAAAAAACATACAAGGAAGCTAGAGTTTATATAGTCATTGTAGCAGGTAGTAATATTCCCAGAGTGCATTTTGGAGCATGTATAAGATAGTTTAGACAGAGGGTGACTTCTGGTATAACAGTGTTTAGTATTCTGCTTTCTTGTATTTTCACATCAGGTAATACAATATTTTGCCAGCAGTCAGTGTGAAACAGTTTGTTTAAAAAAAGGAAAAATATATTTTACTAGACTATCTACGTAAGGTTACTGGGTTTTTTCTTATTCTTAAGTTGTAAAAGTATTTACTTTCTGTTGATTTCAAGGTACTTTATTCGGGAGTGACATGCAGATTAGCCAGGATTCTTGTTAGAAGACTTGAGAGCCATAAATAACATAACATACACTGTTATTTTGTGAACAATAAGCTGGAAGCTGAACCTGCTAACTTCTCTGATTTTAGTGTAATAATCATGTGGGAATGAGATTAGACTTGCCAAGAGGATTTTAGTGTATGTTGCGAAGTTTTATTTTCATACCTGAAAATCACACAGATCACTTTCAGAAAGACAATTAAAAATCCCATGTGAATGCATGGCTTCCTGGTAAATAGGATATAAGATCTTCACTAAGTTAGTCTCTAACAAAAGAATTAAACTAATAAGAATACAATTAGAATAACAAAACCTATTAAACAGGTTCCAGAGGTTGTGGTTTTTTTGGAGGGTTTTTTGGTTGTTCTGGGGGTTTTTTTCCTTTGATTTTAGAACAGAGATTTGTATTCAGATTTGAGCAGTAAAACTACTCAAGCCAAAATAAAAACTTTCATGTATTACTCATCAGTATACTAGCAGCAAATAAACTAGTGGATTTCTTCAGGGCTGCATCTTCAGCCCTGTGCTCTTCAGCATCTTCATGACTTGAACACAGGACTGGAACAGGTATTGAGCAAGTCCACAGACAATACTAAATTTGGGAGGAGCTGTTGTCTCCCTTGAGGGCAGTGAGGCCCTGCAGAGACACCTTGACAAAACAGTGGGCTGGGCAATCACCAACCATATGAAATTCAGCAAGGGAAAGTGCTGGATTCTGCACATGGGATGGGTAGCCATGGATGTACAGTGGGGAATGAGGTGCTGGAAGGCAGTGCCATGGAAAGGGACCTGGGGGTCCTGGTCAGTGGCAAGTGGGACATGAATGAGCAGTGCCCTGGCAGCCAGGAGGGCCAACCCTGTCCTGAGTACCTCAGGCACAGCATGGCCAGCCAGGCAAGGGAGGGGATTGTCCTGCTCAGCTCTTGTGTGCAGTTTTGGGTGCCACAATATCAGAAAGACATTGAACTATAAGAGAGTGATCAGAGGAGGGCAGTGAAGATGGTGAAGGGCCTTGAGGGGAAGCTGTATGAGGAGCTGCTGAGGGCACTCGGGCTGTTCATCTTGGACAAGAGGAGACTGAGGGAAGACCTCATTGCAGTCTGCAACTTCCTCATCAGTGAAAGCAGAGCCACAGGCACTGATCTCAGTTTTCTGGTGACCAGTGAGAGGACCTGAAGTGGCCTGAAGTTGTATCAGGAGAGATTTAGGTGGGATATTAGAAGAAGATTCTTCGCCCAAAGGATGGGTTGGGCACTGGAACAGGCTCCCCAGGGAAGTGGTCACAGCACCAGCCTGACAGAGTTGAAGAGGCATGTGGACAATGCTCTTGGGCATGTGGTGTGACTCTTGGAGATAGTGCTGTGCAGGATCAGGAGTTGTACTTGGTGTTCCTTGTGTATTTCAAAGCATTGTTCTATAAGAGCTCCATTAGTTAATTTTGCTGAGAATCCAACTCAGAGGCCTTCCTAGTTTAAAAATTTTGATATTTACCCTGCCCTGCCATGCAGTTGTTTTCCTGCAACTGCAAAAACAATAAACTTGTTTATCTATTTCTTTTGTGATTCAGTAACTCAAAAAAGTATGTGTAGATTTTTCATACTTTTCAAAGACAGATCCAGGCCTTCCTGTAAGATTAGGAGCCCTCTTTGCCCCAAGGACACGCTGCTGGCTCATGTTCAACCTGGTGTCCACCAGGATGCCAAGCTGCTTTCCTACAGGATGCCCCCAGCATGTATTGTGCCTGGATTTTTTCTTTTCCAGTTGCACTTCTCTTTGTTGAACTTCATGATGCTCCCGTTGAACCCATTTCTGCAGCCTTTTGAAGTCCCTCTGGATGGCAGCAGACTCCCTGGCATTTAAGCCACTCCTCCTATTTTGGTGTCACCAGCAAACATGCTCAGGGTGCCCTCTGCCCCCATCATCCGGGTAGTTAATGATGACATCGAACAGGGCTCAATCTCTGGGACACAATTAGTTACTGACCTCCAGCTGTGTGTCATTGACCACCCTCTGGGCATGGACATTAAGCAGGTTTCAATCCACCTGACTGCATCTCTGTTTTGCATAAAAGCAGTTCTTGGTTATGCCAGGGAATAGCAGCCTAAGTTTCCATAGAGAGTTAATTTTCATACTGTACAAGAATGTCAAAGGGTTTCTCTCCACATAGTAAACAGGTGTCTTTGTTTTCATTTGTTATGCAGTTACAATCTGATTACTTTTTCCCCTTGTCTCCCAGCTTTGTCCACAACATAGTTAGAATGAAAAACATACCATTGACTTTTTCGGGTCTGTAAGAACGATTTATTGTTGGTTAACATAATTGCAGCTT
The DNA here is from genome assembly GCA_013397295.1 of Polioptila caerulea. Taxonomy (NCBI): domain Eukaryota; kingdom Metazoa; phylum Chordata; class Aves; order Passeriformes; family Certhiidae; genus Polioptila; species Polioptila caerulea. Next base: position 47,106 of record VYXF01001945.1, read on the forward strand.
TTGAACAGAAACATGTTACAATTAGCCAAGGGATGGAAAGTTTCTACACCCTTTTCTCTATTCTGCTATCCTTTTTGCCAATTTAAAGCAAGAAATGCATTATGCAGATATAGATAAGTACTAGTGGAAGACTAATGAATACCATTGTGAAGTCAAATGTAAAAGGGTGACTTCCTTTCGGCATTAAGACACTAACCCTGTTTAACCATGAGGCATTCAAAAATAGGATGAAGTATGTGTCTGATACAATTTTGTGTAAGCCTGTCTGGTGACTTCAAGAAGCTTAATTAATTTTCCATTAAATGAGAGTTGCCATAAAAATAAGCAACGCTGCACAAATTGTATGCATCTTAAAACGGATTCAAATTCCATATGTATATTCATCTATATATGCATATAGGCATTCATATGAAGATACTTAGTAGATGGAAAATGAGACCTGAGATGTTCCTAGAGGGAGCTTTTTTCCCCTGTGGTTAGTTTTGCTGCAAATGCTTTGAAGTACAAATAACACTAGTTTTATGTGTTTTACATATAAAGTACTAGATGTTAAAACACCAGACAGAAATCTAAATTGAAATCTTGAAGCTAAATTAAGTGCTAATTAAGAGGTTTGATGGCACTGTGCTTGCTTTTGTGTGGAATTTGTGGTTCAGTTAAAAGTAAACTTAGTGAGGCTTACTGCACAGATGCACTGACCAAAGTGCATATCCTGTATGCTTCCCAATTTCCCAATACCGCATATTGTTTTAGAAGAGAAATTTGAAAGTTTCCCTTAAGTAATTTTTTCAGTGGATAATATGCTCACTTACTGTCTTTCTCTGTCTATAGCTATTTTTTTATAGTTATATATAAAATTAAATCCAGTACACTACTACTCAGGAATTCTGTTCCTGTCAGAGAGAAATTTGAATTAGAAAACTGACTGGAGTGCTGAATTGTGAAGAGCTGCCTTCCTTCTCCTCAGTCTCTAATGATGGATGTTTCTGTAATGGCAATGACAGTGCCACTCTGAGATCTTCTGGTACCTAGGGAGTTGCCAAGTGTTATAAATGATCCTAGTGTTCACAGATAAAATAAATAAAGAAGCCTCCAGTGCATCTTAATGCCCTGTAATAATTAAATGTGATAATAACCTAAAGTTTATTTATCTCACAAAATAAATTTGTGGAGAAGTCTGCTCTGTAAGCTCTTTTGAGAGGAGGGTGCCCGGGTCTGAAGTTCATTGTATTCCTTTCAGTGGTATAGCTTGTAAGGCTTGCAGAACCTCATGAGACCAAAGTGTCTATGTGAGAGAATGGTGAGATGACATTTTACTATTGATGGTTTAGCTACATAGAGTTAGTCTCTCGAAATGCAAATGTTCATCCACATAAGTGAGATTTTGTTAATCCAATTGTTTGGTTTGAAACTTAAACCAGAGTTGTAGAGCCTTCTGATATAGACAAAGCTTGCAGAGGATGCAGAGGTCATCTAGATATATAACTCCAAAAATATGCTGCCAAGTGAAATGAAAATAGACTTTCAAAAAGGAAATCCTCAACTATTGGAAGAATATTTCTTTGAAAGGCAAGTTTCTTTCTTAGGAAAATACTAGTCTTGATAGAAGGCACCTTTTAGAAAATATTGTAAATTAAGATTTTTGTGTTGATCTAGGTTTAGACTTCTTAAAATGTTTGGTTTGCTTTAGTGGACTATGTTATTGCTTTCTGCTGTTTTGATTACTTTAGTGAGCCCCACATCATGTTCCTGACCTCTGTATCTTCTTGTGTGTACTTACTTCTGTGACCTGGTTTGTTATGCTCTGGCCTAGGTCTTGCTGGAGGGAGGCTCATTTAGGTGTATTGACTGGTTGTGCACTTCATACTTGCAATGCATGTGTGCAGGATAGATCCTGTGAAAGCTACACTTTAATGCAGATTAGTTATCTAAACTAGTTTTTGAAAAAAAGTATTTAAATTTAGTCCATGTTGTGATTCTGTGATTACACATTAAGTAGCTGGAAAAAAAAATTTAAGGGAATATTGAAGGCACTTTTACCAGTACTATGTTCAGTAACCCATAGCAAGATGCTGGTCTGTTTGAACTGTAAGTTCAAATAAAATTTTTCTGCAGCATAGTTTTTGAATGTTTCAGAAGTGTAGTGCTGAAGTCCATTATTGCAGTTTCTGTCACCATTTTACTCACTGTTTAGGTAGCTTGAACTCCCATCTTGTATACAAGGGTTCATTTTACTACACAACACTGACCTGGTGTATGGGAAGCTTTCCCACAAATGTATTCTGGAATAATTGGTAAGAATAATAAAATTTCCACAGTACCTGAGTGTGCACCTCAATATTTTACACCATGTTGCAACAGAGTAGTGGTATCTAGAGGATTTAAACTTAGGTGATCTTGTCTGTGAAGTATCTTGTACATAAAGTAATGGAACATGTGCCCTGTTTAGGGGAAAAGCTTGTTTAAAGATTGCAACATTAGAACCAAAAAGGACAAATGGCCTCACCCAGCAGCTGGATGTTTTAGAAACAATGGAGGGAATCTAATGCTACCTTATTTGCAAACTTGAATATAAACTGTCAGGAAATGGACCTCAAAAACGTGGTCTGAATTAGCATTTTCCTTTAAACTACTGTAACTGGTTTTCTCATGGTGCTTATTGACTAGTGTAGCATGAACTCAAACTGTAGTGGTATTTCTACGTTACCATTTAAGGTTTAAAAAAAAATCTTGCAGTTGTGTCTACTTAATTAGAACAGAGATCCAGGCGAAACCGGAAAGTCTGTGGCAGCAAACTGGAAATCAGTTGACTGTGGTTATGTCAGCTAATTCAGTATGCACATGGAAGAAATAGTATCTTGGGAGGAATAAACATATCCTGTGACATGTTTCATGTTTATCCTATTGTGGTGTTATTTTTTAGAATTCAGCCATCTTTATTCATTTGTTTATTGCCAGATTTCTAGGATAGGATCTGTCTTTTTCCCCTTATCCTTTTAACCAAGTTATTTGCTTTTTTATCAACAAACAAACAGAAAACCATCTTCCTTATTCCCTAACTAATATTATGTAAAATTATGTGAATGTAAAAATGTCAAAGTGGCTAAATTTTAGGCTTTCTTTTCTTATACCTATTGTGCTGTTTTAATATTTTCAACTTTGCATTCTTAGAATAAAAATTTAAAGGAAGTCTTTAATTTTTGCTGTCTAATATCTTTGCTCTCAGAACCTTCACGCTCTGTATGTGTAGCTCAGAGTAGTTGCTGGCTATGATTTAGCTTTCATATGACATAAAAAAAGTATACTGTATCTCTCTGAGTATGTGTCTCTTTTCCCACCTCCAGGATGTCCTTACTGTTCATTATCATCTGATACCATCCCCATCAAAGAGTAAAAATGGAAGCAAAGAGAAAGAAAAAGAACAGGAAAAAGAAAAAGATGCAAAAGAAGAATTTGCTGAAGCTTTAAGAGACTTAAAAATACAGTGGATGACCAAGTATGTCTGCTGTCATTACTACACAAGCATGAAGTTCACAAAAATATTCAGAATCTGTAGGTACTTTCATTCTATATCCTCCTCTCTTCTAGGCTGGATACCACTGACATGTATAGTGAGTTGAAAGAAGCATTTCCTAATCATCTTCCTCTGTATGTTGCAAGACTTCATCAGCTGGATTCTGAAAAGGTTATTTAACACTTCTTAAACTTGACTTGTCTCAATACACCCGTGTGGCCTAAGTCTTTCTTTGTGCACAATTGAAGTGAGTGTACTCAGTATTAAAAAGCAGAAATTTCTAATTAGAGTGAGAGGTGCCTTCCTTGACTGTGATTTACTTAATCCCACAGTAGAATAAAAGAAAGTATGCCTAACCAAAGTGTGTTTGCTCATCAAGTTATGCCTTGTTCAGTTAAACACATTTTAAATTTTCTTACTTATTTAGTTTACAACAGTTTTATTCTGAATGGTGGCTACTGAGACAAACACACATCCCATTCTGTTCCTCTTCTGGGCTGGTAATTCCTCCTAGCAGCATGACTCAGACAGCTGAGGACAGTAACCCTCTAAAGTGACACAGCAAAATGGAGCTTCCATCATTGTCCTCAAAAATGGGAACTGTCAGTAGAAGAGTTTGCCTGTGTTTGTTCTTTATCTTGAAGACAAACGCCTTTGTGCATATGCCACTAGCTTGAATTTTTTTCTTTTCATTTGGTTCTGATTTTATATTTATTTCTAAATTGAGTAACTGCTACATTATATGAGAGTACTGATTTGTACTGAAAGGTGATTTTCTTTATGTAAACTCTGTGTTATGCATATTCCAACCTCATATTTGATAGTTTGTTTTCAGTGAAATGGACTACATATGTAGGAAATCTTGGAAGACTTTCCGGAGTGTTTTAAGCAAAATTTGAACGAAGTGGAGAAAAGAACATGTTGAATTATCAAATGTTATTTCTGCATAGCTTTGCAATCACCCTAATGTTAGTAGAAGCAACAGTGAATTAGTGTGATTTCATGGTGCTGAACATCTTTATACTCTTCTTTTAGGAACGAATGAAAAGACTTGATGAAATCATTGAAGCTGCAAATACAGTAATCTCTCATATTGATCAAACAGCATTAGCAGTATATTTTGCCATGAAGACAGATCCCAGGCCTGATGCAACTACTATAAAAAAGTACCTACCCAGTAAATAATTTTCCTGCATCCTATTTCTGTAGTCTATGTACTTTGTCTCTGCATGTAAGAAGTTGAATGACTGTAACTTTTTTTTATTACTTGTATTATTTATTTGTAGCACAAGCGATTTAAAATATGACTACACAATTGTGTTCTCTTATTTTATCTCCAGAATGCAGGGACACTGAAATGTCCAATTTTTTATTTATTCAATAAAATAAACAAGAGTTCTTTCAGGATTTAAATGTATCAGAAAGATGGAATATTAAGTTGTTGTATCAAGCTTAATCTAAGCTCAGAGGGACCACTGGAGTATTAGTAGAAGTATCTGTTTTGAATGCTACTTGCCTTTTCTTTAAATATTGCAGCCTTTCCCATCTGTATTTGAAGATTTACATCAGTCTAAGAAGTAACTGTTTGCAAGAGATTTCGTTTGGGAAAAGCATGATGACCATGCTTCAGAGTATTTTTGAGACCCATTGTTCTTTAGTTTTACATTGTTCCTCTGTACTATCAGTATGTGTATCCTTAGGAAGATAGTCTTTTGAAGGTGACACCTTAGTCTGCAGGATAAGTGATGGATTTTGCTGTGTGTAGCATGGTGCTATTTTAGTAACAGAACAGCAGATCTGAATATTAGGCCCTTAAAATGGGAGATGCATCTTTGTTGATTATCTATAAAATATCAGATTTAAATTGTAAAGCTAGTCCATCTGTTCTAGCTATCCTGAATCCAGATTTGTGTGTAATTCTAGAATTGCTGATATAAAAGCAAGGCCTTGACATAATAAACTTAATTCTAAACATTTCTTGGTAAGTTGATCCAATTAGGTCATGTGTTTTGAATATAACATCTGAAATTGAACACCAAATTCAATGGTGCTTTAAATGGATGCAATTCCTTTGAAGTCAGCAGAATTATATCTGCTTATGTTAGTGGTGGATTCAACTCTGTTTATAATGCCATGAACTATAAAGCTGTATTTCTAGATGCTGACTTACTTTTAGAATCCTGAGTTGCTTTTGCCTTAAGTCATCTAAGGCATTTCATACTTAGAAAAACAATTTAGTATCTTTAATGCATAATGTCTTTGGGTAATCTTTTGTGATTAGTTTAATTTATAGTAAATAGCCTTGTGTGAACTAACTACTGTAAACTTTTAGCTTAAACTGAGTTAGCACTGTTTCTTTTCTTAAGGGGTATCTGTAAAAGATTCTAAATATTTTTCATGCTATTTTTTTTTTCTCCCTAGTGAAATGGAAAAACAGAAGAGTACTTTAGTGGATGCACTTTGTCGAAAGGGAAGTGCGCTGGCTGATCAGCTTCTTCATCTGCAGACCCAAGAAGGGGCTGCTTCCAGTGATGCAGAAGGCAAAGATGAGGATCATGAGAGCTGCTCAGAAGCTTTGACAGAGACATTCTGGGAAACAACAAAATGGACTGATCTTTTTGATAGCAAGGTGAGAGACTAGAGCAGGTTTATTTTCATTTGCATGTTGGATTTCTTCTGGAATTATGCACTGCCTTTGTGTGCACAGCCTTGTACATTCCTCCCTTCTACTTTTCCATGATGTCCCCATATGTTGTGCTTCTTTTTTGGCCTTTTTCCAGAGATTTTGCCGAGCCTGTCAAATCCATGGTAAGCCAATCTCTGTTCAAGTGAATGTAGAGGTTAAGGGAAGGGTGTAAGACAGTACCAGATTCCCACAAAAGAGCTGCTTCCTTTATTTAATTGGTTCTTTCTGTACTTTTCTGTACTTTTCTGTACTTTATTTTCTATTAACCTCTTGTAGCTGTACGCACAGAAGTGTGCAGCATCCCTACCCTCTTCAGTCCTGCATGCTGTAGCCCCTTGCACACTATGGACAAGAGAAATTTTGTGTTTTGCTGTCAGTAATATCTGTAGAGGTAAAGGAAGCAACCCTTGGAAATAATTACACTTATATAGTTATTAGCACAGACTTCCCTGATATTTCGAGTTCCTGATCCTGACAGCTGAATTTTTTTTTCTCCTTCATTCAAGACAGCAATTCCAGAGCGGAAAAAAAATTCCGTTGTAGGTGATTAGTTTTGTAGCTTTTAATTTAGAGAGGCTATGATTTCATATTTTTTACTTTTGAGCTATTGATGTTAATCAGTTTCTGACCTTAACTGTCACATATGGCTGTGTTTTAGTGGAAGGTGGAGTGACCAGGGTGCTTGTTGATAATTATGCAAAATTACCAAAGCACTTCAGATAGTTACAAAAGAAAAGCCTTTAAAATTAGAGAAAAAAAACCCCAAAATAAAACATCTAACTTCCTTGACAGTAGATAAACTTCCTGTAAGAACTTGTGCTTTAGGTGGAGGTCTGGTCAAGAAGGTTGGATAGTGCTTACACTCCTCACTTTAATGTGTATGTCCTTGTACACATAAATCTTTTCAGCGTATCTCCTCTAATCGTTAACTGATGATAATATCAAGTGGTAGCAGATTTTGTGCTTCAGTCATATTGTTTGGCACATGATTTTCTTGCTGTCTGTTTGTAAATGCAATACCTTGTTCCAGCATAATAACCCCTGGTTTACTTATGTCTCCTGTTTTTTATTTTTTAAAGCTGATGGGAGTAATTTCAGTGGAAGAATCCCAATATAGACATTTTTCTGGGAGTTTCATTCCTTGGCTTTTACTTCAAGACAGATAGCACTGTTGAGCTGTGTGCTCTGGACCTTGAATAAGTAACTGATTTGAGTTCTGCAGATTAGGAATTGAGCCTCTCTCTTTGACTGTCTTAACCATGGATTTGTCAAAGTGAATATTCAAGTTTTGCTTTGAAAATTAATTCGCTGTATTGTTAAATTGGTACTAAAAGATCAAAACCTCTCTAGATTTTTGTAACATTTCCTATGGAAATAACTTCCATCCTGTTTATGTATTATGTTTGTCTTCTTTTTCCTACTTTTTTGAGTTTTATTACTCAGATTGAAGTCGAAACTGATTGACTGTCATGAGACCTACACAGCTACTTGCAGAGTGCAAAAATGACAGTTTAGTAGGTAAAACAAAAGCACACAAGCAAAAGAGAACAAGGGATCCATTCACCACTTTCCATGGGCTGGCAGGTGTCCAGCCATCTCCAGGAAAGCCAGGCTGCATTGTATTGCAACCATGATTTGGGAAGACAAACACTATCNACCACTTTCCATGGGCTGGCAGTGTCCAGCCATCTCCAGGAAAGCCAGGCTGCATTGTATTGCAACCATGATTTGGGAAGACAAACACTATCACTCCAAACCTGCCCCCTTTCTCCTTCCTACCCAGCTTCCTATGCTGAGTATGATGCCATATGGTGTGGGATATCCCTTTGGTCAGCTGGGCTCAGCTGTCCTGCCTGTATCTGCTCCCAACTCCTTGTGCACCACAGCCTTCTCACTGGTGGGGTGGGATAAGATGCAGAAAAGGTCTGGACTCTGCAAGCATAGCTCAGCAACAGCTAAAACATTTCTGAGTTATCAATACTTTTTGCAACACAAATAAAAAATACAGCCCTATACCAGCTACTGTGAAGAAAATTAATTAGCCCATCCTAAAACAGCACAGATTGAAAGTGAAGGATTCAAGTCAGGTCAGGGATAGACCTTGTGTGAATGTCCTGCAAAGGAGAGGTGTCAAGAGACAGCCAGCTTATTCTAAAGCAGCGTGTTGGAGATAAAAATGTGGAGCTCTTCTTTATTCTGTAGACATGGCTGTGTGATACTGGCACTCAAAAGATGGAACATCTGGGTGAGAAAGGATGGAAATCAGACATTTAAATACTGCACTGATCATTCAATTATAGATATATATAAATGACTTTAGGTAGAAGCATTGCTCTAAGTGTGATTAGTTCTAAGCTTCCTATAAATGAAAGTTCATGCAGCTGTCAGTAATTAAAAGGCTTAGTAAATTTTTGAAAACCAAGAGAGACCATGTTTTCTTCTAGGTTGTTCCTAAAGCGGAATCAAGAGCATCATCACTTTTCTGTGCGTTTCTTCTCACCTTCTAGTAAATGAAGTACTGTCCCTTGTTTCATCTCTGCAGATGTAGCACCTGGGCACCACAGGGCATTTGGTAGTTCCTTTGAATTGTCTGTCCTTGAACTAACCTGCTTGTCACCATATTGTAGCAAGTATGTAGGGAAGTAACTTTAATTTTGATAGTAAGTGCAATAGCTATTGTCTGAAGGTTCGTTTTAGACTAAACATGAAAGAAAATATTTATGTCCCATGTGTACACAAAAGCATTTCAAATAAACTCTAGTTAAGACAGCTTTGTGCAGCAAGTATTGGGTTGATTATGCTAACATGTTTATGATAGCACTTAAGTTCTTTTTCCTAGAACATGGCTTTAAATTTTGCAGGCCAAAATCCTCAGTTGTAAACACAACTGATACAGGAGAATTGTGGGATGTTGTGTGTTTGTTATTGAGAATGACCAATCTGTAGAATTTAATGCCCTTCAACCTTTATTAGCCGTGTGGAAAGAGCAGAAAGTCACACTTAAAAATAAATTTAAAAACAAGTAAAAGGCCCATACCTTTCAATTTTATCTTTTAAACATCTTTAGCCTGGATTGTTTTTCCTGATACTGTTTGCAGTGTAAGATGCCGCTGTCTCTTCTGGCTGATTTTATTCTGTCAATGCCAAAAATGTGTTACTGGATATTTGATTCCTTAAACTCTCCTGGCTCCCTTGAAAATGAGTAATTTTTTTTTCTTAATGTAGTTTTTATTTGTAATAGGGCAGTAATTTGTAATAGAGCAGAGGAAAAAAATCAACAAACATAGCTAAGAAAGCCTAGTTTATTACTATAGATGTGTATGAAACTAGAAAAGCTTGGTTTTTGGGAATTGTAAACATTACAACTTAAATGTTCTCACAAATAGCTGGAGTATGTTGCCTAGAGATTGTATTGTTTAACCTAGTATTTTAACTGTATGTAAAAGTAGCTGTGTTTTAATCAGCTCTTTAAATGATGAGTTAATTGATTATATGAGTCTGTTTCCATAGGTGACAACATTAGGATACTAGAAAAGTTTCATTAGGTGTTCTAGTATTGCTGGACTCAAACACACTTCTTAAAAGAGTGTTTTCTAGCTTGTAAATACTTCAGCCCCACAAATGTCTTTGGAGAGATCATTTCAGCATTTTACTGTCATAAATGTGCATCTTCATAGCCAGTGGCAAGTTAGGCAGCTAGTTAGGAGGTGGATGTCCAAACACTCTCATGGGTCTGGCTCCTAGCCCACATAGTCTTCCAGGCCATTAGCTTGAGGAGTAAACTATCTAACAGTGATTTCTGGCCCCAGTATCCTACAAGTATGCCTTGCCTTTTCTCAGTACCCTTTTATTGCTCGTTGTACAATTTCTGGCCCATATTGCTTGTTATGCAAAAGCTAGCCTTCATTATATTTATTATATAATTTATTATTTCATTATATAGTTACGAAATAATATCAAATACTTTGAAGTCATTACTGCTCTTTCATCTAACAATTTGGTTTTGGATACTACAAATAGGTTTATTTAATGGTTTTATACATTCAGATAGCAGCTGTTTTCTGTGTTATATCTTAATAGCACTCCAGTTTACATTTTCCTTACACATATCAAGGAATCATAAGCTTTACTTCTGGGATCTGATAAAGCTTACAGTATTTTATCTATAAGGCTTAATTTGGCCAAGATGTGTACAAGTTGTAAAGTACTATTTCTTATCTAACATCTTTTGTTTGGAAACAAATTCTGATTTTAAAGTAACTCATGCATTGTTTGTAACTTCTAAAGTGCTAATGAATTTTTAGTAGGTTTGCTGAACTTGTATACAGTTGATTGGGGGTTTTTTCCCCGTACACTTAAGACAGAAATTATTGTCTTATGTCAAGGGCTCTTGGAGCATTGTTTTCAACCTTTTTGGTTCAGCAGAGAACCTTTTTCTCATTTAGAAATACCCAACCTTTTATTTGGCCAAAGCAAGGGTATTTCGTAAAATGCTTTGTTTTCTTGCCACAAAAACTCTAGGAAGCCCTGTTACGAAAGAAATGCTGTCAAGTGGCTTTCCTCCTGCCTTTATCACTGATGTTCAATAACCATTCAAAACTTACAGGGTCAGGTAAGAGCTTTCTTCATAGAGCAGTGACATTATTTCTGGTTAGCCTCCAAAATGTTATATTTGCTGAGAGCTCCAATGCATTTTTCATTTGATTTTTTTTTTGTTTGGTTTTTTTTTTTTGTTTTGTTTCGTTTTGTGGTTCTATCATCTTTTACAGGAGAGAATTTTTTTTAAGTTTAGTTTAACCAGCTAAGCCTGCTAATGGATCCACTGAGCAGTTATTCAGAAATGTTTGCTAATGTGTTTTGCCTTAGGAAAATATCCAAAATAATTGGATTGAGAATGCAGCATGCAGAATATTTTTCCAATAGCAATACTTGGAAAATTGTGTATGTGAATGGTGCTGTATGCTCATTGTTGCATATTTGTGTGTGTTGTAAACTACAACAGCTTAAATGAGTGTTTCAACACAGCAAAATAAGTATTTGAAGACAGAAGAAGAATGAGCAACTCCTGAGTACTTTGGCATAGTATCTTGAAGCTTCAAAATTACACCTTGACTTGCTTGATAATTATTTGTTGTTTATATTTTAACTATTTATTGATCTTGCAAAGACTTACACAAGTGATTAACATTAAGTAGAGTGTTCATGCTGCCAAAACTAGACAGGTTCTTCACACCTTGCAGGATTCAGATCTCTGGTTCCTTCATTTTATATTCTTGAGAAACATTTAATTTTTTTCTTTAATGCAAAACATATTTCTGAACATCATTGAAGGATTTTTGCTAGCTTTTCTTAATGGGATATTATAATGGGAAGCCTTCTACCTTTATTGTGGAGTCAGAGCAAAGGAGAAAGGTAATGAATGAGGGGAAATGAATAGCAAGCTCTAATTTAGATTAAGATTCCATTAACACTGCCAACAACAGACACACCACCATATTCACCAACTTTACTGCTATGTCACTCTTCAGTAAAAAATAAAAAAAAATCTTGCTTACTATGAGAGTTCCAAAGGGAATATGTGAAAATGTCTTGACTGCTCTAATTCATAGTGCTGCAGCTGGTGAAATGGCTTGAACCATCTTGCTACACCCTGAATGCTGTCAGTGTTTGGGTATTAAGAACCTGATTTATTTTACATTAGGTCTTAGGTAGACACATTCATTTGCTCACATGAACTACTGCATTGGTAAGGACTGTAAACTGGCTTTTAAAAAATAATATTATCAAGAAGGAGATTTTGTTATAATATCTTCTTAAAAAATTACCAATAGTGAAGAGCTGACTTAAACCCTGAGGCTTGTCTTCATGCTTACCTGTCTTCATTGCTTGTTTATAATTCTGTACATTTATCTGTCTTTGTCTGTATACATCATTCACTGTGTACATTCATACTTGTTTCTGCAATAAGTTCGTGTCTACCTAGGAATTAAAATTTTCTATTTGGTTTTTGCTTCTCTGGGTCAAAAAATATACCTGCCTGGTTGGTGATTCTTTAATTATCTTTTTAATGTGCCATTCAATTGCCTGTAGAGAATGACAATCCAAAGAAGCTAGCAATGTAACAAAAAATCAAAATAGTGACATCTGTGTTACATAAGTTCTGAAGTCAAATATGTTTGTGAAGTCAGAAATAGTCTCTAGGAAGTTCATGTTTATGACTACTGTGAACCATCTGATGTACTGCAAGTATCTCGTGTAAATGTTTCACTTTGAATAACTTCTGCTACGTGAGCAGAATTTGATATTACTTATTCCACATTGCAAGGTATTAAAATACCTAATTTGCTTTGTTTTTTTTTTTAATTTGCCTTGTAGGTCTTGACTTTTGCCTATAAGCATGCATTGGTAAATAAAATGTACGGAAGAGGTCTTAAGTTTGCCACAAAACTTGCAGAAGAAAAGCCAACAAAGGACAACTTAAAAAACTGCATTCAGGTAAGGAATGTTTGGTCAAGCAGTCGGGCTGTGTTCATGCTGTATAAGCTTTCAGATCTAAGATATAAATAAGTCTTCTGGAATTTTTTGTACTCTTCTCATTTTAGAAAGCACTAAATGTAACATTTTAACTTTATCCAGGTTTTGTAACTCGACCTTCATTTTAAACAGTGATTTTTTTTTTTTCTTCCTTTTTCTAGAATAACTTGTTTGTGAGTAACTGTTGTTTTTAGCAGATTTATTTTTTGGAACTTATTTTGGGGCATTAAGGAAGTAGAGACAACTTAGTCAAAGATATCTGCATAAAAATCCCCTTATGTTGCTGTTTAACCACTGAGGTTTTTTACTATTATTAATCATAATTACTGCTGGTAGAATTTAATGGAAAATTAATGGGAATTCCTAAGATGAAATTCTTGTGCAATGCATTGAAAAAATGTGGATCATTTAGAATGGGGAAGAGGAGTCTCCTTTTCAGGACTGAGGAATTCAAAGATCACCAGATCTCCAATCTGTTGTCTTACTGATTATAGAAAATTTTTAGTAAAATGCTGGTATCAGTGCAGTGTTTGTATAGATTTAGATGTTTAAAAGAGTAAGACCCATTTTTTTAATGTGTGCTTTTTTCCTTCAGCTAATGAAGTTGCTTGGATGGACTCATTGTGCAACTTTCACTGCAAATTGGCTTCCTGTCATGTATCCACCTGATTATTGTGTATTCTAGAGAATCAACACTTGTAAAATTACAATTATTTTATATGGGACAGGATCAGAAAAGAGAAGTTTGACTTTTTATTCGAACGCATGTTTTCATTACTGAATGCTGATTATTAAATTGTGTGTATTTATCAGTAAAGGCACCTGGATATGGCTTAATACCTGTTAACCTAACTCCTGTCATCAGGGAGTTTCCTTATTGTGCATCCCATTGCCGGCAATGGATGTGCCAGAACTGCCAACATCAAGGATTTGGAATTAGTTTGGAAAGAATTACTGCATGCATGTTATGTTCTGAATTGTTACTTTTAACTGCAAACCTTTAAAAGTTCTGTATTTTTTATGGTACACTGAATTTTAACATGTTAGATCTTAATTTCAATTGTATGAAGGCCTTAAAGCTACTTCAAGAGTAGCTGAAATCTTACTTATTAGATGAAAATAATGGACACCTGTATTGTTTGCAAGAGTTTACATTTAATGTTTTTAAGAAAAATTCAACCTCTCAAACTGTTACAATGTTTCTCGGAATTGCTGATGCAGAGATACTCTTGTAAATTTTCAAAACTCTTCATTTTGGAGTGATTTCAGGCAAACTCAGAAATCCTGGTGAAGCTGAGTATCAGGACAGGCTGATACATGTATAAAAGTGCCAGACAGTTAAATCTTGATCAGACACTGTAAAGCTATGCATAGATGTTTATTAATGTTAAAAATACAAAACACAGCAGAATAAATGTGCAAAGTTGAAGATCAAAAACCCACCATGTTCACTCTGATACTTTAAAAGATTTTTATAATGAATAAAAATACTTCAGCTAAAAATTGTATTGGTTTCTGGATGAGTACCTAATTATAAAACTTGCTGAAAGAAAGCAGTTTACAAGCAGCAGAAGTTCAGTGCAGCCTAGAAGATCAATGCTTTTTGTTAAAGCCTTCTTAGTAACATTGTTCCTTCAGTGGAGGGGAGTTGGTCAGTTTGAACAGTCATATGTATCAACCAGAGACAAACTGCTAGGTCTTTTGCCTTGCTGGGTTTTTTTGTACTTGCAATGCAAAACTTAGATGCAACTGCAACTTTATAACCATAAATGCACAGAAGGTGCAACATAATCTTGGAAAGCATTCCAATCTGTGAGGTGCTGCCACTAAATCAAGATCAGTGATAGTTTTCTCTTCAATTCTTTCTTACTGTGGCTTTAAGCAGCTTGACATTTGATTCTGGAAATTCTGCTAGAATGGTTGTGTTAAATATATTGCAAACTTTTTCCAAAAATTCATAGTCTGTACTGAATCTGAATTTATTTGCCCATAGTAATACTGTTCCTGGCTTACAAAAGTACACCATTGTTGCTAGCAGGGGGTCCAGAGCTCCATGATGGTACACAACATCAGTTGCCAGTATGAAATCATAATGGTAAGTTGATACAGGAAAGTCTTCATTAAGGCCTTCTCCCCATACCAGTTTTCTCACTTCAGGTTTGTGCATATTCAAGTTCTGTGTATTTCTTGAAATATTATATGAGAGATTTTCAAGAACTTCAGGCAAATCAGTAGCTGTAACATGAGCTCCTAAAGAAAACACGAGTTTGTTTCAATTCACAGAATCACTAAGTTTGGAAAAGACCTTCAGGATCACTTGTCCAACCCTGACCCCAGCCCTGCCATAAGCACCCCCAAACCGTATCCCCAGGTCCCACATCCAGATGCCTCTTGGATGCTTCCAGAGACAGTGACACCACCACCTCCCTGGTCAACTTATTCCAAGGGTGCCTAACCACCCTTTCTGTAAAATAAAATTTTTTTCTAATTTCGAATCTGAACTCCCCTGGCATAACTTAGGGCTATTTCCTCTCGTCCTTTCATTTGAGACAGGGCAAAATTCATAGATTGAATGTCTATGAAGCTTTATCTACGTAACTGGTCTAGCCTCCCCCTCCCCAATAAGTAGGGTAGTTTAGTTAATAAAACTGAAGTGTTTTACAATAATTTTAATTTAAAAAAAAAAAAAAA
>VYXF01001945.1:62563-79415 GCA_013397295.1 Polioptila caerulea
CAAACAAGAAAACAAACAGTGACAAAGTTTCCTTCAACTGTTATTTCATTGCCTTAAGTGACAATGGCATAGCTAGATCATCGTTCACTAGAAATCCAAAAGAAAATACAAATTTACCAACCTAAGATACAGGCCACAATGGAAAGCAAGCCTGTTCCAGCACCGATTTCCAAAACTTTTTTGTCTTTGAGGTTGAATTGTTCTTGATTTGATTCCAGATATTGAGATAAAGCCAGTGCCTAAAATGGTTAACACATATCCATAAGAGGGTAACAGCAAAGTTGCACAAAAATTCATTAGATGTTTTTATACAAGGGTGTTGGTTTTTTTTTTAGTATAATAAGAAACACTGAAGGATGTAACAAAAATGTAAGATGGGAAGAATTGTGATGTATCCTGGTTTTTTTATATTAAAAAAATTAAAGCATTTTATTTTTAGTTTTAAGTTTATGTGATATGGATTTACTACACACTTCTACATGAGTCCTCTGACAGCTCAAGACAGAATCACAGAATAAGCTGAGTTGGAAGGGACCCACAAGGATAGGCAGTGTTAAGATGTGAACCATACAGTCAGAACAACAAAGTTTAACAATATGTAGGAAGTAATGTTCTGGTTTATTATCATAAATATTATACTATACTACCACTATCATAAAGTAAATTTAGTCTTCAGCAGAGATTTTTGAAAAACTTTTTTTTGTCTCAATTTTTTTAGCAAAGAAAATACTAAAAATTGGTTATTTACAAACTCAACACTTGTTTATTGATAATAGTACAACCTTTGACAAAAACAGCACGGTATGAAAATATTATCAGGTCTTTGTAAAGACTTTGTCAGTTAGTCAAATATAAGTGGGCTGTTTATTAACAACATAAACTGATGCCAAAGAAACTGTCTTCCCCCTCTTGCTTCTCTTCTTTAGAATTGTGTTACTGTTTTAACTCCTGTGCTTTTCATAATGCAACACTGTCTACCTGCTCTGGGAAAGCTGACAGCTAATGAATCACCGATCCAATTTGTGCAACCTCTCAATTTTCTTGGAGAGTTTTACCATCTGCATTCTGACACTTGATTAATGTGCGAATTGATGATCTGACATTTCGAAATAAGATACTGTTTCACCCACCCATATGCTCTTCCTCTATTGTTTTGAAATTGTCTGCCATTTTCTTGTGAGCTTTTTAAATAAATGTGGATCTGAAAAATGTCAAAATCCTAATTTTCTTGTCTTTATCAGTTGACCCTCTCTTCCCTCAAAGGCAGTTTTCTTAGTGCACATAAAATTCTGTTTTTAAGAGTAGGGGGCGCAGAGACTGAAGGGCTGCTTACAAGTATGATTTTCCTTACTGTAATGAAACTGTTCCAGCCTTTTCCTTAAAAAAAAGCATATTTAATTATTATAATGTCCTTTATTTATTTAATCTCTCACAGTTTTGGTTTTTTTTAGTCTCCTTTTTGTACTGCTGATTATTTACTTCACAGCAGTGACTGATTGGAAGCATGGAGGAAGCTGAATGTTTCTTCCTGAATTCCCTTGATGAATTTTATTTCAATCCCTATGTCCAATGTACAAATGCTTTGGTGCCATTGTCCTTTTGGCATGAACTGGCAAAGGCAGAGCTTTCTGCTGAAGGACTTAATTCTGCATAGGGAAACTTCCATTGTCAGAAGTGTCATCTAAGAAAGCTTCCTTAATATTTGTGTGCTGCTGTCCTGGTTTGCTCTTGTGTCACGTGAGCTTTCTGCATGTGGTCTTGTGTACTCACCCCCGGCCATACCACGGCTCCAAAGTGTTCTATGGACTCCTGAATGACAATCTGGTGGCCAACGTACGTATAGTGCTCCTTATCAAAGTAGTGTGAAACTCTGGGAACCCAGTTCTGCAGTATTTTAAGAGTTACTGGTGAGCCTGTGAGAGAAAAGTCGAATTTTCATAGGTTTACGTGCAACTTTTTAAAGGGTAAAAAGTATTTGCAAAAACAGTATGTGGGCACGTGGACTAGAAAAGCTCTCAGGACATTGGTCTTGTATCATAGAATTGTGAAGGTTGGGAAGGATCTGGAAGACCATCAAATCCAACCATTAACCAACCCAGCACTATGTTCATCGCTAAAACATGTCCCCAAATGCCTCATCTACACATCTCTGAACACTTCTGTGGGTGGTGATTCTACCCTGTGCCAGCCTGCTCCAATGCCTGACCACCCCTTCAGTGAAGACTAGTCCAAAACCAGACAGTCTGGGTGGCCAGGGAGTGAAAGGAACAATGGTTATTTCCTGCCATTCCAGATATTCACATGAGCAATTTTGAGATAGAAATGAGCCTTTTAGGAAAAGCTACCATTTCAGATATAAAACTCTGCTAATAACAGCTAGGAGACTTTCAAGTTAGCTTGTAGTTTGGTGTCTGCTGTAGATTTCTTTTGTGAGGCCAGCAGCTCTAGAACAGCAAGCTGCTTTTTATATAAATACCTAGAATTTACATCTTACATTGAAAAAAACCTAACTCTTTCTTAGTGGTTGTTTTTTAAGCATCCTTCCACAGAAGGAGGGTTGTGAGACACTTTTTATGTTGGCACACACAACGTAGTTCAGCAAGGCAGTGCTACAGCTGTCCTAGAGTGTCTCAAGGCAGCAAGGAGGCTCGTGGGTGGGGTTTTTCTGATCTGTGCTGAGGCTGTTCCATCTGATCTCACTGAAAACAAGGACACTCTTCGGAATGACTGCACTTCTGTTGCAAGGATACGCACAGAATTAACTGCAAGGGAAAACTTTGCTCTGGCTTGCACTGATTTAACTGATCCTGCCTGGAATCCTTAGTAGCTGTTGGAACAATTTGGGCTGGTTTAATCTGTAATACCATGACTTTAACGGTGCCAGCCCAATCAATGTGTATTATAACCATATCTCTTTTATAAGAGATTGTAATTGAGAAATAATTCTTAGATGTCTACGTAACATCCAGTGATCTTTTAAAATATATTTCTTAATTATGGAGATAGAGGTGTATTTTTTGTAGATTTGATCTGATAATATATGCAAACATAAGGGGAAATAATGGAGAAAATTTGATATCAAAGGGAAAGTTACATGATTACATCGACTATTTGCAGACTGACAAAAATCAAAGTATGATATGTTAGCATTCCATAGCAATTGTAGTATTTAAATTGAATTAAACCTGTGTCAGATTCTGCATGCTTGGAGCTGCAAGTGCAGTTTTCAGAGTCATACTGCTCTTCACAGGTTTCTTCTTCCTCGGATTGGCACTCCATTGTTCTTTGAACTTTGTTGCAGAACGGTGGCTGCTGTGCAGAGATCATGCCCAAAGTTCTGAAACAGAAGGGGAAAAATAATGTTAAAAAATCTTGCAGGCACTCTGTTCATATGAAATATTACTGGAAAAAACACTGAGTAGTTTAGGTGGCCTTTGGTGGCCTTTTGAGGTTTTTTTCAGTGATGGATTGAAGAAATGAGATGTGACACTCCAGTCCACTGGATGATACAAGCTGTTTCTGGGAATGTAGTAATGCTGTCAGAATTTTTATTCTCTCTCATTTATCATTTTTATTGTTGTGTTTATTTAATCATTTATGCAGAAGCTTTGCATTATGTCACTGAATTGATACCACTAGTCAGCCTGAAAACTGAGCTACTCTTACAAGTTGAAGCAATAGCTGAGAAAAATAACTATCTTTTAGTATCTGTGATTTTTTTTATCTGTGTTATTTACTATTTTCAAAAAACTTGGGACTTACGATTCCAGAGATAAAACTGTTTCATTTGCTACAGTCAGTGCTCTTAATTTTCTCTCCTTGCATAGAGTTGCCTTCTCTTCCCTGTCTTTTCCTGCAGAACATCTAACTCAAATACACTGAAATGCAGTGGACTGCAGAATATGCAGATGGCAGTCAGGAAATCATTGCAGTGAGAAGACTGAATCCATAAGGCTTTTTGGAAACTCTCTGTGCATCCCCAGTGCACAGGGCAGCACCCAATCTAAGAAGGAACTGATAGATACCAGCTGACATCAACAAAAGCAGGAACAGGAATGGCAATAGATTTGCCTGGAGAGACATAGGTCAGTGAAATTCTTTGCTTGACTAGAGTTTTCTTCAGTGAAGCACCTGTGTATATATCTGTATGGGGAAATATATAGATAGATATAGATATAGAAATACAGATATATAGATATAGAAATATAGAGCTATATAAAGATAGACAGAGAGACAGCCAGACACATCTATATGTAAAGAGCAAAATGTTCCCAACTTGCTCTGGCCAGAGGCTGTACGAGTTCACTTTTCCCACATAACATGATGGCTGGAATGAGCTGTGTTTTTATCCATGATAAAAACATTTATCCATTCTGCTCATTTTTGAGACTGCATATTTGCTCTCTCCAGCCACAGGCACTGCAAACAAAATGTAGCATTTGGGTTGCATCATACTGCAGGAGGCTGTTTTAGATATCCTCACTGCAAGGGGTAAATCTTTGGCAGTGGCCAACATGTTCAGCAATGCCTGCAGGTAGTTTTTTAAGGAGCAGTGTGACTGCTGACTTATGTGAGTGATTTAATTTGCACATGATATTGACACCATTGCAGTTCTGCTGATACCCGATACATTCCTTATTGCTGCTCTGTTTATTCACAAGGACAGGATTTCTGCTCTAATTCCTCTGACACTGCATTTGCTCCTTGGCAGTGATTTCCGCCTGGTACAGAAAAGAGTGCTTTAAAGTGCTTTAAATCGATTCCTGCACTTTTTTTTTTTTTTTTTTTTTTTTTTTTCTCCAGTGTGCCTCCCTCTGGCTAGTAACAAGTTTTGGCTTTCCTCCATGGTGTGTGATTTGAGGTACAATGATGCAAAGATGGTAGATAAGAGACTGAAATTAATGGTGCAGTCACTGCTTTCCAGCGTGACTGACTGCATCCATGTTCACATGCCACATGTCACAGTGTGCCTCCTTCCAACAACGTTTCTTTTCATTTAATCAAAAGTAGGCTTCTGGATTTGGGCAATGTCTCCTTTTCATGCCTTAAGCTCATGTTTTCATGTTTCAGAAAATCTCTGTGAAAAATATTTTCAGACTTGGGAGGTACATAATGAAAAGAGAATAATCTGTCAGAACTGGTGATGGCTACAGCCAGAAAACATTTGGTTGAAGACAGTCTTCTGAACATTTTATGTTGAAACCTGCAGAGCACTACGCTCTCATATTCAGGGGTTTTGGGGTGAGTATTTGTTTTGGTGGGTTTTTTTGTAAGGCTCTTTTAGCATGATTTGTGCTAATTAAAAAAGCCAATCCTGAAACTAAAAAGCAGGAGAAAACTTTTCCTTGTCCAGTACTCTACTATGTGTAAAACCAGAAGGCTTGTTTAATATGTAAACTGTTAATTTGTCTGTTTGGGTGGAAAGTGTATTTTTTTTCCTTGCTTAAACAACTTCTTATTATAACAGGCCAAAATTTCAGTTGGCTGTGGGTGGCAGTGAATTCCAGAAAACAGCTTGTAAACATGCTTAATAAATACAAATTTGTTGATCAGCTAATAAGTACCTGCAGCAAATAAGATTGTATTTCTGATCCTGAGATATATGTATACCCTATTATCACTCATTCAGACTGATCTCTAACTCAATTAGACATGTTACATTATATTTTCAAATTAAAAATCATTATGCTTTCCCTCACTTTGTGCTTTGAATTCCCCTAAAATAGGAGTCTGCTTAAATATTTATAAAGAAACCTTTCTGGTTTTACTGAATCCATTAAAATAATCAGGAGGCCTAAAATCCACACCAGTGGTCACCCTGCTGCTGGTGTGGTTCTTAAGTCCATAAGTTGCCTGAACTCCTAGGTGGTGATTTGGGGGAATAAACACTATGCACTCTGTGTTTGTATGCCACCTGACACACTGGGCTCTGGATTTTGGCTGGAGCTTCTGGATACTCTAATAATATCGTGTAGAGATGCAGCTTTTGCTAAACAGAAAGGGGTTTATAAGTGTGTATCTATGTGTATATTTGCATATTCATTCTACTACCATAATTATTCAATTACATATTTCATAGGAGTTAAAACTAAGTCTTTCTTTAGCTGCAAACTACAGGACATTTTTAGACTTATAAATTCAAGAATTCAGATATATTAGCATCTTGGCCTTAATGATGCACAGCTTTATCATTTTAAATGGCAAACTGTTCCTGAAGGCTACAGGAACAAGTGTATATTGAGAAGCTGTTAGCAAATAGGTGGTGTTGACATTATTGCATTCTCTCATATGTGTAATATGTTCAAGTTGCTGCTGTGCTCCCAGAATTAAAAAAAATAGCATTTCTCATTGCTTTGACATTTTTCTGATCCATATTTTGCTAAAAATTGTATATCTCTAAAATATTTTTTTTTTATAATGTTGCAAGCAAAATCTGTCCCCTTAGAAAATGATGGCTCTTTTTAAATGTTAGCAGACAGGGTTTTTCCAAATTAGTCATGTTGGGAAATAATTATCTAAATTCTTTCAGAGTTTTTAAACCCGTATTGACTTCATTAATAGTCTTAAGCTGTTGTGAACAAAACTTAGAAAATCACATTTGATTTCTTCAGAACCTAAGGAAGAAAGAATAATTCACAAAACTATATCTATTTGACAATATTACATAAAATTAACAAGGTAACACTTCGGGGCAAATTGTAAGATGATGATAAACTTTAAGGTAACAGTTTATCCTCTATAAGAATAAACTTTGTGCCTCTTAACCTGCTGAAATTGATTGCTCAGGAAGAGCTTTTAATATCCAGTTACATAGCCAGAAAAGAGTAGGTTAGTGAGCAGTGCTGTGTCACTGGGTCTTCAGCTGTAAACACAACTCTGCTGAAATGTGTTTCCTCTCAGCAGAGTTGCTCAGTGTAGTCTATGTTAATTGAAATATTTGGGCAAAAGCCAATTTCATTTGCTCACATGGAAAATGCAATTGCAGTCTGTTCTTTGCAAGCTCGTGCTTAATTAATCATACTTGTACCATACATGAACATCTGTCTCTTAGGGCTCATGCAATTTTCTCATGTTACCATGCAATAAATTAAAAAAAAAACAAAAAACAAAAAACCAACAACAGTACAAATGCTAGGAAATAAAGGAAATGCCAGTGTTAGGAACATCACTACAGTAAATCTGTGATACTTGAGTCTACAAGGCAAACGCACCCAAATACCGCCAGCCAGCAGTGACCGTCCCTCCGCACGGAACAGAGCTGGATTCTGTTGGCTCACAGAGCTGACCTGAAATACAAGAATTCAGACAAAGGTATTTCTGTTGTTAGTTAGCAGGGAACACAAAGGCACGTCAGGCGAGGTTAGCTGGGCAGCTGTGTAGGTACCTGATGTGACAGAGGGCATGGGAAGTTTCCTGTGGGTGGATGCACGCTCCAGAGGTTTTTTATACAGGCGTGCACCTGGAAAGAATAACTCTCCACTCCAGCCAGTCGGATTGCAGGTTATTTAGAGTAACATTACCAGGCAGTGCTCGAAGAACTTACCATGTTACACTTAAGTCTTCCACATGTGCGGTACAAAATCAAAACTCTCAGACTTTGAAGTCCCAAGCACACAAACCTTTCTCGGCTCCCCCAGACTCTTGCTCTGTATTTGCAGTCGACGCGTTCCCTGTGTTCGCCTTACGTCAGCGGAGCTGAACCAAGCAAGCTACTTACTGTGGGCAAACTAGTGCATAAATAATGAGTGTGGCAACTTGGCAGCAGCCCAAGCGCAGGGAAAAGTTCATGAAGTTCCCACTACCAGGAAAAGGTCAGGTCTTCCTTGCCCTGCTGAGCGTCTGGCTGGGGAAGCTCTGGGTACCCTCCCTGCCCTGAGTCACAGACAGGACGAGGAAGTGTCAGTCCTAAGGAAAAAATGAATTTCTCATCATCTTCGCTGCAGGTCATAACCATAGGAAATATTGTATTCACTGAAAGAGCATGAAAAACAAATGAAAATAATGAAAATCCCACTTTTATCAGAAGATCTTCCAGCTGATTATTTTATAACAGATGGATGTCATAGATGTTGAAGATGAACCAGATGTGTATTCCTCACACATTTCAGGAATTGGAGAAGTTTATATGCATTTATTCCTTTGCTGCCCTTCTGCTCTCCAATCTTCTTTGCAAAGATTCTGCCAAAAAAAATTTAATCCCATTAGGGGACAAAAAAATTGAAAAGCTACTTTGACAGTCATAAAGCTAGAAAATAACTAATGAATAGATGAAGGCTGATGAAGGAAATGGGGGAGGCAGAGGAAGTGTGGATTTTTAACTCAATTTATGGGCATTTTCATTTTGAGCTGAAAAGCTTTTGAATTTAGGTAATGCTCTCCTGAGGAGTGGCAAAATTTTAAAAATTACCCTTTTGTGTCACGGCAGCTGTTCCATGCTTGGGCACCTGCGTGTCTCTAGGAGTCACACCAAGGATAGGAAATACTTGACTCCACGTTCTAATGCTCATCAGCTTCTTTTCTCTGACATTTGATGGTTAAAAGGTACTTTTTAATTTATACTTGGGAAGTAGTATTAACTGTACAAAGCTGGTATTGTAAACTTTGCATTCTACAGACCTGCCTGACTTTACAAATGAGTGGTCCTGAGGTAGGAGATTGGTTGTTATTGGAAATGAAGATAGACTGCTGTTGGAATGACTGCCATGGCTTTTTAAAAGATGTGGTCCTTTTAGCAGGCATCTTCCTGCTGTCATATTTATTATATTTGTCACCAGGGGTGAATGCAGCTCAGACTGGTGCTCCGGTCAGAGCTCTGTTCTAAGCTTTGGAATGGGACTGATGCTGGATATAAACAGTTTATTTGTTAAATGAAATCAGAGGAATTGGTTTACTCTGTAATGTGTCTCTTGTAGCAAAGGTGGAAACTGTAGGGACAGTGTTACCACTTATTTATGAATCACAGCCTAATTTCTGGTTCATAACTCATGGAGGAAAAACACTGACACTCTGAAATGTAGCTTTTGTTGACATATATTTACTATATATTTTCTATAAATACTTCTGATTCCACACTCAATCTCCAAGTATTTCTTGTTTAACATTGAAAATGACTGTTGTCTGGAGGGGTAGCCCCATGGAATTAAAATTTCTCCAGACTTCTGAGAATGAGCAGGCTGAGAGCAATACAGCACCTTGGTTTTATGTGTAAAAGGGCATTTTTCAGTTATTAATTCAACATCCAATTCCACAAAGCTCTGAATTATTTGGTTGGCTTTTCTGTTTCTCTAAACACTCATAAGAATTTTGCCATCTAGGCCATTGGAGGAAGATAAAGTGCAAAAGACTGCCAAATGGGATAAAGTAAAGCAAACTTCAAATATTTTTAGAATGTATGTATTTTAATGTGAATTGCGTAGCTTGCATAGATTTAGGGGTGTGTTAAGTCTGGTAATGTGAAACCTAATTGGTAGTGTGGCTTTTATTCCTTTTTAATGCTATTAAACTATCAGGAAAGCTGGGAAGAGTATTTTTCTTGACTGTATTAATGAACTCAGCAGTAGCATTCTCTCCAGTGTACAGGCAGAGTAAAACTATATTCCTATTATTGGATTATAAGTGACAGTGTTTCAATTTTAAAATGAATTTAAAAGTTCCTCTGCTGTTAATAGCACTAATTACAGCATAAAAATGATGCAAAACTATCAAAACTTTAAAAGGTTGTGATAAATGAATGAAAATGTTACGGTCATTAAACTCGTCAGGACCAAGAAGCCCAACAGATTTATGCCAAAAGACAGCAGAGTTAAACCAGAAAAGTTATTCTTGTCAGTTAAACTGATAGCCACAGATGATCAGGACCAGATGGAAATTACTCCACAGTGGTATTACCAGCTCCAGATCAAAGTGTGGTGCCTGCATCTGGAAGTAGGTTTGATACCCAGGCACAGGAAATTGTGAGTTGTCTTTCTAAGGGAGTCTTGGAGGCATAAAGGAACAGTGGGGCAAGTAAGTCTGACATCTGTGCTGGTTAAACTGAGAGGAACAGCAGTGCTGGTGATGCATAAGAGGTATTGTAAAGGTTTTGTGTGTTCTTTGGCAGTGTCTAAAAGCGTGTCATGAATGGTCCTCCAGTTTACAGAGCAAGTGGTTTTCCACAAGTTTTTCATAGGACACTCACTAAAGATCCTCACAGAAATGGAGTTTTGTTGGGGTAAAGAGTTTTATATTTTGTTTTAATAATTTAACAGCAAGGAGGTCATGAATGGTCAGGTTTTCAATGACCCAAAAGGACCTGTGCTGCTGAATGTATTCCTAAAAGGTAGTGGAAAATAATGAGGTGACAATAATGTAGAATTATTCAAGACAGTGAAAAGAAAAATAAGCTGCAGAGTTCCAGAAGGATCTCTGGCATGTTATGAGAGGTGGTAACATGATAAATGAAATTCAGTGCTGACAAGTACCACAAAATAGAGTCTCTAACTCAGTAGCACCACGGAAAGAGATCTTCATGGAGCAAGAGACAGCTATATACCATGCCTGCAAAACCACATCACGCTGCTGGAACATGAAGGGATTGTTGCATTTTTATAAGGAAATGGAAAAAATCCAACCAACCAATTAAACAACAAAACAAAAACTGAAAAAGGAACATTGTTTTTTCCACTACAGGAACTCAGATGTTACCTCATATTTTCAGTGTGTGCCTCGAATCTTTGATTAAAACATTCATGGTCTTGGAGCTCCTGCAGGATTTGCTGGAGGTCCTGGGTGACCTGGCGAATGACTGATGAAAAATGGCAGAGTCACACTTCTAGAGTAGATTCTCCTCATTCTTACTGCTGGAGACATCTGTCAGCAGCCAGTTAAGTGTCTACAGTGTGGTCTTGGCATGGTCTGCTGAAGTATAAACAACTGCAAGGTGAATTTGTTTTCCTGACAGGGAAACACCAGTGAAATATCTCCCAGGAATTAAGGGATGTTTCTCTAGGAAGATGACACAGCTGTCAGCTCAGCTGAGGTGCCTTTACACCAGAGCAGGGGGCATGGGAAACAGACAGGAGGAGTTGGAAGCCACTGTGCTGCTGGAAATCTATGACCTAGCTGCCACTACTGGAACTTGGTGGGATGAATCCCATGACTGGAGTGTGACTGTTGGTGGCTAGAGGCTGTTTAGAAGGGACAGGGGAGAAGGAGATGTGGTGGGGCTGCCCTCTACACCAAGAGCTGGATTAAGTGTGGAGAGTTTTCTCTTAAGAACAGACATGAGCAGGTCGAAAGCCTGGGACAAGAACCAGAGACCAAAGCAGCAAAGAGAAACTTGTGTTGGTGCTGAGAGGCCCTGGATCAAGGGCAGCCTAGTGATGAAGCCTTCTTGCTCCAGCTACAGGAGGCATTGTGCTCGCAGGCTCTTGTCCTGCAGGGATACTTGAACCACCCTGAAATCTGCTGGGAAAGTTGCACGGTGGCTGTAGGCAATCCAGGAGACTCCTGGAATGCGTGCAGGATAACTCTCTGACCCACATAATAGCCAGCCCTACCAGAGGGGATGTGATATTAGACCTGGTGGTCACTCACACAGCAGGCTATTCTGGGATGTCAATATTGGAGGCAGCCTCAGCTGCAGTGATCATGTGCTGGTGGAGTTTGCAGCCCTGAGAGATATGGGGCAGGTCAGCAGTAAGGTTAGGCCCCTCAATTTTAGGAAAGTAAACTTCAGGAAAGCCACCTTGCAGCTCTTTGAGGAGTTAGTAAATAGGAGCCTCTGTGAAAGTGCCCTCAGAGACAAGGAAGCATAGAGACCTGGTAGATCTTTAGGGACACCTTCCACAGACTGCAAGAGATTGAGCTTCCCAGGAGCAAGAAACTGGGCAAAGAAGGCAAAAGACTGGCGTGGCTGAGTTGGGACATACTGGTTAAACTAAAGGGCAAGAAGGAAATGCTTGGGCAGTGGAAGCAAGGGCAGGTGTCCTGGAATGAGTATAGGGACACAGTCTGGCTGTATAGGGATGAGGTGAGAAAGGCTGAGGCAAAGCTGGAGCCCAGCTTTGTAAGGGATGCAAAGAATGAGAAGGGCCCCTGTAGATATCTCAGCCAGAAAAGGAAAGTCAAAGAAACTGTGCCACTCATGACAAGCAAGGCTGACACACCGCTAACAACAGCTGGAGAGAAGGCTGAGGTACTCGACAATGTTTCTGCCTCAGTCTGCACTGACTGCCTCTCTTCTCACACCTCTCAAGTGAGAGGACCACAAGACAGGAACTAGGAAGCAACGTGCTTCCCACAGTTAGTGAAGATCAGGTTTGTGACCACATGAGGAATCTGACTGTGCATGAGTCTATGAGATCCCAGGAGATGTATCCCAGAGTCCTGATGGACTTGGCTGATGTAGTTGCCAAACCACTCCCCATGATACTTGAAAAGTCAGGTGAAGATCCAGAGGACTGGAAAAAGGGAAATATAGTACACATCTTTAGAAAGGGTAGAAAGGTGAGCCCTGGGAACTACCAACCTCTCAGCCTCCCCTCTCTGCCAGGGAAAATCATGGAGCAGATTGTCCTAGAAGCTGTGCTAATGCACATGGAGCACAGGGAGGCGATTTGAGACAGCCAGCACAGCTTCACCAAGGGCAAGTCCAGCCTGACCAGCCCAGTGACCTTCTATGATGGAGTGACTACATCAGTGGACAAGGGAAGAGCTACAGATGTCATTTGTCTGAACTTCTGTAAAGCCTTTGACACTGTCTGCCACAACATCCTACTATAAATTGGAGAGAGATGGATTTGATGGGTGGACTGTTCTGTGGCTAAGGAATTGGATGGATGGCCACATCCAGAGGGTAATGGTCAACGGATTAATGTCCAGATGAACATTGGTGACAGGTGGAGTCCCTCAGAGGTCCATGTTGGAACTAGCATTATTTAACATCTTCTTAATGACAAAGGGATCGAGTGCGCCCTCAGCACATTTGCAGATGACTCCAAGCTGAGTGGTGTAGTTGTCACACGAGAAGGATGTGATGCCATCCACAGGGACAGCTTGTCTCATGGACAAGCTTGAGAAGTGAGCCCATGGGAATCTTTTGAGATTTAACAAGACCAGGTGAAAGATGCTGCACCTGGGTCAGGGAAACCTCTGGTGGCAATACGTGCTGGGGGATGGACAGATCCCCATCCATGGAAACGTTCAAGGTCAGGTTGGACAGAGCTCTGAGCAACCTGATCTAGTTCAAGATGTCCCTGATCATTGCAGGAGGGATTGCACTAGATGACCTTTAAAGATCACTTCCAACCCAAAGCATGATCTTCAGTGTTTGGCATTTTCTTTTTTCCAATTCATTATGGCTGTGGAATGAATTCTCAGCTTAAGGTCACTAATACCCAAAGTTAATTCTGGTGGCCTTCCTGAATAAGGGCAGTGAAAGGAGTAAGATAACACTGGATACGAACCTCAAACCAAACACACTGCTTTCATTATTTTTAGAATAAGAAATCCATTCTCCTTGGTATATGCCTTCTTTTGCTTGCCTGGCTCAGGGATGGTGACTCAACCACTTCACTGGGCAGCCTGTTTCAGTGCTTGACAAAAATTTTTTCTTTCCCTTAGTTGATTCAATGTTTCATGTTAATCAGGCTTAACCTTATTTGCACATACAATGAGATGACACACATCTCAAAAAGGGAGCAAAGCTGAGTGTTGCTAGGTAAGTAACCTGGAGCAGGTGGCCCAGAGAAGCTGTGGGTGCTCCACCTCTGGAGGTGTCAAGGTCAGGCTGGATGAGGCTCTGAGCAACGTGGTCTAGTGAAACATGTCCCTGTCTGTGGCAGCAGTGTTGGAACTAGATGATCCTTCTGTGCCTTCCAACCCAAACCATTTGTGTTTCTAAGTAATAATTTTAAACTGTGCTGACATGTAGGGGATCTTTATGTTCAGGAGCATGAAAGAGTGAAGAAGTGCTCCGAGATTTTATGCTGAGAAGAGGGACACGAGTCTGTGCCCACCTTGTCACCAGCTCCTGGCTGCTCTTGGCTGTGTACAGTGCATTTAATCCCTGCTCTGTCCTTCCCTGGCAGTGCAAGCACTGCAGCTCATTAGCAAAGCTGTTGGGGAAACCAGTGCTGCATCACTTGGACTTATCACAAAAGCCAAGATGGTGAGGAATGGGACTCTAAACAGGGTGTTAATTTCCATAATCTTACCTTCCTCTGTAACCTAGGCTGCTCTGGATCAGCCTGAAGAGCCTCACTCATGTGATTATAGGTGTGTTCTGTGCCTCCTGTGTCCAACTATGTTGTCTGCTGAACCAAGAGCTCTTCTTGTCTTGCAAAAAAAACAAGGGGACAGGTGAGTCAAAAATTTTGGGTGGGTTGAGTAGGACCTTCCTTCACTTTTCTTTAAGTAAAGAGCCCTAGAGTATTACTTAAGCACACATTTTAATACCAGGATTAATAGGTTGGTTTTTTTAAACTAATTTTCTTGTTGAATTTTTTTCCCAGCTTCTCTAAGTGTCTTTTATCATGGTAAAGACCATTTAGATGCCATGCACTTATGTGAAGAGATTGGCTGGAGAGGCACAACTGCAGAGAGAAGGCAGGGAAGGAACAGAGAGACACAACCTCTGGCACTGCTGGGTGTGAAAAGTGCATTTGACTGCATGAAGCCATGGGCAAATCAGATCCTTTGCCCCAATTTTCATATCTCTTCAGCTTCCCTCAGCAATGACTTTTGAGGATATATTCAAGCCTCCTGATAATTTTCAAAATCTGATGCTGTTTGCCTTATTGTTTTAGTTTGAATGCCATCATTAATCTCAGTTCTCCTCTGTTTTAAACAGGGACAGATTTTTCCCTTTAGTGCTACCTCTTTCTCATCTGCTTGTTCATCCCACCTGTTTGGAGAGCTGCTGCTCCCTGCAGAGAGAAGTCACTAAAGCTGAACTTTCATCTGAACTCTTTCAAAGCTCTTCACCGAGGAGCCCCTCCCTTGCCATGGGGTGTTGTCTTACCTCCTGTGGTCCCTCTACCATTTCTCAGCCAGTTGTTTAGAGAAAGACTCAATGCCATCTGCTATTTTTTCCTAATGGCAAGGAAAGATCTTGAACTAATTCCATGTGGCTTTTTATAGAGCTAAGATTGTGAAGGTCTTAATATGCTGAACTGGAAGTTTGACTGCAGGGGCTGCCCTCACTCGATCTGTTTGGGGCTGGTTACTATATACACAAATGAGGGACCAGCTGAAGCTGCCTGGCTCAAGGATGAACACTCTCAGGGCTACAGGCCTTGGCTTACTTTTTTGTTTTTGTTGGGCTGTTTGATTTTTTGTTTTGTTGGGTTTTGGGGGCTTTTTCCTGGTTTTTTCTGGTTGGGTTTTTTGTTTGGTTGGTTTTTTTGTTTGGTTTTGTTTGTTTTGTGTTTTTTTTTTGTTTGTGGGATATATAATTATCCCCTGTTGTAATAATATTCACCAAGCAATAAATTCTTCTTCAAGTTCTTATTCATCTAAAGCTGCTGAAGCCAATGAAGGTTTTGTCATGGTGAGGGTTGATTAAATGGCTGAGTAACAAGAATGCAGATTCTGATTAATGGTATCCCACTGAAGAAACTCCTTGCTTCTCTTCCACTTGTGAAAAATGTGGTGTTTCTCTAGAAGGATAATAAAAATGTATTCAAAGTCATTACAAAAGGAAACTAATGAGTAGCTCAAGCAATATTACAATGAAGCAATTTGTTTTGTAACAGGAATAAGCATTCAGAAATCAGATTTTGCAGACCAATACTAGAAGTATTTTTTAAAAATAGATGGAAGAATCTCTATTGACTTAGGATCCTGAAATCATTAAGGCTGGAAAGGACCTCTAAGATTGAGTCCAATTGGTAACCCAGCACTGCCAAGCCCACCATTAATCCCTGTAATTTTTAACAAACCTTGATTTGTATGAGCTTCACTATACAAAGGCACAACACAAATACAAAGTGTGTTTCCTTAACTATTGTGTGTGCAAATCAAAAAGTCGAATGCAAATCAAAGCAGCTCTGTGCCTGAATTACTCCTCAGACTCTTGATGACATTATTGAAGCCATAGTGAAAATGTCAGATGGTTACCATAAGGTAAATTTCTCTGTCACTGGAGACAGCAGGCTTTTTTTTGCTTTAGACTGCAAAAAATATATTTCATATTTTTTCTCAAGTTTATCTCCTGCATATTTGGTGTTGTGCTTTTTAAAAAGTTTTTTTCTTGCCTCTCCTTTTTTTCCATTTATAGAATGAGTTCAGATGCAAAAGGGATAGTTTTGAGACCTCCAGTTTCACTTGGATTTAATCAACATCTGTGTGCTGCAGTGTGCCACATCTGAAAGCTCAGCACATTTGTCCAAGCAAGAACTGCAGAATTTAATCCTCAGTCACTAATAGTATTTATTTTTAAAAAATCAAATGAGCTCCAATGTCTGTCATCACATCTTTTAAACTGCTGGCTGGAGCTATAAATGGGCTATAAATTCAGTGTAGCCTTGTCTGCTGTATCTTGCTGTGCACCTGCTTCACAGGTATGCTGTGCTGTCCATCTCTTTGGGAGGAATAGGATGCTGATTTGGCTCTGTAGAAGTTTCAAAGGATTGCAAAATGGATGTTTAATAAACATCTTCAGTCAGATGTGATCATTAAGTCCTTCCTAGCTCACTAAAGAGGGAACTGCTGGCAATGTATGCATCATGATTTCTTTAGGACATCAAAATTCGTTCCTGGTTTTAGTCTGCAGAAGCACAAATTAGAGACATAAATCAAAGTCTGACTGTTTGAAGGGAGAGACTTGGCTTTTTTTTTTTTTTTTTCATCAGAGGGACAGCTGAATCTTGGC
>VYXF01001945.1:81604-103549 GCA_013397295.1 Polioptila caerulea
TCCAGGTCTCCCTGCAGAGCCCTCCTACCTTCCAACAGATCGACACATGCTCCCAGCTTAGTGTTGTCCACAAATTTACGAATGAAAGACTCACTTGTTCTAGACACCCATTCTGAGGCCACTTAATCCTCCTGGGAGAAGATATTCGATACCAGGTGGGAACATCTAAACTCAGGCATCAATGTGGGAGTTCAGTTCACTCCAGTTCATGGAGATCTATTCTGTATAACTGATGAATCTAGAAATAATTAAACTCTCTAAACCCAGTATTCAGTAGCCTAAAAACAAGTGTCTAATGTTATTTTAGGGATTGTAGAGTATCCCAGCTGGCATCTAGTTGCTCCACCAAAAAGAACGTGGGCTTTCTCTACCTTACATCACATCTACCAGCCCTGTGCAGATGTCTCCCCTGCCCTGGTGTATCAAATGGCAGAAGGAGCCAACATTAAAGAGCTGAAGCCCATCTGTGCTGGTAGGGCACCTGATTCCTCCTCCAGGCTCCCTTAACTGCATCAAACAGATCTCTGCTGATCAAAGAAGGAGCCAAGATACTAAATTTTAAAATGAGATATAAGCCTGATGCCCCAAAATAAAGCCATCTCACTGGTAAAATAACAAGATTTTTGGGAACTGAAAGTGACAACCAGATGATTTATGGATGCAACTGTCTTTGTTCCATCCTTCTCTTACCTCCCCAAATGGCAATCCAGCTTACAGGGTGATGATTGCTTCTAGGTCAGTTTTTCACAGTCCCTCTTGTTGGGGAGGACTGTACCCTCGATGTGAAAGTGGCTTGAGAATCCTTTGTCATCTAGACAAGGATGCCAAAAATGTGTTCATCTAGGGATTCAGAAGCAAAGTATGACAGGAGGCAAGAAGTAGTCTTTCCCTTGCAAGGTGAAAGAGCTGGGAAAGTGTCTCTGGGGGATTCACCAGAGACTTCTTTTTCATGCTCAGATAAAAACATTTGGATTTGACTAATTGCATCTATGGCCAGCATCTGATGAGATGGAAATTCCACCACAGAAACAGAGCTACAGGGCAGAACTAGCCAGAGACAAACAAGAGCTTAGGGTGGGAGTTCACAAGATTGACATTGGACTTGGCTGCCCAAGAAGCTCACGATTGCCTTTAATGATCTAGACATTTTTGGGACTGTGTCAACTCCTGAGAGAAGTGACAGGTAAAATGGGATGGAAAGTATGTCCTCTAATCAGTAAGCTGAAAAGCATTCTCTTTCCAACAGGAAAACATTTTCTTTCCCCCGGTCTTCTCTTGGAAGTGATACCCAAGTAAAGTTAGAAAGGTTTAACAGCCACAGAAAAATCTGAATAATTAAGATTTGTTTTAATTTTGGCTACTAGACAGTAGATGTAGTTGTCATCCATCTAGTAGTCTAACCATCAGGTAGTATAATTTCCTAGAAATTTCAGAAAATTGGGTTGCAATTGCTTGTGGAAGGCCATTCTTCCAGTCCAAGGGAGGAGAAAGTACACCTGAGCCATTCCTGGCAGACATTTGACTGACCTGCTTTTCAAGACAAGCCAAGAGGTGCAGTCTTCATTTTACTGAGGTCTGTGAGGGGCAGAGTGTCATAGGTGCTGGGTGCAAGGGTGAAAGCAGGTTTGCACAGCCTCTGGTTGAAGCTCCAAGTCAGATGATTGCACAGCTGTAGCACAAACATTCGGGACACTCCAAATCCCATTAAACCCAATAAGATTAAATTGAAAAATATATGCAAGGACATTGCTGAATGACAACCACAACTGTGATTGAGCATGGCTTTACTTGACACCTTTCCATATCCTTGGTACCTCATTAGACTGAGACTTACATGGCAAGAAGTTGCTCCAACCCCTTATGAGCCAACAAGTTCCACAGTTGAGTGCCCTCTGAGTCAAACTGTGCTTCTTAGCAAGATTAAAGGGCAAATGCTCATTTCAAGAGAAAAAATAGCAAAGGCAGGCAGACACCCTACTCCCATCCCCACGACATTCCAGAACGTTTGTAAACTGAAAGGTGTGACTGTGTGACTCACTTGGCGGGCACAGATACTGCAGCCATCTATGCTGAAGGAGGACCTCATGGAAGAGAACTGCTTTGGCATGTTGTTTTTTCCAAACTATATCACTCTGAAGACCGGACAAGAATGTACTTACTCCTCAAAACTGGAATGAGAGCCTGCAAACAGAGCTATATCCAGCAAAGTTTTATAGACTCGGAATTATCTCCAGCATCTGTGCAAGAAACATGAGAAAGGACATTCATGCAGTGATTTAAGATGTTGCTAATGAGGATAAGGTTGCCTCTACCAGCTCTTTTCAACTCCCCATGCACATTCAAGCTATTCCATAATTTTAAGCCCTTCTTTTGAACACCAAACTGCTATGGGCTCTCTTCTAAAGGCTACCACCTAATGGGTCTCCTGAGCTCTCATACATCTATACATACAGGAAGACTTGTCTAAGAGCATCCTCTTAGAGTGGCCACTCTTCTGCAGAAAGCCATGTCACTGGTTTGTTTGTGGTCTGACTAGAAAAACATTTCTCTGCTGCTTGACTGATTGGAGAATTCAGAACCAGATAGTCATTGTCTCAGTTCTTGGTGACAAAAGCTGTCTTCCTAAGAGCAAGGCTGCTGGCATGACTATCTTGAGCCTTGTTGCACAGCTCCTTAAAGTCAGCTGCCTCCTAGGACTAGGACAGCAATAGCCAAAGCAGCACAAAATCCCCTTAAAAGAATAGCACTTTCAATTTTTAAAACCAATTTTTTTTAGGACAAAACAAATATAACCTCAGTTTTCAGTTGAAGGGGACAATTTCTACAAAAGCACTTCTTATCTTGCAGTGTTTTAAAGGTTTTTTCCTGCACTTCTAGCTTAACATCTTGCTATGCTGTTCTGTAAAGAAGCAGCTCCTTTAATGAGGATCTTTGATTTGTTGGTTCTTAAGTACAGCTCAGAAAACACCAGAATTCTTATCTGCTACTTTAGAAATGTGTAATAAACAACAGAAGCAAAACCTGCATACAGCTAGGCGTGTGGTGTGTAATACTCATCTTTTAATCTAAATTCAGCAGTGAGTGCTGGATAGTGGCATATTACTAAGGAGATTGCCTTGCCAGTGTTTGCCAATCACTCTTCCTAAATGTAACAGATATCCATGGTCCAACAGATATGTATGGTCCAACAAATTGTAAGTCAATCTTCAGGTTCAGTGAAAGGCAATATCCTGAAAGAAAAATCACTTTGGCAGTTTGTGATCAGCAACTTGAGTTACAGTCTTGGTACTCTCAGCATCACACTGTTTCATTTAAGAAACATGACCACATATTTTTAAAGAGGACTGGTTTTTTATTTCATTGCAGAAGCCAAGTTAAAAATCATACAGATAGCAAGAGAGCAACAGCCTGCCTCATCCAGAGAAGGAAAAATCAGAAAGCAGACATTAAGTGTAAGAAGGAAGTAATTATCTATAACATATGTAATGGTTTATATAATATATATAATACCAGTCATAGCATTGGGCTGATGGTTGTTAATAAGAGATTTCTGTACTTATTCCATTGCTCTGATCTCTGGATATAAATGTGGTATCAATTTTTTCCATTGTGACTACCAATTTATCAGAAACACTGAAATACCTGGTGTTCCCCATCTCTGGAAACATCCCTCTCCTATACTTAGGACTCTAAAGCATTGCTGAAAGGTTGGACAGAAGTGAAGCAAAGGCCAGGGGCTGTCTCACTTTGTGTCTCCTCCAGAGACAGGAAGGAAGAGGTGGTGGCCCTGCAGGCTCTGCCCTTGCTGCTAGAGCTGGCTCAGCTGAGTACCTGGGATTAACCCAAACAGTGCCCAGCAGGTGCAGGGAGAACCTGCTCTAGTTTTTAGTCCAGGGGAACAATGACAGTAGTTGAACACAAAACAGCAGGCCTTTTGGCAGAGCCAAAACAACTCAGGAAAAAGCATTTAGGAAATCCTTTATCCCTCGCCCCTTGGCAGACAAGGCAGGGCTGGGCTGGAGCCAGCTAAGGCACACCTCACGGCGCGTGCCAGGCGAGAGCAAGAACAGGAGAGATGAGCTTTCCTTGTCCTTTCCCACCATGACACCCAGAGCCAGACAGGTTATTTCTGAACTGCTGTCTTCAGGGCTAGTTAGCTCAGGCTTAGTTTCAAATGAGCTGTGAGACCCTCTTAAGTCAAGCATCAAAATTCCAATCACTCGATCCTAGGTCTGACCTACTCAGCTCTCCGTGAAGCAGGAGGCGACAGCCTGAATGGGCACCTGGGATGGTTCCCAGCAGCTCAAGGATTTTCCCACAACACGGAGCCATCACCACTCCAAGTCTTGGGGAGCTTGGCAGAGTAGCACCCATCTATGCACCCAACCCCACATCAAAAAGAGGATGCCCTTGGTGCTCCCACCACTGCAAGCAGGAAGTTTTGCTCCCCACGGCTGTGCCTGCCTTCCCAGCCACCTCCCAGCCTTTAGATGGCTGTCGGAATTGGAGGTACAGGGAATTCTCAGAGCCCTGTGCATGCGGGCTCAGAGATAGATGTTTGACTTGGAGAAGGCTCGGAGAGTTGCAGTAAAAGTTAGACAAGAATTAAAATATGAGTTTATAGTTTAAGCAGAAATATGCCTTAAGTAAGCAAAATTATGTTTTATGTTAATGAATAAGAATGTAACTAGTAAGATAGTAGAAGATGTTAAAAGTTTAACAACAGAACTTATAGAGTTATCAAGAAAATTAAGACATATCAATATAAGTTTGTGTAGAGTTCTATGACTGGATAAAAAAAGATGCATTGTGGTAGAGCTATGTAAAACAAAGCAGTTGATGATTGGCTTAAAAGTTATTAGTAAGCTTCGTGGAAATACTTGATTGGCTATGAAATGCTTAAAAGGCCTTGTAACTAGAATGAGCTCAGCTTCTGACATGACAGTGTAAGACCTTTAATGATACTGATTGCCCAATAAATCACTCTTTATAATGTCCCTCAGTCGTCCCCATCCCCCACATCCCAACAAGTGGCCCTGGCACTCACTGGCTGTGATATCACTGAGCTTGGTAAGCCTCTCTCCACAGGAGAGGAGTCTTCTCCTGGAGAGTGTTTGTGTGTGCCACAGTGGCCGACCAGCACCCAAGGAAACAGGGGCACTGTGTGGTGGGAAGCAGTGGAAAGAGGAACAGAAGTGAAGAAGTGAAGACGAGCCACATTTTCATTTCCATTCACCATTCTGGGCTGGTACAGAGGCTCCCACCCTACCAAGAGTCCTGCAGCTGCCTCATTTAAATCAATCAACAGGGTATTCACACACCAGGAATGAAGTCTGTGGTTTGAGGGCTTGTCCTGTGCAGGAGTGCTGCAGCCCCTTTGCCAGCCAGATTCAGTACACAGGTACTGCACATTTGCATTGTACATCAACAGCAATAGAGAGGTTGAGAAGTCACCTCACTTGTCCATTTCTTCCCCATCCTTCCTCTTACTCTGCTGTGTTCCCAGAACACTCTCCTCATTTCTTGGCTAGGAAAGCCCACTGGCACAGTTTTACTTCAGCAAAGACCCCTTCTGCAGGAACAGCAGCTTTTCTAATCTTATTCTCTCCCCACTTTAAAGGCCTGCATTTTGACCTCTGACCAGGAGCCTAATCATTTCCCATGTCTATTGTGGCATTTCTAGTGCAAGAGGACAGTGACTAAGCCAGGTTGTCACTTCTGCAGGGCTGCTGGACTAGTCATACCACCTCACCCAGGTGGCTCGAGACTCCAGGCACCAGGATTACTGATTCTATAAGGAAAGAGAACTGTAGTTTTCCTGATGGAAAGCCATGACTAAAACTTTTCAAAATGTGATTCAAAAAAACCTGAGAAGGCACCACTTATTGTACATACAATGCAACCTGGCCTCAGCAGACCAGAGACTCTGGCCCTCCTGAGCCTGCTGAATTGGTACCTCAGCAACTGCATTATTCATTTTCACTTTCTACTGTCAGTGACTTCTTATTGAATCACATAGTGTTTTGTTTTCCTCAGTAGTGACCGTGTCTGTTTGCCTGTGAAGCACTCAGCATAGTGAGCTTGCCACAGCCAAATGTCCTTTCATCCCATGCAGCTGTCACATCCAGACAGGGATTTCCTCCTTCAGGCACAGGCAAGGAGGGAAGTGATGAATCCTTTCAATTACAGACTTTAATATACACGTGCTGCAACACCTCTGATTCAAAGCCTCCTGGGCAGTGGGACACGTCTGTGCTGGAATGGGAACACTGTCCTCTTAGAATAAAGCTCACTATACAAA
This sequence comes from Polioptila caerulea, assembly GCA_013397295.1. Classification (NCBI taxonomy): domain Eukaryota; kingdom Metazoa; phylum Chordata; class Aves; order Passeriformes; family Certhiidae; genus Polioptila; species Polioptila caerulea. The sequence goes on from VYXF01001945.1 coordinate 87,906, forward strand.
CTAAGCCACCTAATTCCATTATTTTATGTCACTAAGCCATGACCCCAAGTTCTAATTCAGCAAAGGTCACAGTGGTACACACGTAGCCTATGACTCAAGCACGGGTAGCCACGACCATCAAATAATGTCTGGCATGTTCAAATTATGAATGTGCCTATGAGCTTATGTTTGACCTTGGCCCCCAGATGTGAACTCTGGATCTGATAAGGATGTGATGTAAGTAGTTCCTTTCTCAGTTACATATGGCCTGGAAAGCAGCTGTTTAATAAACTGCAGATGCACTTAGAGATCTTTACATTTAAGGTTATTTCTTATTTTTAAAAAGCCTGTAAATGTTTATTTCTATCACAGGGTGCAACTCTTCCCAAGTAACTATTTTTCCATCCTGGAGCTTCCCAGCCTCCCTCAGCAACTTTTCCTGAAATCATTCGACTTTACTGTACAGAAGGATCCTGAAAGTATTAGGAATAACATGTTTCCTTATCTCAGTGTGCTTTGGATGCATAACCTACATGGAGTAGCCCCACTGTCCCATTCAGTGACTGTTCACACACCTAACAGGAACCAGGTTTAGCCTGAAATACGTATATCCCTGTGTGTGTACATGACTAAATACACACACACACACGTTTATTTACAAAAGGGCTTCACAAAGTCTTTGACACACATGAGGGAACAGTACAAAACTGTGTCAGGAGAGGTTTAGGCTGAACATTAAGAATGGGTTTTTCATGGCACCAAGCTTGCCAGATTTCAAGAAGTGTTTGGACAATGCACTCAGGCACGTGTTGTGACTCCTGAGGCTGTCCTGTGCAGGGCCAGCAGTAGGAATTCAATGTGGGTCCTTTCCAGATCAGGATATTCTATGATGTCTCACTAGAAGCACACCCAAATATCCATATCTTTTAACTGTGACACTGTGTCCCTGGGGTAGCAGAAGATAGGCTGAAGCTGGACACCTGATGACACGGCCCACCAGAGCTTGGGCCAGCTCAAAGAACACTGGCTCTGTGCCAGCTGTGGGGAACAACTGCAGTGTGGGGTTTCTGCCCACAGCTGAACCTTTAGAGCCGCTTGCTCTACAGTGGAAGGTTTCTCACCACAGTCAGGGGTTGGGTATAGGAGAAGGAGGAGGCTCTTTGGTGCTGAGGCTCCACCAGGAGGCTTATTAACATCAACAAACTCAGGGACAGAAGAGCCCCAGAACACTGCTGTGCACGGGATTTTATACAGTGACAGAGCAAGGGCTGAGTGCCAAACACAAGCCGAGGAGGGATCAGTAGGGGTGGAGTGAAGGGCTTACAACATTTCTTTGGGGCCAACTGGGGCAAGTGGGAGGAGAGGGCACACAGTCCAATGGGGCATCGAGGTTTAGGAAACACCCAGGAATGCCCAGAGGGAGGTATGCTCAAAGGATTGGTTCAGGGTTGGAGTGACATGAAGGCGCCAGAACAGGGGGTGGGGGAACACTGATAGGGAAGGAGCTGGAACAAGGGGTAGGGAAATACCATACAAGGTGATTTAGGGCAGGATGCAACTTCAGGAATGAACCAATTCAGGGAGAATATGGGGGAACATAAGAACAAACCATTAACATAAAACTTTAACAATAAACCGGTTCAATGAAATAAATACAGGCTGCAACAACCTGACGCAGCCAGGCACACTCCTGATGCTGCTCCCCACACCTCTGAGGAAAGGGGGAATACCCTGGCATGGGCCTCCCCTGGGAACCTGAAACCTGAAGTCAGAAGCGCTTTGCAGCCCTGTCATGAGCTCAACTACTGACCTGCCAGTTCAGTGCCAGAGCATTGCCTGTGATACCTGTCAGTGTCAGAGGCGTTAATATCCAATTATAGCAAAAAATTAGCTTTGCAACCAAGGAAGAACTGATGTTGCCTTTCCATAAGCTGGGAAATCTCTGTTCCTTGGAAAGAGAGTTTTGTTTTGGTTTTGTTTTTTTTAATCAACTATGAAATATATAAAATCACTGTGAAAAGTGTTTTCATTAAATTGAGAATGAGGGGCTTTTTTAATGCATTGCTATTTTTCCAAAGTAAAAGAGACATTATACATAGAAGGATTTTGCTAATATATGAGCAGGGAAATTAAACTGTCTAGCACTGTCAAAGACTACAATTATCTTGATCAATATCTGACACCTCACTGAGTTTTAGAAACACAATTGACCTTTCTCCATTTTTTATTCCATTTTACCTATCCATTGGCATGGCTTTTTATGCCTGCTTTTTTCAGTCTGTGGCAAGCCCAGTGAGTTAAAGAGGCTGACACAAAGAATGGCAGCAGGCATTACCCTCTGCACCTCAGTATATAGGATCCCCCTGCCTCTGTGGGGATTAGATTACTGCTGAGTGAGAAGGACTGCATGGCCAAAAATACCCCGAGAACAGTCCACTTCCTGACTTCCCATAATAAGCAGCAACAAAAGAAAATCTGCCACATGTATGTGCCTGTGGCCAGTGCTTTTCTCTTCACTCCCTCACAGAGGCTTGGGGTGCCCCTATCTCAGCAAGCTGGGGTGCTTTCACTCCCCAGGAGGAGCTGCTGGGCCCCAGGAGAGTGGAGGCAGAATGTCCTTCTTCTCCAGCAACTGAAACAAAGGTGCAACCAGCCATCATCTCTTCCTCCACAGCCATCACAGAGGCCTCAGCACACTGGGGCTGCCTCCTGCCACCAAGAGGTTTGTCACCTCTCCTGACTGACTGGTAATGGCACTCTGGCTGAGGAGGACAAGATGGCAGTGCCCACTTGCCCAGAAAAGGAGAGTCCATCCAGGGAGTGGGAACTGTGGGGTAAGATCCAGTCAGGCTTTTTCAAGTGCCACTCTGCTGCCTGGAGGGACACTCAACCACAGCCATGATGGACATCACCTCATGCTTTTGGCAATCTCCCACAGCTGCTCCCAGCACTGCTTTCCTTGCCTTTCTTGCAAGCACATGGAAATTTATTAATCATATCCTGGCATCATTTCAAATCCTGCTAGGCCAGGCAGCCTGAAATTACTGTTTGGAACATGGTGGCAGTCGGGCAGGAGGCTCCTCCAGAGCTGCACATTGCAAGCTTTAGGGAAGAGGATACTGAGAAGGCTTTGTGCTACACTCAGGCAACTTCTGTCTCAAATACTTCCTCAGACACAGTCTTGTATCAGCAGAGAGAACTCCCTCCCTTGCTGACCTCTTTCTCACAGAGCTGCCTCACGGGCTGCTTACCAACACTATGTATTTCAAGCATGGCCTCAGAAACATCTCTGAAAAGTCACATTCCCTGGGGGACATTGAACTTGCAGCATCTGTATGCTTAAAGCAAGGAGACCCCTGCTGCTGGTGGGCATGGCCTTGCCCAAGTGCAGGCTTTTTCCACAGTAATCCATAGCCCTGTGGGGCACATGGAGAGGTGCTGTCCTCACCTCCACAGCACTTTTGCCTAAGCTCCAGACCAGATGCCTTTCATAAAGGTGGTTTCCCTTGCACAAAGACTTATTTATTTATATTCCTGACTGATCCCAAAGGGTGTCACTCTGTTAAGTGTTTCTGCCCCATGGATGTGTCTTCCAGCTCATTCCCCTAAGCACTGGGGACAAGCTTCCCCCAGGAGCCTGGGGTGCAGTCGAGGATTCAAACTCTACCCCAGAAATGAACTGAGCAGCTCAAGCTGAGCTCCAGTGCTGCAACATTTTAATGGGTTGATGTTACTGACCTAACAGTGTTTTTCACAGGCTCATCTGAAATGAGGGCCCTCCCCAGGCTGTTTACACAGTGCTGCTGCTCTTTCCCTTCTGACAGGTGTTTTGATGTGGATTTCTGCCATCCAGAGAATATCTGGGTAAGAATTTTCTGAAGGGAGCAGCTGACTGGCAAGGGATCCAGCCACCTTCAAAGCTGTCATGTGAGATTTTTAACAGGATACCACAGAGGGCACTGAAATCATCAAGATCACAGGTTTTCCAGGCATGGATTCCCAGTCATCCTACCTCTAACTATTAACACAAGCATTACTTCACAGTGAATGAACTCTACCCACTCCCCTTGCAGAGATGTGGCATGAGGCTCCTGCAACATTTAATGCTATTTAACCTCTCAGACTGGGGCTTTAATGAGACCTAAATGCTGGGTTTGTGCTAGACTGTCCAGAGGAAAGTTTGTTTTATCTTGCAGACCACAAACTGTAAGAATTCTGGCATAAGCTTAAAATAAAAGTTCTGTTTTGCATATGCATCAGCATACCTGCACATTTGTATGGGTATTCCCATGTGCTGGTATTTGAAAAAGCACCCCGTTAAGTTTTTGACTAAAGATTAAAAGATATAAATATCAGAAGGGATGTTTGGTTTGGGTTTTTTTCCTGCTTTCCTGCTTCCTTGCAGCCTATTTTATTGGCTACAATAAGCACAACATTAACCCTGCAAATGAAAAATGGGACATTCCAAGACTGTGAACATATCCCACTGATGTGTATGTATTGCAAGTGCCCATTTGTGCCTCCTCTGCACAGAACAGAATGCATTAAAGATGATCTCTGTGGTCCCTTGAGGTTCAAGATACTTTAACCAGTCCTTGTCGCTTGGAAAATCCTTTTATCAATTGCCTGCAGATTAGTTAAAAGACCTGGTGTCATATAAATGGTGTAGTGAATGTACATTTATCTGCCACAGATGCAGTCTTTTTTTCACAGCTGGTTAGGGACTGGAAGGAGTAAACTGGGAAATAGAAGACCTTCTTGATTAATATTTCAGTAATTTTCTTCCCTTGATTTTTCTCAGAAGTTTCTCAACATCTGTAAGATGCAGAAGAAGGAATCCTACACTTACCACACTTCTACTCTTCTGGCTAAGAGAGGAACTCAGTAGGCTCTGGGAAGACCATGCACTTCAGGATGTAGAGCCAGCAATAGGCCATCCATGCAGATGAACACCTGGCTTTCAGCATGTATTAGCTTTACCAATACAGCTACCACTGGGGTTGCTTCAGTTGAAGCTTCTGCTGAACCAATAACCCATGGAATGAGCAGGAAAAGTGCAGGCTAAGTTGCCTGCACTTAGCATGGAAAACTGTCAGCACAAGTAGCACATGACTAAACCTTCTTCAAGCTGATTAAAAAAAACAAAACAACAAACAAACTACTGGCACTGGAGAATTCAAAGCTCCTTAAAAAAGAAAAAAAGAAAGATAGTCGAGGTGAGTGTCCTTGGAAAGCTAAAGAAAAGGATATAACAACTGGAGGAAGGAAAGCAACATTTGACATATTTCAAGTATTATCAGCCTCAAACAATAAACTAAAAAACTTGTGAGAGGAGGTCAGAACAAGAATCCATAGGCACAGGAACTTAAAGGAGTAGATCTTCATGGAACTATGAAGTCTCTGCCCTCAGATTGCCCCGAATCTGAGGCTCTTGGCTAGGTCAGCAGGTGAAACCCCTTGGTCTCACACAGAGCATATCCAGTAGAGCAGGCTGGCAGAAGAGACACTTTGCTGCTAATCATTTGATTGCCAACTATCCAGTTGCACTTCTTTGGTAGCAAACAATGTTGGGACATATTTAAGAGATGACAATGTGACATTTCCGACCGCTCTGCTACTCCAAAATACGGAGATGGGTCTGCAAGTGTCAAGGAATGGTAGAGTGGCAGAAACCAAACTCCTCTCTACAATGCTCCACTGAAACAAATCAGAAAGAGGACCAAGAGAGATCAGTCCACAAAAGACAAGAACCCAAAATGGCATGCTGCATCCTCCAGCCTCTCCTTGAATGATTTGGCTGGAGTTACCTGAGGGCCCTGCTTGGTCAAAAGTCAGCACACCTTGCTCAGGTCAGGCCATTTGCAGTGCCCACTATGTGTGCCAGTCTGCAGAAAATTTGCCTGCCCCGCCAAACAAAAGGAGAAATGCCCTTTAGAGCTGAATAAAAACACTGTGAAACTGCAAGTGCAGGTCTGTATTAAACCTTGTGAGCCAGCATTCATTACTATATAGGTGAGATCTGGGACTGGGGCCTTGCACATGAACATTAAACACGTACAACTCTGCAATGTTTGTGCAAAGAGAAAACAATCCATTTCAAAAGATGGCATTTGGTTGGTTGCACACTTCCTTAGGCAGAGGAGGAGAGGACAAACATGTTAATGATACTCTTTGATATAGGCATAAACCTACAGGAGTGAGAGAGCTGCAGGGACTAAACAGAATTATCCTACTCTGCCTGTACTGGCACAGCCTCTTCCGTCCTCTCTGTGGGCTGGGTCACTGCAAACACAAGGGCTGCTGCCATAACGTGATCTTAAAAGTTTGTGACAAACGCCACAGCAAATGTCATACAATGTTGCACTGGCAGGGGTAGGGCTAGATGACATAGTTGGATTCTCTCATTTCTGCAGTCCAAGGAAAATGCCTTGCCACTTAAAAAACATTTTACAGCAGTGACGTCAAAGCATTTATTGATATATGTTTCTGCTGCATTACTTTTCCACCAGTAAATATGGAAAGGAAGATTTTAAGAATTCTAACAGATTGATGCAAATCAATGTAAACCCATCACTTTCTTCCAACTCCTCTTTGACAAATCAACTGACCTACCTCACTGATCAATTGATCTGACCTCCTTTTTTGCAGATACAAATTAATTCCTGATCACCTGAGGGCCTATAACCTCAGCTCAGCATTTAGACAAGAGCTCAAAGTGAACAGAGCATCTAAGAGAATGACAAGTTCATAAACACAATTTGCCACCATGGGTCTTAAGCCCAATTTGGATACAGTTCCACTCTGGGTTTAATCTGATCTTGATCCAAACTGAGGGCTTGGAGATCTCCCCTAACCTGGAAATGGCTCATTTTTTTAAGGGTCAATATTCTAAACTCACTGGCCAGAAACCCTGCAGTTATTTTCTTTGGGGAAAAACAACCACCAACAAAACAAACAAAACCTGAAACAAAACAAAAGAAAACCTACTAAAACCAAACAGCAACCTACAATTCCAAAATCAAAGTAAAACCCACAGGGAGCATATAAAATTGAAAGGACTGAAAGCAGCAATTAAACCACAAAATAAATAGCACCATAAATTCCATCCTGCACATGACCTTTCCCTAGGTCATCTTTTCACCACCCCTTTCATTAGCTCTGTCCCTGTCCATCGCGCTATCAAGCACAAGGCCAAAACCTCACTGTGTGCCCTGGCACAAGCTGGCATGAGCGTGATGCAGTTTGCCAAGCCTGCCTCCCTCTGACTTTATTACCAACTTGCCTCTTGACTCCACAGTGTGCCTGATGTCATTGCTCAGACATCCTCTGTCTGATTTGCTGCAATTGGCAAAGACCTATGAATTCCCCATGAAAACGAGTCTTCCAGCTTGTGAGTGTAATGTTACTATCCTTAGTGTCTTCCCAGAATGCTGCAGTGTAATGATCTTCTTTTTTTGTATTTGTTTTTCAGTTAATGAGATTAATTGTGGAACAGACATTTGAGAGACCTGTGTTTTTAGATCCAATCTCCAAAGGGCTTTGCTTGCTGAAATACTCAGGTGATCAAGACAAGGCTGCATGTCCAAAAGTTCAAAGGCTAACCCTGGGATGACCAATCCCACATAAATAAAAGTCTTGTAATGCTACAGGGTCTTAGGAGTACTCAAAGTGGATGAAATGCTGTGCTTCATCTTTCTTCTTGTCATCTTCTTGAACTTATTCATGTCATATGATCTACTGCTTTATAAGAGCTGAGAAGAAGAGCCAAACACGTCTGGGGCTAAAAGCTGTCATGTGGACTTCAGCAATCTGTTGCCCTTGCAGCATCTTGTGAAAGATCTTCCACTTGGCAACCAAAGTGTCCTTGTAAAAGAAATGCACACTTTGTGACATGCAACATAATTTCAAGTTGAGGTCAGAGACCTGACATGGTTAACTTCACCTAGCAAAAAATTGTTGGAGGAGAAATAGGCCAGGACACACTTAATGGTGTATCAGAGAAGTACGTAAGAGGCTCAGCTTTGTTTAAATTACAGATTTTAAACTAGTCCATGTACAATATGTGTTACTACCTGCACCATTCCTGAGTCTTCCAGCCTATCAAAGTCTTTGCAATGGCTGCAACAGCCAATACCCATACCATTTTATAACAGCTTTGATCCATTAATTCCCACTGAGTTCCAGCTGAGTGACTGCAGGGCACAAAAAACCCCATACAGTCAGAGCAAGTATTTCAGCCTTATTCAAAGAGTGTTTTTAGTTTTGCCACCATCTGATGTTACAGTTTCCATGCATCTCTGTTGAAAATGTTACAACCAAAACTGTAGAGCATGAACGTGTCAGGGAGAGATCACTCAGGCCATACTTAACTCAGGCCATTGCTTTTCAGGAAGCTGCAGAAGATGTGAAGAAATTCTTACACTTGTAAGAACTGAGGTGAGAATACACTTCGTCAAGACTGAATGGTTTCTGGCTCGACTTTCCTTGGGAGGGAGACTGCAGATAAGAAAGAGAAGTGGTCAAATATCATCTCCCCAGATATACTCAGATTGGTTTTAGATACAGCACAAAATGCAACACTTAAGAATGCCCATTTACCTGGATTTGCAAGGGCATGTAGCGACAGGACAAAGGGCAAGGGCTTTGAGCTGAAAGAGACTAAGTTTCGATTGTCTATTAGGAACAAATTCTTCACTGTGAGGGTGGTGAGGCACTGGGACAGGTTACCCAGAGGAGTTGTGGATGTTCCATCCCTGGAAGTGTTCAAGGCCAGGTTGGATGGGGCTCTGAACAACCCAGTCTAGTGGAAAAGTGTCCCTGTCCTTGGCAGGGGGGCTGGGACTGGATGATCTTTAAGGTCCCTTCCAACCCAAGCCATTCTATGATTCTGTAATTACCAAGTGCATCAAGATGCTTACAACTGCAAGCACTGATGCATGGAGCACAGGAACTGAGATGAATTCACTAGTTGGTTGGGCACTGGTTGGTTGGTTGGTTGATTGAAGCTTTGCAGACACCAGGAGGATTTAAAATAGTTGGCGACAGCCTTGCGAACATTCCTCCCCTAAGACTCCTAAGACTCACTGAACACAGAGGATGTATGAACTATGAACACATAATGAGCTACAAGACTGCTCTGAGAAGTAACAGTTCTTTAAAAATTCTGCTTGGGGCCACCCACAGCCAGATGTGTCAGTCTTCAGTCTCACTTCTTGCTTGCTGACACTTCTGATGTGCATGTATATGAGTATGAATGTTTATATTCAAAAGTATATATCTGGTAGCAGACTAGATCCTGTTACACACATAAATTCATGACAGTGTGTGAGATAAAAGGGGAAATAAGAAGGTAATAATTAGACCTTTCAGTTTGACTTCAGTTCTAGGCACTAGCAAATACACACTCACTGTGTACACTGAAATCTACTAACAGCTGAGCAATATCCAAAACAGATTTGATAAATTGCATGAAACCAAATCATTTCTCCTTCTACCCCAGTGTAGTAGATTTTGTGAGCAGCAATAGATTTTGAATTTATTACACTTTGCCTCTACTTCTTTCTATCAGACTAGAGAGTCATAGCATAAATTAACTTTCAACAGCAAAACCAAAAAACAAGAAAACATTTTTGAGTAATGCAACTGAGACTGATATTCTGTTGGAACAGAAGAATAATCAGAGATAGTTCCTTGCAATCTTTTCTTGAATTCACTAAATTTAGAAATATCTTGGACTCCAGAGTAGATAAGGTACTTCATAACTATACAAAGTGAGACTAAAAGGAATTCCTGGAATGCTTTGGAAAAGGGAGTTAGAAACATCATAAGTTAGTCTTATGAGGAGCAGCTAAGGGAGTTGGGGTTGTTTAGCCTGGAGAGAAGAAGGCTCAGAGGAGACCTTCTTGCTCTCTACAACCACCTGACAGGAGGCTGTAGCCAGGTGGGGGTTGGTTGGCAACCAGTGACAGGATGAGAGGACACAGCTTCATGCTGAACCAGGGGAGGTTCAGATTGGACATCTGAAAGAATTCTTCACTGAAAGGGTGGTTAAGCCTTGGAATGGGCTGCTCAGGTAGGTGGTGGAGTCACCATCCCTGAAATTCTTCAAATGGATGTGGCACTCAGTGCCATGGTTTAGTTGACACGATGGTGTTCACCCAAAGGTTGGACTCAATGATCCCAGAGATCATTTTCAGCCTGAATGATTCTGTGGTTCTGTGATTCTGCCTGCTTAAATGAAAGAAGTGACCTGGAGAAAGGACAATTGAGGAAGATAGAACATGTATCTGCAGAGCCTCTGCAATTACTCATTCTAAAAACTTACAGATAAATGAAGGGCTTAGTTTTCCAATTTCTGTGAACCAATATGAGAATTAAAGGCAAAGAGAAGGGTAATGTCACTTCCTGCATCTCATAATAACCATATTAACAGAAGTGAAAATGGCCTAAGATCTTGCAGCAAGATGCAAAATGTACACAATGCCCATATTTAGGGCATGTAACATGATGTTTATAGTTATAACTATCAATAAACTCCAGATAAGTAACTTACTTGGATGATTGATGACACAAGTGCGGAGGGCAGCTGATTTTTGAACTGAGAATTAAATGTTAGACACTCTAATCTTAAAACAGTGTTCACATCAAAAGTAACCCTAGCAGCAGCAATAATGTTCTTTACCATTCCTAACCATGCTAACCTCTTAAAAAAGCAACAGATAAGAGTGAAACTTCAGAACAAAAACATACATGGAATTGAGCTCAGCATTCAAAGATTGCATGAACATGCCAAAACTATTAATTCTTTCCTTGCAGCAGTGAGAACAGAAAGGTTTGTTCCACTGGCTCCTGGCCAGGTCAGTTCACTGCCAACCAAGGGGAGAGAATAACCAGAGCAACCTCCTGCCAGCAGTGCCCCGTGCAGTCCCAGCACACGCAAGAACCATAACAGCTGCCACTGGAAAACAAAGTGGTTGCATTTATCAAGAACAATGAGGGAATTCAAAATCCCCAACAAAGACTCTGAGAAATGTATAGCATCCAAATTTGCGGTGCAGAAGCATGTGTTGTGATGACACCTTCCTTAATTAAAGTAAGGAACGTCCATTTAGCACCACAACTACAAAGCCAGAAATGTTCCCAAAGAGACTCGTGCACAGGGAGAGAAGTTTTTATGTACATGTGTCACCTGAGTTTATCAGTGCTCCCAGACTTTGTGACCTATGTAATGCTACAAAAGGCACCAGTTCTCTGTACATGGCATAGTTTCATAAAAATAGGTGTCTAGCACATATACATTATATATTTATTATATATTATACATTGCATATCAGTAACAGGCTTATTATGTAAGCATCTTACTGATACATTACAGTCTGAATAGGCTAAAACCAGGTGGGCTTACTCCTTCACCCTTCCTGGAGAAAGTCATCCAGTGCCAGTGACCAAGTTCTCCAGCTCATCATGGAGACATGGGGATTCACAGGTGCCATGCCCAAAGTCCTGTATTTTTTGCATGTTAGAGTGGCTCTGCTTATCACTTGCCCATCACTTCCTCTTTCATGGAGGACCTCAGAACTTCTTCAGACCCTCAAAAAGTATGATGCAATAGCTTAAAATTAAGCAGTGTTATGATATCACTGCCTTTAAACACAGGAAACTATACTAGCTAATCAGGTAATAGTTTGTTGATCACTTTCAGAAAATTATTAAAGTTTACTTTTGACACCTTTGAACATGTCCACGTGCTGTTGTGTATTCACATCCTCAGGATAAAAAAAAAAAAAAAAGGTTCTTGGTCAAAAGTCAAGTTTGTAATTTAGAGGGAGAATTGAACTTTTAGAACAAATATGTGGGTTTCCAGCCTAAAACAAACAATTTTTTATGAACTTCTATTAAAAAGTTTAAGAAAAGAAAAAAATGTTTCCGATCCTCATGTTCTTACATTTTACACTGAAATATAGAAATCGTGCCATATGTTTTTATACTTTTATAATTATTTTTATATACTCCTCTCAACAAATCGATTCCAACAAAAGATTAATGCAAAAGGTCATCTCTGTTGTTCCCATTGTGTGTTAATCTAAGTCTCTGGTATGAAATGTTGTATTTATAATCCAGAGAAAAGAACATGGATTGTCTGATGTGCTACTGAAAGTTATCAGGTCCCAAGTTTAGACTAAGGATAAAGTCATTCTTTGATAAACAGGCATTGTTTCTGCAAACCCAGCTGCCTTTGGCATATCAAATCTGTCAGAGGTGCTTACAGCAGTGCATAGGTTATTATAACACTCTACATATATTCCCATTGAGAAATGGCAAATCACATACCTTCAATGGTTTTCATATTTGGTGACAGACTTAGATTATTATGCACTATATCGTTTCCAGAATAAACTTCTATTTCCAGGAGTGATGTAAGGTTAAAGTTCTGAAACTATGCCATGTTCCTAAGAAACCATGTTGTCTTAGCTGTTAAATTAAAATCATTGATTCAGAAGTTCAGAAAAGATTAATAATTGGGATTTTTGGCAGAGCTTTAACTTAGAATATTAATTAATATTTTAGTGTGTAAAAAAAAAATGCATAAGGATTTTCAATACTTCTGGAAGGGAATGCAACTGGATTTCAGAATAGTTACTCAGCACACTTGAAAATCAACAAGAATCTACTTAAATGTCCCCCTAAACCCAGAAAGACCTAATTTGGAATAGTCTGATATGAAAATTGCTTTATGATGTCAAATTAAAAACTATTCATTCACATGTTAATTAATGCATTTTATTAGATATGCAGAACTCAATAAAACCCAGAATTTATCCATCATAGAGAGTTTGCCCATGAGTTGGAATCCAATATATATATTTATAATTCAATTGCCTAGCCCTTGACATACTAGCAATACTTGGGGTCATTATCTTCCAGAAAAAAATTACAGCAGGAAAAGTGTGGCAAAAATGTACTGGTCCAACCCTATCGCCACAGACCAGAGGATTAAAGAATGACAGAGTCTCTCCTTCCTCACACATTCATTTCATCAGAGAATCACAGAATGGTTTGGGTTGGAAGGGACCATAAGGGTTGTCTAGTTCCAGCCTTTCCTTCTGCCATGAGGAGGGACACCTTCCACTAGACCAGGCTGCTCAGAGTCCCACCCAGCCTGGCATTTGCATTGTTCTCAACTCTCTGGTGGGTATTTGCTACCCTACCTCAAAGACTGTGCTAATGCACAGAAGAGTTTCAAGCATTCAAAGGAGATGGGGGCCAAGAAAATGAACAGACAAGATAGGAAGTAAACTGGTAGCAGCTTGCTGTAAGCAGAAAGCATAAGAAAGTATTCTTAAAGTAAGTTTTCCAGTGGGAAGGGGTTACACATGGGTAGATTTAATGGGATACAAGTTCCTCAAGGACTGCTCTGGAGACAGTAGGTGAGTAAAGCAGGACAAATACAGCAGGTGGACTGAAGAGGGAAGAAAAATTAAAAATAATGAAAAAAGCAGAACAAGAAAAGAGCAAAACATCACCAAAAATACAAACTATACCAGAGCACATAAATATCCATTAGTTATAGGAAAGACAGAAGTGATGAAAAAAACCCAGAAAATTAATATGAATTTTTTTCTTAACCTTCTTGAATGCCTGCTTTCTAGGTTGAGGTTGTAACTACTTTGGGACAATAGATCTTCTCAGTCGACTTTTGTCAAGTATTTAATTTACAAAGGCTTAACTGGTGTGAAGTATTAACTAGAACAGTGTGATCTCCAATCAAGATAAATGAATCTGACGTTCTCCTGTCTGCTGGACTCCCCACATGTGAGCTATGGCTCCAGGAGCAGCTGTAGTTCAGCTCCATGTGAAAGGTGCACAACTTGTGCAGGCTGTGCCAGTGACTTTCACTCAGCTTTACATTTCTGCATCACACTTTAGCTTGATATCTTTTAGGCAAAGTAGAAATCGAGACAAATAAATCTCCCTGCAAATCTCCCAGGTTCTCCACTTCTGTCTTTCACACTTCTTCTGATAATGCCTCGACTGGGAATTGGCCTGTGAGGCGGCAGGATGGTCACTGAGACAGCTCAGAACCTGAGCTACCCTGCCAGGTTCACTTCTCAGAGGGCTGTAATATTTCAATCCCAGTGTTTGACAATGTCCAGCTGGCAGGCTGACAGCGAGACACTCAGAGCACAAGCCAGAGTGTGTTTATTTTCCAGCAGGTGAACATATGAAAAACAAAGTTCTGCTTGGTGATGACATCTTCAATCAGCTAAGTGATAGGGCACCTTAATTGATATGAATGAGTCTTGTACTGGAAGAAAACATGAGCTCCGGCTAATTACCTTGTGATAAAGGATTTTGGAATTCTTTTTTGGCCTTTGAAATACTCAATACACAAATACTGCAAGCACTGTTGTATATTGTTGGTGCTGTCTTCCACCAGTTTAAGGCTGCCTTTTGAACACAGAAGGTTATTTACTGTACAACAGAGCACAGCCCAGGGGACAGATGTGTGCTGGTACCTAGAAAACCAGCCATTGAGTGTCCCTCCCCTGTTTGTCAATGTCACATAGATCCAGTGTGCTGACAGCTGCAAAAAAACATTGCCTGATGTCACTCTGAACATCTAACCTTTTCCTCTGTATTTGGCACTGCTGAGTCCACACCCTGAATCCTGTGTCCCATTCTGGGCTCCTCGCTTCCACACAGACACTGAGGTGCTTGAGCAAGCCCAGAAAAGGGCAATGGAGTTGGTGAAGGGTCCGGAGCACAAGTCCTGTGAGCAGCAGCTGAGGGAGATGGAGGGGAGGAGGCTCAGGGTGACCTTATCACTCCCCAGAACCACCTGAAAGGAGGCTGTAGCCAAGTGGGGGGCAGGCTCTTCTCCCAAGCAACAGGACAAGAGAAAATGGCCTCAGGCAGTGCCAGGGGAGGTTCAGGTTGGACATCAGGAGCAATTTCTTCATTGAAAGGGTTTCTAAACATTGCAATGAACTGCCCAAAGAAGATGGTGCAGTCACCATCCCTGGGAGGTGTTCAAGAAATGACTGGGTGCGGCACTTATTGCCGTGGTCTTGTTGACATGGTGGTGTTCATTCAAAGGATGGACTCGATGGTCTCAGGGGTCGTTTCCAACCTAAATGATTCTGTGATTCTGGAACTCATCGCAAGCATCTCATCTCTACTCCTTAAAGTCAGTAAGAACATGACTTTCCGAGCAATCCCTAAGCTATTTGCTTTATTTGTGCTGAATTACCACCTAGCAGTCCGTGGAGTTTTTGTACACACGAGTGAACAAAAACAATTTATGTGGGGCTTAAGATATCTATGGGTGTTTTATTAATTCAACACGGCCCAGCTCGTCCCCATCCACAGCCCCGGTGCCCCGCGCAGGCCGCTGCCTCTCNAACTCATCGCAAGCATCTCATCTCTACTCCTTAAAGTCAGTAAGAACATGACTTTCCGAGCAATCCCTAAGCTATTTGCTTTATTTGTGCTGAATTACCACCTAGCAGTCCGTGGAGTTTTTGTACACACGAGTGAACAAAAACAATTTATGTGGGGCTTAAGATATCTATGGGTGTTTTATTAATTCCACACGGCCCAGCTCGACCCC
Source organism: Polioptila caerulea (assembly GCA_013397295.1). Classification (NCBI taxonomy): domain Eukaryota; kingdom Metazoa; phylum Chordata; class Aves; order Passeriformes; family Certhiidae; genus Polioptila; species Polioptila caerulea. The sequence goes on from VYXF01001945.1 coordinate 103,495, forward strand.
ATCCACAGCCCCGGCGCCCCGCGCAGGCCGCTACCTCAACCCGCCTCGGGGGGGC
>VYXF01001945.1:103896-118866 GCA_013397295.1 Polioptila caerulea
TGGGATGAGCGGGCTCTTGCCCGCCGTGGCAGCTGCCCTTCCCCTCTGAGATGGCCCTGGAGCTGGGCAGGGGGGCGGGGTGGATGCGCTGCCGCCTCTGCCTTCCCAGGAGAGGTGTATCCGTGGCTGGCGGGCGGCTGCAGCGCTGTGTGCAGGGCTCTGGCTGTCCCGCGTGTCCTCCGCCATCCCCTTGTCCCCATCCGTCACCCCGCCCAGGGGCTGCGGAGGCAGCAGCTCGGCGAGGCCGCTGAGCTCCTCCCTCGGCCTGTGCAGCTCCTCTGCGGAGCGCTGCCAAGGAGCCCCTTCGGGACACAGCGGTGGGTAAAGCTGAGCTTCATCCCAGCCCCGCGGTGGCCCGTTTGCTCTCAGAAGCTGCCACAGGGGCGTTTGTGCTGCCCAGTCCCCGTTCATTCCGCAGAACATGAGCAGATGTTGTGTCTGGCTCAGCTTCTCCAGCTGTCTGTGCTGATGGAGGCCCTGTGTCCCCCTGGAGCTTTGGCTGAACCTGTGCTCTCCTGTCCCTGGGCAAGGTTCAGTCCTTGCCTGTGTGCAGGCTGCTGCTTCACTCAGTGGTTACCAATGTGTGTTTCCAAAATGTTTGCTAGGCTGTGTATTAATGTCATATTCTTATGGTTTAGGCCACTAGTTAGTCTGGAAAAAGCTGGACATACATAGAGAGGGTCAGAATCATTTCAGTTCATGCTTTGAAGCTTCATTCTCTAATGCAGAACATAAAGTGTCGAGTCATAAAGTGACTTGCCCATTATTGTATGGAAAATCCTTGGACCAGAAGTGCAGTTACTCATTTAGTACTCTTAAATGGAAGAAATAAAATCAGGCTTGCAATTTTGGTTTACTTCTTGTCTGATTTTTTTTTTTCATAATAATGTGTAGATGTATAGACTAGGAACACTTTTTTTTTTTTTTTTTTTTTAAATAATATTGGGTTTTGTTTAATTTCTAGGTTAAAGTGAAAATACCTTTTGGAAGCAAATACCTTGATGCTATCTTTTCTGTCCCAGAGAAGAAACCAACATATGGAGTGATTCTTACTCATGGAGCTGGAGGAGACATGAATTTCCCTCACTTAGTGTCCTTGGCAGCCTATCTTGCATCCCATGGAGTTCTGTGCCTACGGTTTACTTGTAAAGGCCTTAATGTTGCCTACAGGACTAAGGCTTTCAAAGCAGTTGTGGTAAGGAGTGACACAATTCTTAGACCAAAGCTTAGATCCGTGGGTGTTTTCTGCCAGGTTTCTTAAATTACAGTCAGAGGTCAGTCAAGCAGCAGTTGCAAAATTAGAGCCTGTGTTCAGGTAAATGGAGCACTGTGTGTGAACAGAAACAGCAGAAGCAGTTCTTAGATGGGCAACAGCTGGAACAGCTGCCACAAGTGTGTGGGTTTGAGTTCAGGGAGAAAGAAAAGCTTGACAAAAAGCAAGGGTGTTTCATGTGAAAAATTACAGCTTGCAAAAAGTGGAAGAATTTAGGATGGAAATGAGCTGAGTAAAGAATATAGGATGGGTGATCTGCTTGCATTGAGCATGAGGCATTTTTATAGGGGAACAAAGTCCAGTTCTAAAGGAATTTTGTATGATGTCACTGTGATATGTACATTAATTTGAAGTCAAAATTGGCTGTCTTTAATGGGCATCTCCAGTCCTTCTGGAAGAAGCATAATGTTGTTAGTGTGTTTATGTTAATATGCTGCTATGCAAAGGTAATTTTAAAGCATCTGCTAAGATAGCATTTGATAAGTTATCTCCTAAAACCTGAAAAAATGTTGTTGAATTCTACATTTTCCTTTGGACTTAACTGATTGTGTCACAAACTTTTAATTGGAAATACATAACCTCAAAGAAGGGCATTTTTGCTAACCTGCTTTGCCTTTTGATGGGCCAAGAGTATGCATGGGGTCTGTTACTATAACTGAGTTGATATGTAGTGATCACTTATGTTTTGGTAACTTTATAGGGCATCTGATATTTTAGACTTGCTGAGAGCTAATGTGAAATTAATTATGTCATTGTTGCAAAATGCTATGAAACCATTTATGTGATAAAACCCAAGAGAGCACCTTGTATGGATCTGTTCTTTGTTTAATCTGCAGTACTGAAAGAGCCTCCCATTTTCTGTGTAGTAGCTGCAAACAGAAGAGATCCCCAGATTCCCAGCTGTCTTAATTGTGAATTTAAATGCTTCTCTTTCTCTTATTTCTTTAGGAATTCTTAAAACTTTCTGATGATTATAAACTTTCTGGAGTTTTCCTTGCAGGTATTGTTTTTATTATCAATAATTTTCTCTCTTATACTAATAGCAATCTATAAGTATTCCAAGCCTATCCCACTTTGGTGAGAAGTGAATGAGCCCTCCTTATGATACTATAGATCTTACTGCAGAAGAGGAAATAAAGAGCAATAGATTGTATTTTCCAGGTACTTCGGGAGAAAACTTCCTTGTCACTTAGTATTTACAGGGCATGAGTTTTCTGATTATCCATGTGCACTTTATAACTGCAGGTCTTGAAGAATTCTGCTTACTGATAAATGGAAAACAGTTTCCCCAAACAGGTTTTGGTAATCAAAACCTAGTGGCAGATAAAAAAAGTCAGCTGTGTTATGTGAAAAGGGGAATAGATGGGGGTGGTTAGGAATATCTTGATGGGGGAAGTTCTAAGTTTTCTCTTTAAGTGAAACCAAATCTGTGCTGCTGTAAGAACCAGCCACTTGTAACACTCAATTACAGTGCAGTGTCAGCTCCTATGCCTCCTCTTTGAGGAGATACTTTGATATTCTCTTGCTGTTACTGACTGACCTCATGTTCCAAGTTCACACTTTTTTCCCTCCCTTCTACTTTTACTTTTAGGCTGAAGTTCAAGGTGTGCATAAACACTTGCTGGGTTTGTTTTGTGAGCCAAGAGAAATCGAGCATGGAATTTTGTTTTGAATTTGAGCAAATTGAGGTTGCATGAAAATAATGATACAGGATAATATCATGGCTATCTCAAATTTCCAGGCTCTGGAGCATAAGACCAGTCCCTGTCTTCCCCTGTCCCCAGGATGGGCAGTTGTTCCTTCCAGTGTTTCAAGGGATCCCTATCCATTTATATTTTCTTTCTTTTCCCCTTCTTTTTTAAACAGGGATGTAAATGTTACAACTAGACAAATACCTTAGTAGAAACTGTTGAAATTAGGATTAATGCTTTTCATGAAGTAGAACATCCCTAGCATTTTGTGCTACTGAAATACACTCAGGTGAATTGGTTTTGGGAGTTTACTTAACCAGAATGTAGATGAGGTGACAGCAGATACTACTTTCCTTCCTCTATTTCTACCTGGGAGAAAGGCCGTTCCATGGGCTCACGAGCTGCTGCCTGTGTGATATGTCAGCTGAGCCAGGGTGAGGATGATGATGATGATGATGACTTCATTCAAGGTCTCGTGTGCTTATCTTACCCATTGCATCGACCAAAACTGCAGTCCAAGCTCCGGGATGAGGATTTATTACTGCTCAGGTGTCCAGTGCTGTTTGTCTCAGGATCAGCAGATGAGATGTGTGAAAAAGTGAGTACCCTTGTAAATCCTGCTATGAAAGGGCAGTCTGGAGGAGCAGCAGTGAGCCTCAGTGATGCTTGTATTTCACCTGATTAACAGCCTTCCCTAAATAGGTGTCTTCTGAAGGAAGCCTTGAGTAGAAAACTTCATCACACACAAGGAAGCTTGGCAGTGCTTCCTTTTGCTGCTTAAAACTTAATGGATCATGCTTGATCTTCCACTTTAGCAAGCTCATCTTTCAGTCACTGAAATACCCCTGATTTAAATAGTTTTGATAGGATTGCACAAATTAAAAGTGGCCTATGGAAGGAGTGAGTTATTTGCCATTTTGTTTGAACCATTTCAAGTTACAAAACCTGTCCAATTTCACATTGGTTACATTTTCTTGGCAAATTCTTATAGCAAAGCAGTTCTACCCCCAAGTCAGGCTTCTGTTGTAGAAAATTATATTTTTGTAGAGATGAAGAGCAGGTGTACAGAGGCAGGGAAACAGTGCTTTTCTGTCATGTTTTCTTGCAAACAGGATCTGTTGTTCTTGAACAGGTCAGCTTGAATTTGGGGCTACGTACAATTGGCATTTTCCATGTTTGGACAGTTTCTAAGGAGTCATAGTGCTTTTGTGGGGTGTTGTCAACAATAAGTCAGGCTAGTGACCAGAAGATCCTTGGAGTGCCCTTTTAATGGGGGAATCTTTGACTTTTTGAGTTGGTTCTTAGATTGGTTTGCTGAGAAATTTCAAGTGTCAAAGCCAGTCCATAAGGAATTACATTNTTGACTTTTTGAGTCGGTTCTTAGCTCTGTTTGCTGAGAAATTTCAAGTGTCAAAGCCAGTCCATAAGGAATTACATTGTTACTTGGCCTCTGTAGACAGATCTGGCTTCAATTCTATAATTTTATTGCCAACACTACCCTGTGACAGTAAATATGGATTCCTTTGTCAATATGGGGAATGTGCCTGCACAGGGTTGTAACCTGTGAAGGTTTTGCAGTCTAATTTTCTGCTGTTCTCTGTTTGGGTGAGGGCGAATCTTTGGGCAGATCCCAGTATTCATTTCCTGAATAGAGAATACATCCCATTTTCTCATCAAGGTGTTTTTCATGTGCACACAGATGGTTTTTAGGAGCTGCACACAGGCAAAGCAAGAGACATCTAGGTGTTTCAGAGTTTGTAGCAGCTGATTCTCTAATATTTGCATTCTTATTTTCTCCACAGCAATTGCTAGAAGATGTGGTGAGCAAAATGAAAGCACCTAAAAAAATACATTGGATTGATAAAGCAAACCATGGGATGGCAGTCAAAGGACGAACAACAAACGATGTCATGGAAGAAATAAATGCACAAGTTTTTTCTTGGCTTAGAGAGAATGCTCAACTGCAGCACAAATAATTTGCAGTGTTCAAGAAGCATCTTCATTTAGTTTGTCCTAAATGTGGCACATAAAGAGTTTGTTATTTTTGAGAAGCCTATTTTTAAAAACTGATCCTTTCAGAGGTCTAAGTGAAAATGCAGACAAAGCTTTGTATGAATGAAAAAACCACGCAAAACAATAAAGAACTTCTTGAAGGACAGAAAATATATCATGGCAGCATTGTTCTCGGTGTTTCTATGCAAATAACCATATACAACACTTGGGAATGCAGAGGATTAAGTAATGCTTTGGATTAATATTTGAAGTCATATATTGGAAAAAATCTATTTGGACAGCCTATATTTAGGGTTCTTCAATTTCTGAGTATATTACTGATGCTCTACTCACTTGCAATTAAAACCTACTGTTTTGTAGGGTTCTGCCAGCACATCCCCTGAGGCTGGCAAGCCTGGTGTACTGCTTTGCCTTGGTGCTGTGTGCTGGCCTTCCCAGGTGCTTCCAAACCAGTGAGGCAGGGAGAGGAATTGCTGGTTGTTTACAGTGTCTGCCACCCTAGGGAGCCAGATTCTGCCTGAGTGGGCTGGAGGAGGAGGCAATACAGGCATAGCTGGGCACGTGGAGCAAAAAATATGGTTTTGTTCAGTTTTGAGAAGTGCTTGTGTAAAGGACTGATCACAGAGGCCCTCTGATAAATAAAAACTGATAGACAAATTGTTAGTGATGGAGGAACTCCTGGAGCAGGAACCAGTTCTACATCCATTGTGACATGTCACACAAGGCTTCTATCCAGAGGGCTCTGAAGAGGCAGGCCAGGGTCTGCACCTCCTTACTCATTGACAGGAGAATTCAGGTCCTTGTCTGAGCTCTGACACTGGAGAGTGGATGAAGCACTTCTGTGTTACAGGCAGCTGAGCCTTTCTCACTATGGGCTCTAAGTAACATGTTGGTATAACCAAGGCTATGGCAATATTGGAAGTGTGTTAACAAGATTTATTATGAACTCCACAGTATTGTCTTTGACATTCTCTCAGAAGGGACAAAGTTATGGTCTGAGAAACAAATGCCTTTGGATGGACAAATAAACAGAGTAGGGGGGAATATGTACAATCTTCATCTGTCCTTTTTTGCAGAACAGTTTCACATTTGTGAAAAGACTCACTATAAACAAGCACAAGTAAAAAGTACCTGCATTTCCAAGGTAACTCAGGACAAGAACACATGACTGATACAAACATGGTTTTTATTTAAAAAAGAAATTATAAAACTGTTTGAGTAAGGCTCTGCCACCACTGCATGATAAAAAAGAAATTGGGGGTGCTTTGTTTTCTTCCATATGTCAATCAGGAAATGGCAAACTTTAAAATACCTACTGATGTTATCCATGGACATACCAATCCAGATTTTTCTTTTTTCTTTAAGAAGACAGGCTGAATGTAGGTAAATACTGAAAAAATTTATTTACTTCTGTCAGAGTTCATCTTTGGCCTGCAGTCAAAAAAGAAGAAACATGTTTCAGTTAACTGGAAGCCTAATTTTTCACTGTCTAGTCCTGCAAATACATGGAGAAGTGTTTCTAAGTTCGATAGGTGTTAATGGCCTGGCCTGATAACTGATACTGTGGGGCACTGAGCAGCCCTGCTCCAGCAGGCTGAATAGGAACTGAAGACACTCAGCACTTTACATTTAACTCTGCATGTACTGTACCTTTTTTCGGTGGCAAGTGCAAGGGAAAAGGTCATCATCAGGCTGCTGCACCTTCTCCATCCCATCTCTGATTTTTGGTTCACTCACTTGCAAGCTGGCATATTCCTAGTTTTAAAAAAAAGAAGGTATAATTAAATCACAAATTTTTAGACTTTACATCTGGTTGCAAATACTGTGCCAACTCAGCTGAGCCATTCTACAAAACCTCTGGGGCTGCACAATCTGTTCCTGCAGACTGTGTCACAGACAGGGGGAGGGAGCACTCAGCTGCAGACAGGAGCCCCTTCGGGTGCCTCCCTGGAGTTTGGTATCTCGGTGCTAATGCACAGATATTTTCAGCTGTGGTTCACAGGGTGTGCGTCTGATGTGGAATTCTTTGATCATTGTGGGCAACATATTCTGGCAGATTAGATCAAGATTTATGGGATCCCACTGCCTCTCAAAGAGCCAGCGTAGTCTTAAGGGGTTTCATAGGATATAATTGAATACAATGTTTGTAAACCAAATGAAGATTTTAATTGCTGCTGCTGCTTGCTTCATGGCTTCAAGTACCAGACTGGCCAATTTCCAGCAGCTCTGCTGCCCTAAATTCTTGCTGTGTGATTTCTATTTCTGTGCCAGTAGCCATTAAAAATATACTGACCTGGAAAAGTTTGAAATAGTAACAAAAAATGTGGTCTCCCATGAGATTGTTTCTTGCAAATTCTTGTCCAGATTTTGCAATATTTTTTGCCTGTCAAAGAAAAGGAAAGTTTGGTTTATTTTTTTTATTGCTCAGAACTAGTATTTATTTCATGGTGCTACTGTTGGTTGTAGAGTTACAAATTATGTTGACCGTTTAGGATAACTCAATAAAACATTCTTAGTAAAAGTTAAGGCATTGTTAGGAAAATACTCTTTTTTCCCCTGAAGTTCAATTTAATTCAAATTAAGGACAATATTATGCATTTTTAATGTTTTTCTTGTTTGTAGAGTTGATGAAAGTAAATTACAAGTCCTCCTAGTATTTGTTTTTTGCTTTGTTCTAAAGAAATTCAGGTTTTGTTGTCTTCTAGAAACTTAACTGAGTATTTCTAACACGTATTTTACCTCTTCATCATGATCTTTTGCCCACTGTAGTTTTTCCAGCAGATCACTCAGGTCACTTTTAAATGGGATGTAATGTTTCCATGGCTGCAGCTCGTTATAAAAGTGCTCATAGTAGATGGAGTCTTGCTTTAGCACCACACTGTTTCCTGCCAGTAGATAAGGCAATCTGTATGCTGCCACTGTGCCATCAATATTAATTTGATACTTATACTGGAAAGAAAAGGACCAGAAGTTACTACAAACCACAAGATCCCAGTGGCTTGGTTAGGTTATATTCTGAGGGCACTGGTGTTACTGACTTGCCGATATTGAGACAGGTAGGACTGGCTAGGCAAGCATCAATGTCTAAGAAGCTTTTATTATCTAGTTTGGAATTCATCACAGTGCAGGGTACACAGAGCTTCATCAATTAAGTTCTCCAGGAATTCTTAGGTGCTCATCCTTGGATGTGAGGGTAGATGTGCCACTTCATCCACTGATTTTCCCACTATGTTAGTTATGTTAGTAGTCCTGATCGCTGAATCAGGAAAAAGAAATAAAAAGGAACTTGAAGTTACATAGATTACTTGAGGTTCTACAGAACCTTTAGATGTAAAGCAGACATTACTATCCTGAAGGTAAGAGCTACATAGCAGTTAATCCCACTGGAGGGATGTCTAGTCATGCTTGTTACCGGTGGTGTCCTGAAAAACTAAAAATCACTTTATTTTCAAAAATACATATCAAGGTATTTGATAATGGGAAACAGTGAGAACTGAGTTCTATGAAAAATGATTAATGGCTTACCTTAAAAAAATCAAAAAATGAAATGTGCTTAACGATAGGGCCATAGAGGCTTTCATCATGTTTAAAGAAAAAGAAGTTTGTGAAAGCAGCATCTATGATCTCTGGATATTTCCTGCTGAGTTTTACAAGCTCAAGCCTCTCTCTGCGGCTGTCACGTCCTCTCCAGAAGGCTGTGGCGTTCTTGTCTTCCCACGATGGGCCAGTGTTTGCTTGGACTGACATCATATCCAGGCTAACTCTGCAGAAGAAAGAAGTGATTTAATAGTGAAGCCTACTGGAAACTTTTTAAATTGCAGTTACTTAAAAGAGCACACAGTACCCATAGGCAGAGAGCAAAGATGAAGGCAAGTCATGAGCACACCAAGGCATGTGGCATGACAGCATCATTCAACAACATGGCATGTGGAAACAATACCTGTCAGCTATCATGGAATAAAAATACATAAAAGTGCATATGGCTGCCAGAGAAGGTGATGCAAGGCAGTGTAGCTTGCTTAATAAAACATATTGCACGTCCTTAAAAACATTAAGAAAGTAAACACAGAAACTGGGAGGGCAAAGGATAGCAAATTTAGAAAAAGTCTTGACAAAAAAAGGAACCCGAACTAAATGCAGTGAAATGATAAACAAGTTCAAGATAGATGACAAAGATTTCTTAGAAGCAAGCTGTCTTTGTAGTGTTTCAAGACAGAACAGGGCAGTTACCAAGGCTAGTTATGGTCAGTAATCAAAGTGGGAGATGGTAGCTCCTAGTTCAAGAATTCCCAGTAGCTATGTTGGGATTTGAAAGGTCCACAAAAAACGGATTCTAACAAAATCAGGAAAGAAAGACAACTGGCCAGTTGTCAACAAGTTCGTGGGGGGAGAAACAAAGCAAACATATCAAATGCCTAGCCTTGAAACACTCTTAAGTGCTATTTTCAGTGATTTGACCAAGTTTAGATAAATTTAGATTTTTGAAATGAAGCAGTGAAGTATAACGTAAATATATTGATTACACAGTCACTGCCTACCTAGGGTGCCAATGTCTCAATGAGTAAATGAAAACATTTAATATACTGTTAACTCACAGATCTCTATGGAAGATCACTCATTGTGAATTTTATGAAAAGTTTAAGCCATTTCTTACCGTCCCATAGTCTCCAAAACTGAGTCTGTTAAGTCATATGTTGGCATGACAATGTCTTTTGACTCACTGGACCCACACCACGAGAAGATCGGGTGCAAGTTCTCTGGGGGCTTCCTTTTCTCCAGAGGCCAGTCCCCCAAATTAACAAAAAATTCTACATCTGGCATTTTCACCTGAACAGAAGCAAAGTAGGCACAAACACAGATTAACACAAAACAGTATTCCACTGGCATCTTGCATTTTGAAAACAACCTCACTAAGAGGAAAAATTGCCAGGTGTCTAATATACTTAATGTAACTAATAAATCATTGACATTTAGAAACCTGTTAGAAGTACTGAGACCACAGAGTAAATCCTACAAAATATTATTTTAAAAAAAGATTTGTATAAAGTCACATAAGGCATAGGTGCACCCTTTTTAGAGGATGGTTTCCTGTTATACTTTACATGATTGGACACACACAATCTTTTCATCAGGCTAGCACTGGGATCTAGTCAGCAATTGTATAGTTCCAAGGTAATTTGGATCACCTTGTTACTATATGGAAAAATGATCCTGGCTGGTAAATCAGTTTTCTGTCACATCAGTGATCTGATTCACCCTGTGTCTGGAGGATGCCTAAGTCCATCAGAAGGGAAGAAGCAGAAATAAACAGCCATGATGGGAAGAATACATTTAGTCGGTGCTTCAGTTAATTATTAAGTATAACATCATCATTTATTTAAAATATTTGGTAGTGTGGAACCTCACCTGAAATCACTGTCACAGTCAAAAAGCAAGAAAAATACTCTTGATGGCCAGGAAGCAGGACAGAGGGAATCATTCTGCTGCTTTATGAAACTGTGATGCATCCCTATATTAAGCATCGTGAGTGCTTTGGGTGTTTTCAAGCGAAGGAAGAAAACGTACAAATAAAGGCAGCTTTGTAGTTTTCCTAAGAACAGACCAGCTGCCTTGTGAGGAAACACTGAAAATGGTGGGACAGTTCAGTTTGGAGAGCAAAAGGCAAAACATGACATATGGCAGCATTTTACAGAACCCTGAAGGCACATATAAGGTCAGTGCAGAACCAATGTCGTATCTCAATTCACTCTTTTCATTTCATTTTTAAAAAATATACATCTCAAATACATCCCCCTCTGTTGCCTCTTTCAAAGCAAAAGGAATTAATAATTTTCCAAATATCAGACACTCTTCTAAATGGTGGAAGATAATTCTTTTCCTTTCAAAGGGTGTTTGCTACACAAATGCTCAGCACTAAACTCCATTACTACGGTGCCATCTAATGGTTGTAACGGGCATAAACCCCCTAAATCGTATTTTCTATGCCTCCTCAGTGGCAGAATCCCTCAGCAGCTTAAATCTTCTTCTCCAACCAACTATCTACTGTCACTCAGTGATGCTATCCTAATAAAAATCCTTATTTAATAGTATTTAATGGGACTGAGACAAACTATTTTCTAAATCTGTAAACAGTTTCTGGTTTTGGAGTTAGCAATCCTTTTTAAACTTTTAGTCTGAAGTCCTTAGATGTAGTTTAACTCCATTATTTCTCGTCCAGCACCACTGACACAAATAACTGTTTCCTTCCAGAGAACAGTCTTTTAGATAATTGTAGTCTACACTCATATCGTCCCTTAGACATCATGTACTCCTGTAGACAGTGTTAGATGAAACAATCCCCAATTAAATAAAGTACATTTGTACATTTAGTCATTTGTCCCCTTTTCTGGTGCAATGTTAGCTCAGCAATGTTAGCAATTGAGCAATCCTTAAAGCATGACACCCAAAGGCAGGCAGAGTAGCATAACTGATCCATGACTAATCCTGAGGACAGTGGAAAGGTTACTTGATATTTCTTTAATATGTTATGTTAACTTGTGTTCAGCTTTTTGCAGCAATGTACCTGCAGAGACTGAATTTTCTATTAGATGCTACAGGATGATTTATTTATTCTACAGAAAAAAACTCCAACACAGCCTGTCCTGGCTTATCAAACTCACCTATAAAAGCCTGCTTATTCAATTAACCTTTGTGATATGCAATCAGATGGCATTCTAGAAAATGACAGCTTCAAATAAGGAAAATCCATGACCTTTCCATAATTAATGGACAAGCAGGAGTTTTTTAACAAAAACAGCAACAAATATGCTGACATGTATTTAAGCCCAGGTTCTATAAATTAGGACATGCAGAGTAAGTGGCTGTACAGATATACTCACTTTTCTTGTCAAAGAAAGCAGTATGGCATCCATGAAAATTCTGAAGCCAACATGTTCCCCATATGTCTTTATATAAACCTGAAAATAAACAAAGGCTTTACTGGGTGATTTCATTTCAGAGAACGGCTGGCACAATTCAGAGCTCTTTTAATTGCATAGTAACTAGTCAGACAGATTATATGGCTGTATAGATTTATGAATCAGCTGGGAAGCAATAGAAATCTCATCACAATAAAGCGATAAAAAAATTACAAGCTTTGTTGCTTTTGCAAATGTTTGAGCTCTGTTTCATGGAAGCAGAAACTCATGCCTATTTCTGTGGTGTTCCATTCTTCTAATTTCCATATAAAATTCGACTGAAATAAGTACACTATACACAATTCTTTGTTATAAAGAATTGTAGTTCTGATCCTCAGTGCAGCTGGAAGTGGTATCTCAGAATTATGCATGATGTAATTTATTGATGCACTTCAAATTAGATGATCGTGGCACTTCACAGCAGTATTGCTCAGAGAACAGGAAACTGAATTAGCATTTAGGAGACTTGGGTGTGTGCCCAGTACTCACATTGATTGCCTGGAAAGTAATTTGCTTTCACCGTGTTTCAGTTGTAACGCGGACAAAAAAGCACTTACAAAGTAGGACAGATACTGCTGAGCTCATACACAAACTGCAAAGTATTCAAGGACAGAGAAGCAAGCAAAGTCTTGTTCTTAAAGAACACACTACAAGAATCTTTTACAACTGGAAACAGCCAAACTTCCCAGTTAATCTGGCTTGCCACCAAACTCCCATATGGACTTCAGATCAACCAGACTCCATACCTCATTGTCTTTGATGGTGTAGTGACATAAACTCTGTCTTTGTCCAAACCTCTGCGGAATTTCTTTTGCAATCTTATCTGGGTCAACAATGGGAAAATTTGCTAGGTCTCTCTGAATCTGTGGAATGGTTTGAGGGCAGTTCATCTCTTCTAGCCATGCACTGCTTTCCTCCTGAGGGCAGTCACAGTTTTCATGGTAAATAGGTCCTATTTGGAACACAATTATTATTTTATTTTTAATAAGCCATAATACAGAGCTGTTGAGATCACAGAACAGGGTCAGGCACTGAACATTCATTGCTTAGGGCCAAAACTTCAGCAACTCTAAATGGACATGTCTGATTTTTTTTTTTAACTCTAATGGAGTCATGTCAACCTACATCATCTTCTGTATGAGACCTCTACACATATTAGGCAACAGCTTCTCAGCATTTTCTTCCTTTTATTATTTTGAATACTATGTGTAGGATACATATAATGAATCCATAATTCCAATGGGATTTGATAGTCCAGAGAAGTACTGAGGTCCCAAAGAATCCTGTGCTTGCAGTAGACTACTTCTGGGACATGCTTTGTGAGCTATGACAGGAAACCTGTGTGTAGTGGTGCCTCTTACCTTTTAAAATATATGGAGACTTTGCAACATGCTTATCTCCAGTTTTGATTTCTATCCTCAGGCTTTTGTAGCTCGCATACATCCTGTACCTCACGAGGAAGGAACCATCTTTCCTGTCCAATACTTGCACACCAACACGAGTGAACTGTTCTTCAGGAGCAGTGATCTTCACCTGGAATGCATTTTCACCTGGTGATGAAGTGAACCTACCCAGAGAATAAGTGGGAGCTTAATAAACAAAGGAAACATACAACAGATTTCTTCGTCTGGTCTGTTCCTTTGCAAGTCAACAGATTTCCAGTGACTTCTCTGAGCCATGTTAGGCTTTGACAAGCACATCCTAATGTTCACTTTAACAGGTTAATAAGTCTATTATTTTACATTCAGAAGCAAAATATTTTCAGATTACCTTGTTTTCCAGGTATTATATAAGGAAGTAAAAAACAAAATTAAACTTCTTAATCATTACGGTAGCTTATATGGGGGAAAAAAAAACAGGAAAAACATTATAGAGGAATCACATAATTCAATGTGTAAATGAGATATTTTGGCAAAATTCACTATGCACCAAACATAGAAAAACTTTCATAAAACCAAATAAAATAATCTGAATAATCATGGAGTTATCACATATCATTGAGGTATTAACAAAGTTGGTGCAGTCAAAATGGTGTCAACTTCCTTCCACCTTTCTTCTAGGTGGTGACCAGGCTCTTGGGCCGTAATTCCTTAGTTCAGCTACTCCCACCACCTTTCCTAAAACTTCTCCAGACATACGCAAGAGCTGCCACTTCATTTAAATGCAAGAAATATTTACGATCCAAACTAAGCTGATTTGGCAGCTTCCATACTCACACAAGCCATGGCACACCTAATCTGGATGGCCTTGATGGAGCATTCTGAGCTCCTATCTAAGTTGTATGACAAGTTTTCCTACATAAATGGAAAGCAATGAGTATCCTCTGAAAATCACAGAATCACAGAGTTGTTAAGGTTGGAAAGGACCAGCAGAGATCATCTAGTCCAATCCCCCCACCAAAGCAGGGTCACCTGGAGCAGGTGACACAGGAGCGTGTCCAGGGGAGCCTGCAAAGTCTCCAGAGAGGAAGACTCCTCAGCCTCCCTGGGCAGCCTGTTCCAGTCCTCTACCACCTCAGGGGGAAGTTTTCCCTCATGGTGAGGTGAAATTTATTGTATTTTAGTTTATGATCATTGCTCCTCATCCTATTTCATTCCTTATGAAGCTTACCTATTGGCCTATGGAGTAATTCCTAAATGATTCTACTGATCTTGTGCCTCAGCACTTAGGAGAAATACTAATGCTCCCAAGAGTGGAAACAAGCAGGATGCCTGAGCCTAACAAATTAAATGTATTAGTCACTGCTAAAGTTTTGACAAAAGAGAATAAATCATGAATTTTTCCACTGTCTAACACATGTCTTGATGCTGAACATTTTCATCCTCTTATCTCATCCCCTCGCGCCGTTATTTGATACTCCTTGAAAAGATTAATTAGCTCTCGCCAAATGATACGCAGAAAGAGTCACGTAGAGAGCTTTCAGCCTGCTCTTTCTACGAGCAAATCGCAAGCCTCTCGGTCTGACCCTGCCCGGAATCTCCCCGAAAAGCCTCCGCCGCCCTCACCTCAGCCCTTGGGCGTCCACGGCCTGCACATA
>VYXF01001945.1:121870-161700 GCA_013397295.1 Polioptila caerulea
GTTCGCTCTGGAGCCCGCCGGCGGCGGCGCGGGGGGAGGGGCGGGGGCCTGGACGCGTCCCCGCGCTCCGCCGAGCGGAACCCGGCCGGCCGGGGAGGTCCGAGGCGCGCCCGGCGCGCCGCAGGCGCGGAGCAGCGGCCCGAAGCCGGTGTTGCAGGAGGAGGCTGTGGAGCGGAATTCCTGCCTCCCTCGCGCCGGGTTCCCATCTGCGGCGCGTGTCTGCAGACGTGCGAGCTGCTGAGATGACAGATAACACACACGCTGTCAGGTTGCCCTTTAAAAATGATCGTCAGAGCAAGCCAGCCAGCCGTCTAAATTTGTTTTTGGGAATTCTTAGCTGCCATAAACAAAACCTGCTTTTCTGTCTCACGTCTTGAAGAATTAGAGGCACGTAAAAATAAAAGGGAACCTTTAACAGCTATAGGAGGAAAGCACTGGAACAGATTGAGGGTGCTGTTGTCAATTTACAATCGATAGATTGTAACTGTATGCTTGAACTTCACTTGCAGCAAAAGTTTGCAGGATTCAGCAGAATTAAGTGACCTTAAATTGCTGTATGATGATTTATTGATTTGTATAAATTATTCTGTATTCCATATTAACAGTGTTTTGTGACTGTAAGGGGTAGAAGCGAGCAACCACAATCAAGAACACGTAGAAAGCTTTTAATTTTTTTATTCCTGTGCTGGTTTATAAGTGTAATTGCTTATTGCGTCCTCATCATGATATCACTGCGGTGTATGCTGTTGGCACTCCACAGATGATAAAAAGTGCTGATAGTAGAGTTCTAGAGATGCTTAGAGAAAGACACCATGTGTGTTGTGGTGTCTTGAAGGGTATTTCAGCTTTTGTTGGCTATGAGTTCAAATATAAGCTTTGTGTATATTTTAGGTTGAGACACCTGTACTAACTTACCTTTTTTTTCCAGGTACCTTGTTGATAACCTTGCAGAGGCAATGGAGGCAATGATGAAAACCCTGTTGTAAACTAAAACATAAAGAAAAAGTATTCTTTGCTGTGTAATACTCTTAGTATCATTCAATGCCTACTATTTCAGAAGATGAAAAAGAAAATGGTTCTGGAAATAATGGAAACACTGAAAACAGACCTGGGAAAGAATCCCCAGAAGCTTCGCTTCACGATCCTGTGAAGCCATACTGCATGTCAGACTCCTCCACTGCATCCTTGGTGTCTAGGGAAGATGGGCATTATCCATGGGGATGTCCTGTGACTCATACAAGAGAGAAGTTTTATACCATCTGCTCAGACTATGCTTTTTTAAACAGAGTAACATCTATTTGTAAAAGTCCAAGTGCTTCAGTTAGTGCCTGCCTATCAAGCAGCGCTGCCTTAAACGTTGGAAATAACACACCGAACTTACTCAGCGTTCAAACTGGTGCTTCAGAGATTATCTACAGTGAAGATGCTAACTTGGAAAGCCTGCCTGGCAATCTTGGGAAGCTTCCACTGGCATGGGAAATAGACAAATCGGAGTTCAATGGCGTGAATGCAAATCTGAAGAGCAAAGCAGGTGAGGTGGTGAAGTTTTGATGTGAAAGGAAAAAGCTTCATATTTCCAGCTTGTTTGTGAAGGGGGCTGGCCAGCACATGTGTCCTGGGAGGAAATGCTATGGAGGAGCCGGTACGTCATTTCAAGGAATCTGCTCATTGGGACAGAAGATTCTGAGAGGGAGAAGGAGTGAAAGTCCAGTGTAACTACCAGGGGAGGTGGATCCAAAGCAAGGCTGACTTCTGCTTAACTGTGTAGTATTGGGGGTGGTTTCTGGTACTCCCCCCAGCCCTCCCTCTGTGTTGTTGGAGTGGTTTTTTGCTTTTGTTTTAGTAGGACCTAGTACATTGTGCATCTGGATGTATGGCTTCAAAACAGGACAAAAGTATTTCTGCTTTAGCATGTGGCCCAGCTCTCCGTTTTCTACTGTCAGAGTGGCTTATAAAAAGGAAAAGACCTTGGGTATATATTATTATTAATGGATTTGCATATAAGTTTTCATCAGAAACTTAAGCTGCTTGCAAGCTTGGCAGTGAAAAACAAGCATTTCATTTCATTCCCTGTGTACTTAATGTTAGGACATGGGAGGTTTTTTTTGGTCTGAGAGTCTATTTCTGGGATGGGTGATTTAATGCATTAGAATAATCAGATTGACTTATCTCTAAACAGTTGGGCAGGTCATCATTAATTCTGTTCATGATCTAAACACCCTGTTGTTTACAGAGCTAATGGCAGCTTTACAAACCTGTTGACAATTTAGATTGTGTATTTGAGCTTTCTCCTTTCAGTTCCTATTTAGTCCCAGTTTACACTTACTAACACAACCATTGTTTCTATTTGAGCTTTATGCTATTACCAAAGGTATTTAGGAAGGAAGCTGTGAATGGCAAACTAGACATCCATTTGATTCTGAAATTTATTTTCCAGGCAACATGAAGAAACAAGGGACAAAGAAAAAATCTGTGGACAAAAAAAGCAAACAATACAGGGAGTGTCCTCAGCGTTCAGCTCTTGAAGATGTGAAGGAGAGAAAAGTGCTGGACCTTCGGAGATGGTAGTATTTATGAAGTTATGAATTTATGAACTACACTAACCATGTAGTTTCTCAGTAACACTATTGCTAGTTACCTGATTTTGAACTTCTCAATAACGTCTTCATAATTTTTTTTCAATAGAGATGTTAAGCATATGTGTACTGTCTCATGCATTCTAGAGGAAAAATTAGAGCTTCCCTCCCATCTGTTGAAATTCTTGAAACACTTTTCTGTCTAAACATTTCTTTTACTTTTATTAAAGGGAAAAACATACATGGGGATTCATTGCAAAACAAAGTACATGTTCAGTAGCATGGCCAGGCAAAAAGTAACCTTAAATGTACCACTGATACAGTTTACTTCTGATTTTTTTTTTTTTTTTTTTGGGAAATACTTGATCAGAACCTGCCATTTCTATATGACCATTATTGTATTAATATAGCTCACTAAATTCAGTTAGTTTAATGCATCTGTCTGGTTTTGACTTTGTCTGTGACACCAGAAAGTTAGAGTTAACTTAGAGAATCTGTGGCCCAGGATGACACTCGTTAGTAAATTGATGGAGATGCAGTTTGCTACAAGTGCATGTGTTAAAAGAGACTGGATAAAACTATATGTTATTTTACTACAGAATCATATTTTCCTACAGGATCAATTGTACAGAACTCCTATGGGGCTGTTAGAAATTTGACTGATTTATATAAAATAGGGTGGCATTTGGCAAATAAAATTTATTAATGTGTTTGCTTAATTTTTGTTTTTAAGGATACAGTTGTTTTGGGTTTTTTGTTTACTTTTTTATTTTAATGCAAATGACATAAAAACATTCAATATAACGTGGCATTTTAGTGATACAGCACACAAAAAAGTAGTTCAGGTTTGTCATATACGTGAGTCAAGATTGTGTTACTAATATATTTGAGGTTTTTTGTTTAAGGTATTGTGTTAGCCGACCTCAATACAAGACTTCCTGTGGAATTTCATCCTTAGTGTCTTGCTGGAATTTCTTATATAGTACACTGGGAGCTGGAAGGTAAAGTCACACATAGACTGCTTTGCTTTGCCTCTAGAGTGTCAAAAATATGTTTCTAATTGCAACACTTCTTTTTCTTTTTAAGTTTACCCCCCATTACTCAAGAAGAAGCCTTGCATATACTGGGCTTTCAGCCCCCATTTGAGGAGATTAGGTTTGGTCCCTTCACTGGAAATACAACTCTAATGAGGTATGTTTGGTTTTCTTGATGCAGCTAAGATATAGAACTTTTAAAAATACAGTAGTAGTTCATTTATTTAAAAACAAAGGGGCTGACATGTTAATCCTCTTAAGTTTTAGAACAATGAAGCATAACTGAGTACTCTGACAATGAAACTTCTCAAAGAGTTGTTTGCACTGGCCATTTTGAATGGTGTGAATTTGTTACACAGGTCAAGTCAATGTGAAATTCTATTCGATTTTTGATTCATTTTTGAAAATGCATGTTAAATGCTTGCTAATATCACTGAAATAGCCTGAAAAGACAATTGATACACTATTAACTTAATATAAAATATAATTTAAGACTCAAAAATGAGATAGTGCTTGATCTTTGCTGCAATGGAGCTGTTCAGGAGCAAAAACATGGGGCTGGAGTCACAGAACAGTTGGAAATTTTTTATCACTTCTGCTCTGCTGTTTCCTGATATTTAGAAATTTGACCTAAATTCTTATATTCTTTTTTTTTTTTTTCTTTTGTATTAATAAGACATTGTAGGATTAAACAGAGCCAAGAAACATATTGTACTAGAGTGCTGAACATTTTGACATGGCTTTGGTGTGTTACCCTTTGGTGAGGTTAAAAACTTCTACAGTATTCTGGCTTGCTTTGTGAGTTGCTTTTAATTTAGTTAATTTTTTTTAGGGAGATATATAGTGTTTGATCAGGATGGTGATGGATTTGAAAATGTGGCTGAAGTCTTTTCTCCATCCAGCATACTGACTAGATCACTGGAAAATGTCCTGAAAATTTCTTTTCCTGCTTTAGGAAATTCAGATCCAGGATTTGTATTTCTTCAGGACTGTATCAGGATATAGCAACTCTTACAGACCAAGCCAATATAATGTTCTCTCTTGGTGTCAACAGTCTATACAGACAAAAGTTAAATTTGTAATTCTTTGCTTTCCTCTGTGAGCATCCTCTATGCAGCAGAGAAGTTGCCCATCTTTATTTTCTTTTTTTTTTCCTGCCTGGTTCAATAATTTTGAAGTATTTGGCCAACTGGAAAACAGGAGGGCTGGGAGCCTGCCAGCTTTGTTACCCAACATAGCTTTATGATTGAGGTATTATCTTGAAACATGTGAATTTGAATCTTCTAATGTGGAAAAATTGCTGGCCTGTCCTCACTTAGTGCTGTGGTGAGAAGTTGCAGTATGAGACTCCTGTAATTCTCAGGCTTTATGAAGCTCAGGCGGGAGAAACACAACAAGATAAGCAGAAAGTCTCACTAGAAGGGTGCCTTCTGGTGTCTTAGATTTCATTTATGTACCCTACAAAACAAGCTTGAAATGTGGCACCTCGGGATTTGTGTGTCTTTCTAAAGGCTGCGTAATTGAATGTTAGAGGTGACTGGGCTAAATACAATAGGACCAACATTTCACTTCCACATCTTTGGTTATTATAGATCTATGTCAAGTCTGAAAAAGCAAAATGAGGGAAAAGGCTCTATGTATTTACTTCCCTGTCTAAGATATGTTAAGTTTTGTATTGGGTGCCATATGTTAGCGAGGTAGGTACTTAGTAGCACACCAAGACTTTTTTCCCTAAACTGTCAAAGCACAGGAAGAGTGTTGAGGCGATGAAATCGTATTTAATAACTCTTAAGTTACAATCTTTAAGCTTATTGTTTCAGATGGTTTAGGCAAATAAATGATCACTTCCATATCAAGGGATGCTCATACGTTCTGTACAAACCTCATGGGAAGAACAAGACAGCTGGAGAAACCGGTACGTAGCTAATCCTAAAGCATTCATCTTGCAGTGTGTAAGGTGAAAAATCCTGCAGTGTGTAGCATTTGACAGGATGAACGCAGTAGGTAATACTTCCAGTCTGAGATGAGGTATCAACTAGCTCCAAGTTGGCTGATCTTTCTGTTTTCACTTTTTCTCTTATTTAGCTAAAATTTTAGTTTATTCTTTTATTATGATAAAATACATTTTGTGCTATATATTCTGCTGTTACGGAATTGGAATTTTAAGGTGTTCAGGAAAACACTGCATTTCCAACTCTGCATTGGTGTGTGGGAAGATTTGTTTGCTGTCATCTGCTGGGAGAACAAAAAATATTGGTCTTTACTAAATGTTTTATGCCTCTAAAAAGTTTTAAAAGTAATGAACTTAGCTGTTCTATCTGACTGTAGCTAATATCTCTCTCTAAACGTAGGCAATTATTCTCAGATTATGCAGCTGCATTTTTTGCAACTTGTCTACTTTTTAGGTATGCTATTTAAAAAATTTTACTTTCATGCACAGTTTACTAGCCTTTGGTATAGTCTGGGTAACTACCTTGTAACTGAAAGGTTCTTTAAAAGCACAAAATCATGCTGAAAAGTTTTAGAGATTATTAAAATGTATTTTTTTTTTCTTGGTCTCCCACTTGAAAATTATGTTTCAGTGACTCTTTTAGTGTTTTCCTGAAACTGAGCACTGTGGTCACATTA
The DNA here is from genome assembly GCA_013397295.1 of Polioptila caerulea. Classification (NCBI taxonomy): domain Eukaryota; kingdom Metazoa; phylum Chordata; class Aves; order Passeriformes; family Certhiidae; genus Polioptila; species Polioptila caerulea. Next base: position 128,109 of record VYXF01001945.1, read on the forward strand.
TAAAACATTACATGCTCATATGTGCTCCTGAGACTAGGAAAGTCCACGCAGCTCATGATACCAACAGGTTTGAGTGTTTTCATCAACGTGTGCCACATTTGACTTAGGGCAGCTGGGACTCATTGCAGTGTGTATTTACTGGGTTAAGAAATACTTACGGTCCTTTTTTAAATGTGAGTTTGATCTAAACACAAAGCATACTTTATATTGCTTTTCCCTGGCACAGACTGTGCAGCAGATAGTATTTAATTTCCTGTCTGGTACAAAAAAGTAAGAAGTTTGATATCAATATGTATTTTGTGCGTGCCTGTCAGGTCATATCCTCCACTTAAAAAGCAGCATAACTACTTTGTTGTCCAATTGGTCTTTTTTTTCTGCTGAATATGTTACTCAGGATCCAAAGCACCCTGGCCTGTAACCTGATCTTCCTTTGTAGCTGCAGGGGCCCTTGCAAAGCTGACACGAGGACTGAAAGATGAATCAATGGCCTACATCTACCATTGCCAAAACCATTATTTTTGTCCAATTGGATTTGAAGCAACCCCAGTAAAAGCTAGTAAAGCCTATAGGTAAGATACTATGTTTATGCTTATTTTAGTGGAAGAAACATACAGAAAAATATACTTCTATTTGATACCGTTTTTCTCCATAAATAACATTTCAGTTTGTGTCATGTAGGCATCTGTCTGAGATAGAAAAACACTACAGTGTGATTTGAAAGGACTGAATTAAAATGAAACATAACTAAACAGACTGCATTGAGAGAACTTAAAAGAGAAAACTGTAAGTGCTATTAAGAAATTGTTTGTTTCATGACCTTCTAGTCAGATAGAGAGAAGTTAGTTATTTTATTGAAGGTCAAGTGAAGGTAACTAATCTGAAAAATAAAAACATTTGGGCTGAAGAAAGGCCAGGTGAGGTTTTTCTAAGGCTAAAAAAAAAAAGCCAGCTAATTGTGGGGAGAGTCTGTTCCTAGAGAGCTTGGAAGGGAAAACAAAAGAAGTGTGTGTATATTGAAATTTTCCTTTATGAACTAGAAGCAAAAAGTCTACAGTGATATTAATCCTTCATGAGGTGGATGTGATTAAATTTACATTCAGAAACCAGTGTTTATGTATTTCAAGAGCAGGGGTTGTGTAGGTATCACAGGATAGTGGTTATGTACTTTTTTTGCATTAGTGTTGACTAATAATGGTGATGGTAAACTCCAGCTACTGTCATGTAAGGCTTAGAGAAGTAGATCTATATGAATGATTTGTCATCAGGCAAAAGGCGGAGAAAAGCTAGAAGAGATCTTTGGATTCTGACATTAGGTTTGGCTTTTTTTAACAATGCTTGAAATGCTGGAGTACTTCTATAAGTTTAATATGCCAGCTGTTTTAGAATAAAAATACAGTTCCCTGTATAATAATTTCAGATTTGTCAGTGACACTACTAGGATAATATAATGCTGTAGTTGATATAATTTTCAATTAAATACAGATTTTTAAAAAAAGGTAATAGCATTAATATTCATATGGAATTTGGGAGAATATTGTATTAAACCCACGAATTTTAACTTTGAAAATATTAATTCTTGAGATGTGTATTAGCTTTTGTAAGGCATTTACCTTGCTCCTTGATGTAGAGTGCTATACGTAGTAGAGTACTCTGTGCACTCTCTTGAGGAGAGTAGTTTGTTTTTCCTCATTTACTGAACCATATTAAGCTGTTTTTCCTCTCTCAAAGTAGTTGCAAACATGGTACGTATTAAAGGATTCTGTTGGATTCTCAATGTTCAGCCATTGATCAGTATTAGTGTTATCATAGAGCATAAGTAGTCAATCCCTGAGAAAATTAGCAGATACCAGTATTGGGAACAATGTTAAACAGGGAAAAGCTTAGGTCACTAGTATAAGGTGAACTTCTGGCTATTTGCTTGCTAAGCATCTGATTTGACTTGTTTGAAGAGGTAGAGTCACATCAAGGAGTAGGGAATGCTTGCCCTACTTTTGGAGTTAATGGCCATTCATCAGAGGTGATAAAGCATAATCATCTGAATCTAATTGTTTCCCAGTGTCAAGCTTGTGATAGGGTTCATGAAAGTTTTTAATATATGAACAAAAGAATACAGTTTTTTATTGAGACTGAGTTCACTGACTTGCCAGGTTTGTGAGAAGAGTGTAAAAAAATATGTCCCAAGTTGAGATCCAACACATCAGTCTACTTGAATTTACCAAAATGTTAATCACTAACTTAATCAGTTAGGATCTGCAGTAAAAGACCAAAGGGAAAAAAAAGTTTACTAGATCAAAAATATAGTCTGAGAAATAATATGGTCCAGTATGTGGTAACATAACATGCATTTTTTCTAATTTAAATTTTTATTGTTTAATAATGAGTGAGAGCAACACTTTCATTCCTTACCCTTGGTTGAAATGGATTCTTAGTCACCAGTGATGTTATTTTAAAGTCAATTATTAACTTACTTTCTTAACAACAGTTTTCTTCTAACAATGTAACATGAAATAGTAAGTTCAAGAAGCTTTTGTAGCTTTACTTTGGGCTGGAGGTGAGACCAGAGAGCATCCTGTTTTCTTTGTATTTTCTGATCCTACTGAGGAAAGAAAAAAGTTTAGTTTTCAGAAGCATTACCAATAGCTTCTGGAGCAGTTCTTGTTTACCTGTTTTTGCACTCACAAATAATTTTTTTTTAAATTTAAAAGTCAAGCTAAGAAACATTTTAGGTCCCAAAAGAAGTAGGTGGATAGGTTGCTAGGCTGAGCTTAGAGGCAGTTCTTAGGTCACCCACAGACTTCCTGTATGATCTTAGGTTGCTGGATTTGGACTCGGGAGACCTGGGTTCAGTTCCCAGTTCAACCACAGACTTCCAATGTGACTTTAGGTAAGTCAATTAATCTGTCCTGTGTCTTGGTTTCCCATCTTTGCACTGATGGAATACATTGTTACTTTACAGGAAATTTTTTGTAAGTAAACAAATTGTTCCAAGCAATAAGGCCATATGGTGTCTAATACTCTAGGGAGAAAAATGTCAGATTTTGTCACAGTTGAAACTGATGTAGTTTTTCATGAGGTAATTACACACAGGAAGTCACAGAGCAGTCCTGTGTATCTCGTCAGTTCTGCCCTAGCGCCTCGAAAATTTTCCTTGACAAGGGTACTGCAAGCTTTGAGCTTCTTGGAGGTTGATTGCAAAGTAGTATTAATTCAAAGATTTGATTTTAGTATCTGGTATTGGATGTTTTGAAGGAAGCATTTGAAGTTGCCAGTTCTGTGCTTACAGATTACCCTACAGCTTTTAGTAACAACTGTCAGCTGAGGTATAGTTTAAAAATAGTGGAAAGGACTCTTTCATGGCTGTTAGACATCACAGATGGGGAGGAAGCTGTTTGTACCACATTTATGTGGCTTTCTACAACTCTTACTTCTGTTGTTTCCTATATACTTATATTTACATCAGGTAACAGACTGTTTTTCATCCAAATAAAACTGCTTTTAGTGAAAATCTGTAGCATCCCCAAGGTTTGCTTTCAAGGTCTTGTGAAACAAAAAATTCCTTGTGTTCAATTGTGAATAGTATAGTCCAGGAGCTGGTTTTTAGTTTGGCTGAGGAAACAATTTTAAATGTTAGAAAATCCTAAAAAGAACAAGAGGCTGTTAATATCTCTTTTTCTTTTTGGTATGCACAATAAATCTTACTAGGATTGTATCTTCTATTGAACAGAGGTCGTGTCTTGCAGCAAGAAGTGGAATATTGGATCTTAATTGGAGAGCCCAGCAGAAAGCATCCAACAATACACTGTAAAAGGTATGTTACTTGGTAAGAATGTAAAACAGTGTTCTCTTTCAAAACAATTTGTAGTTCTCTACTCAGAGTCATGGAGTGACTTTTTGGTTCTGTTGAATGAGTATATACCTGTGTATATATGTGTATCTAATAGAAACAGATGCTGCTTTAGTGAGAAGCTTTGTGTTTTGATCTCAAGGCTGGCTCTGCAGTTTCATATCACCTGTCAGAACATATGTGGGCTGTTGGGAGACAAAGCCCATATTTTTTGTTTGAGTGTAACACAGCTCATATTAGTCAGGAAGAAAAGGTAACTCAGCTTCCGGTCGTGCCAGTTGTGACTGCATGGCCCTTGGAGGAGTTTACACTGGAGCTGAGGACATCCACAGGCTGTGTCTGGGCTGTGCACAGGATATTCTGCTGCTGCTGAGATCTCCTAGCTCAAGTGCAGGTGCACCCTGTACTCTGTTGTGTTATTTGCTTATCTGTGCATTCAAACAGTATGATGAGGTTCGACTCAAACAAAGTTGATGTCTAAACTAGACATACAGACTAGGAGATCTAGAGGGTGCTATGTAGAAATATCATGAATTAGTTATATTTAATAATTTTTTTGGTCAGTGCTGTGACCTTGTCAATAACTGCAGATACTTGGGTATTATATATATGAGAAATGGCATATTATCGATCCCAAGGGTAGAACTTTGTTGTGTGGTATATTAGCTACGAATGGCACAGGAAAAGGTTTCTGAATATAAAATAAAACCCTTTGTAATACTAATTTTGATTGTGAAGACTTTCTTCCTCCTGCTGGACTCCCAGTGAGAGCTGGCAGAAAGTTCTATGCCTTAAGGAAAGGGGGCAAAAGTTGGAGTAGGAACATGTTTTCTGAACTTAGAGGGTGGTGTTAGAGAACAGGTAGTTAGATATTGATAGAAATGAAAAGGTGATGTGCAGGTTTAAAGATGTCTGGAATATGAAAATATTTGTTTCAATTGGGCTGGAAGGAATTATGAATCTGAAAAACTGAATGAATGGGGAGTGATTGAATTGATAGTTTAGAATTAAATAAAATGTAGGAGTGAGTCATGATGAGAGCTGTCTGGTAAAAGCATGTTTAGTGTGCAAAAGAAACCAAGGACCTGAACAAAATAATACAAAAGGGTAGGAGAGGTTTAAATAAAGAAAAGGCTAATGTTTCTCCTTGCTTCAAACCACACTTTGCTTCTTGCTTTCCCAAATTAATGAATGGGTAAGTGTAAGGAATGTAACTATGACTCATGGTGCTCTTACTCATTTTGGAAGGTGTTTCCCAAGAGCAGGAATAATCACTGTGAATGCTTTGATTAAAAGCGACACTTTTACATCTAGCATGATGTCTCTTACACTGATGCTTTTGTAACTTTACACATTAATTTATCTCTAGATCACTGATAAAACTATTTAAAGCTACAGGTCCCTATTTGCTTGTATGTGTATGTGAGTCTTCGTGCTGCTGAGGTTTCATAAATACCAGCTGAGTAGTAATGATTTTATTCTGTAGGTGGACAGATATTGTCACTGACCTAAACACTCAAAATCCAGAATATCTAGATATTCGACACCTAGAGAGAGGATTGCAACATCGCAAAACAAAGAAGGTAAGGTAAACTCTCTAAAATGGGAGGAAACTCATGGTAGGTTTTTGCAAACTTTCTCATACATCAGCAATGTATGATAATTTCACTAAAGGAATTTGTTCTGTTATGAAGTGTTGCTGAAGACAAAAGTATAATGTGCATTCTTGCATACCATAGTCATTTAGATTTACTTGTTGGACAAGATATGAAACATCAGTAGCTTGGTATATGCTGGGATGAACCAGGATATCTCTGTATACAGAATGCATTTGGTCAGAATAATTAACTTTGTTGGTTTAAAATGTAGCTGCAGCAAGTATAGAAATGTTCTGCAACCAAATTACAGGCCCTCTGAGATATGACCCTCCAACAACATTTAAGTGGGAAAGAAAGTACAATTGAGTAGGATGAGGCATAAAAGAATGTGTATGTCTCCCTTGGGTGAAGTTACTGTCAATGCATGTGGCTTTATTTCCTATGGATAGGGCAGTGTCTCATGGGTGGAGGATGTATTTGTGATTTGCAGATTGAAACTCTCTGAGAAATAATAGACTGAAGAGATGATTTCAGATGTGAAGACCCTATGAAAGACTGTTCCAACAAGATCAGAATGGACCAGAACAGATAATTGCTGAGAAGGTAGCTAGAAAGTGAAAAAAGACTAGCAGAAAATAAGTGATACTGGCCCATGAAGGATAAAATAGATAGCATTAAAAGATCAAAAAGATGAATAAGAAAGCAGTAATTGAATCTGGGAAGCAATCAGAACTGATTGATGAAAGTTGTCTTGTGTTGTTTTTTTTTTCCCTTAGTTTGTTTGTTGTGGCACTTCTTGTTTGTTTTCTTTTTTAAAGTATGATGTTAGTTGCCAAAACGTTGATGCCAAGTATTTGTGTATATTAGAAATGTGCCTGTGGTGTGCATTTAACAAAGAGCCTTTTTCCTTTGATTAGGTTGGAGGAAATCTTCATTGCATCATTGCCTTTCAGAGACTTAGCTGGCAAAGATTTGGTCCTTGGAACTTTCCATTTGGAAATGTGAGACAGAATAAACAATCCCAAACACAAGGACCAGGAATTTCCAAATCTGAGAGTGAAGACAATATATCTAAGAAGCAACACGGACGACTGGGTCGATCTTTCAGTGCTAGCTTTCATCAAGAATCTATGTGGAAGAAATCTAATCTTCGGGAGAGGAGGAACAGTGGGTATCAGAGTTATAATGATTATGATGGAAATGATTAAAATTAACTTTAGATTATAGGGTTGATACATTAAAGTTAGTTTTAATCAAAACATATTAGGGATTTATTAGTCCTAGAACACATAAGAATAGAAATTATGGTATAAGATACAGCTTCATAATTATTAAATAAATATGTTGATATGGTTGCGATAGACGAGATCTGATGTATAAAGTGACAGATAAGCACAGATTGTTGTAATTTTGCAATCAAAGCTGAATATGATAGCAAAGTCAATAATTTCTTTTGAAATAATTGTACTGTGTCCTGATCTGTGAAAACAAAAGAGGAGGTTGAAATCAGTCAATGTAATAAACTTGAACTACATTGAAAATATTTATTATTCAAAAGCATGAAAAATTATGGTATGACATTATAAAAAAGGGTTATTCTGCAAATGGTGTAAGGATAAAAGTAAACATTGCCTTTGTTTTTAGCACTTCATTTTAGTAAGGCTGCCCATATCCAGTGCAAATGAAGAAAAAGATCACATAGGTTAGAAAACCTTGTTGAATTTACTAAGAGAATGTACATTCTCCATTTAATTCCCATTTGACTTCTGTCAGTCAGATAATCATATCTTGTCAAGCAGGTATCAGTTTCTTTTCCCTTACCTGGTTGCCTGTTTTTGACTGTGAAAATCACCTGTTTGAGGATGGAACTTCTCTATTACTTCTGCTCTGTGGATAAAGTGGCTGAACTCTCACCCTGGAGCCTCCTGAGAGCACGGACTCACTTAACACAAGCTTATGAAATTCAGTATTAAAAGCTGCATTTGCCGTTAGCCAAATGAGCTAGCTGAACACTGTATTCAGTTGGCAGTTCTTTTCCTTGTTCACTCTTACAATCTCCGTCCTTTTTCTGCTGCTTTTTTCATTTTGTGTGAAGGGGATGCAAGTGCTGAAAACTGCTGGCAGCCCCGATGATATACCTCTCAGCCAGCACACAATTTAAGCTTTTTCAGGTGTCCCAGGTGAAGTCTTTTTTTCCTTTTTTTCTTTCCCTGATAAATCCCGTTGTTTGCCCAAACACATCTCAACACTTGTATTGTTCTGTGTACAAATGTTCATACCTGCTTAAGGATTAATTTTTTGACATAAAAAGACTTGTCATGGAATGCAGGGGTTTTGTAGGTTGCTGCTTTTGTTAACCAAAAAATGGGAGACTTTTAGACTTTTGTTCATTCAATAAAATTTGTTTTCTATCTCGTTGTTTGCTTTTCATTTGTTGTGGAAATGATGGCCCTGCATTTAGTGAAGGTTTTCAGCAAAGTAGGTAAGTGACAGATCAGAGTTGCAACTACTGCTTGGCAAAGTAGGTAGGATCTCTTGGGTCATAAACAGTGGTGCTCAGTGCAGCCACTGTGACTTGTACTATTTAATTTCTTGAAGCCTGCAGCCTCATGACTTGAACAAAACCCACTGGCTTTGAAATGTTATTTTCCAGATGAGCTATTTTCAGACCCTGTTTTTGCAAGCTGAGTTTGGGCTGAGGGCTCAGCTTTTTTTAGATTACTTGAGCTCTGTTCTTTAGGGGATATAGGACTTAGCCAGAGTTCTATGTATGTCTCTTAACTTCTGGTTAATAATGATACTTGCACTGAGAAATAGTCTCTCCTCTTATGGTAGCTGGCTATTCTGCCTAAGTAGATTGGGGTGAAATTCTGGTTTTACAATTATTTTACTCCTGGATACTGTCACACTTCATCCACAGAGTATGTAGTATATGGATTCTTCCAGCATTAGCAGGAGCCAAGTGCATGTCCTTGGGGGTTGTGCTGCAGGGAGCTTTCCTTAGGGATGCCCAGGTGGTGGGGTGTGTGCAGTGAGCCAGGAGAGAGCACAGGCTGCCAGGGAAATCATGTTTGGGAGTGGGCAAAATAGGACTAGTTTTGGTTTACTTTGGGGGTTTTGTTCTGGAACAGGAGACTTTTTTCATTCTGCAACCAGAGAAGGGCAATAGAGATGGCAAAGGGTTTGGAGCACAAATCCTGTGAGGAGCAGCTGAGGGAGCTGGGGATTTTTAGCCCGGAGGAGGCCCAGGAGTGACCTTATCGCTCTCTANGCGCGGGGAGGCCGCGGCTGCGGGGCCTTCCTGCCGCGCTCCTGCCGCGCTCCTGCCGCGGCCCTTCCACCGCCGCCCTTCCACCGCCCTGCGCCAATCAGATTTCCCCGCCCCAGGTCCCACATCGCGGCCCCCGCCTGCCCCTGCACCTGGCTATCCTGGCCCGAGTGGCTGCTTCGTTATTTCTGTTTGAATTAATAAAGCAGTCGCAGGCCGCATAANGTGAGGTTTAGGCTGGACATAAGTGAATTTCTTCAAGGGTGATCAGATATTGGAAGGGACTGCTCAGGGAGCTGCGCAGTTGCCGTCCCTGGAGCATTTAGACAGGATGTGGCACTCAGATCACGGTCTAGTTGACAAGGCGACGTTCGGCCTCGATGGTTGCACTCGGTGATCTCAGAGATGTTTTCCAACATAAGTGATTCTGTTATTCTCGGCTCGTCGGTACTAGGCTCTCCTCCCGGCAGCCGAGGAGCCCACCGAGCTCAGGACCCGCGAGTGGAGAGGGGGCGGTGCGCGGGGCGGGGTGTGGGCGGCCGCTCCCGGGCCGGGCCCTGCGCCGGCCNGAAGCTGCTTGAATGCACCGGGAGACCCATAAACCCGGAAACGCTGGAAGGGAAAATTCTTGCTGTTGGTATCCTTTAAAAATAAAGCTGGGGAACCGAAGTTGCAAGGCAGATTGTTTTAACTATTTCCCTTATTTTTTCTTCTTCTTATTATTACATTTAAATAGCCTACATTTTGGTAAGTGGATGTTTCGCTTTATGGTATGTGAAATACTAAGCTCTTTAATTTTCATCTTTAAAAAAATAGACTTTTTTTTAATAGGTTCCGTATGCAAGTGTTGGACTATATAATTTTGCACTTTATAAATAAATGTGCTGCTCTCAGTTGGACTACAAGATGAAGAAGTTTTATACTTAGGCATCAGATTTCCTGTCCTGTATACTCCTCTTAACGGTTGAAAGATGCAGAAGGAAGTTACTCGTCATTTACCTGTAAAAATAACTTGGGAGGTATTTGCTGTGCTTTTGCTTGCACTCTGCTTTTTGTGCAGGGCAACTGGGGCAATGATTTATTCTTCTTCCAAGTTATATATTTGGATATTCTTGGTTTTGATAAGACAAGCTTGGAGCTGTGGGCAAAAGCCACTCAGTCAAATCTGTGCACTTTGTAGGAACTCCCAATGTGGTGTATGTGTAAGAGAGCACTTTTTTTTCCTCTTAACGGTTCTTTAAGATATCAGTATTTGGTTGAACCAAGCAATAAAGGGAGCCAGAGATCGTGGTGGTATTTCTGTACGGAATGCTCACCTGCTCACTTTGTTTCATCGACTCTGCAAGTTACTGTTTTTCCGGATTCGACCCGTCTTTGTTTTTGATGGAGAGGCACCTCTTCTGAAGAGACAAACCTTGGTAAGTACCTTTGTGAGTTACTGTACTGTAAAAGAGGCTGTATGTCTGCTGATGGTAAGCAGCCGTTTTCTGTCTTTCCTGTTGTTCTCCTTAAGTTTCTCAGCTGTGGGGATGGAGGATTGAAGTCCACTGCTCTGCAGGTGTCATTTGCAGTCCCAGCCTAGGTTAGCTCTTGGAGCAGGATGCAGCTCTTCTTTAATCTAGGCAGGTTTGATTTGCATGGGGGCCAGGTAACAGAGAAGTGGATGATGGCAGAAGCCTGGCTTGTGCTCCAGAATGGACCTGAATGCAGCTCTGCAAGCTTTTGTACACAGAAGCTGAAAGCTGTTCCTGAGTCCCACGGAGGAAACAGACTAAGATTTAGAGGCTCTGAAGGCTCTGTCCCCCTTGGTGTAGGATGAGTTAGGGGTAGCTCATAGGCTCAGCACACAGAGTTTTAGCAGGGTTTCACTGGATGTGCATCTTCAGCATCCAGCAAAGTCTTGTTGGTGTTATTTTCATAGGCTAAGCGAAGACAAAGAAAGGAAACTGCTATCAATGATTCCAGGAAAACTACAGAGAAACTCTTGAAAACACTTTTGAAGAGACATGTTATCAAAACTGCTCTTACAGGCAAAAGGCAAGAAAAAATTATTTTTCACTTGTTTATAAGTGACAGTAAGTCTGTTTGAAGCTGTTAATTGCTGTTTTGTTTTTTCCTTTTTTTGCCTAAGAAATGAAACTTTGCCCAGTATTACACAAGTTCGAAGAGAAGGAGTTGATGATATGTATGCATTGCCTGCTTTAGAGGATGAAGAGAAGAATAGGTAGGTAGAATAAAGAAAAATAGTTTAAATGGCTTTTATTAAATTTGGGTAAAAGTATAAACCACATTTTTTGATGCTGATGAAAGGCCTTTGACCTATGAGACACTGTAATATATATATAGTTTATTTCTTTAATTTATGTTTTATTTTAGTTTCTTTTTGTATACAGAAGCCTCCCAGTTAATTATGGGAAAGTAACAGAAGAAGCTTGCAGCCTACAGATTAAATTTCTACACTGAATTCGTGTATACGGATAAAAGTTCTACCTCAGTCTCTATGGCCATGTCCATGCAACTAAATGGGACTGATTCAAGCTTGGGTGTGGCATCTTGATTCTGTTTTGTGTTGGCATGTTCAGCAGAGGCAGGCTTTGTCTGTACTTGTCACACCTGTGGCATCTTCTTAAATAACACTAAGCTGCCCTGTGGGTTACTCTTTGCACATCTGTACTTTTATATAATTCAGATGCTGACCAAGAAGGAATTATGTAATGATCTAAACAGCAGCAGTTGTCTCCATCTAGTTTTGACTGACATAAGTTTGCCTTCTTACTTTCTGTTCAGATCTTTATGACCTGTGCATATATATATTTATATGTATGTTTGTGTATATATTTATATACATGTATGTGTCTGATGCTGCAAATTTTTGTGCTTGTCCAGCGAAGGTATGACTAATGTCCTTTTGCTTAAAATAGGAACTGTGTTTTCCTGGGTAAATATCTACACCTTTTGTTTTCTCTTTGTGAATTTTAGCTCAGAGGAGGAGGAAGAAAAAGAATGGCAAATGAGAATGACCCAAAAAAAGATGTTGCAAGTAAGTGCAACTTAGTTGCCTTGTTACTGTGAAGAATCCTCTAATTCATGCTATGCTTAAAAGACAATCAAAAAGCTTAAAAAGTCCAATTATTTGGAGATGTAGGTCTTATTATAGCATTACTTATAAGCAGACAAGTTAATTTTCAGTACTTTAAGAATTCCTATTAATGAGGAAATATAAATGTTATTTCTCCACTAGAGAACAGCAAATTCTTGTGGTATCCTTCCTTTTTCTTTTTACTACTTCCTCTGAACATATGGAGAAGACATTGCTTTTGTACCGATATAAGTGAAATGTATGCATTTGTGCACATGTGTATGCCTGTAAAAGACAGCATATTTAACAAAATTCCTGTGCTTCTCCAAATGTGAACTGAAGTTGAAGCACTTCAGTCCTTGAGTTTTCATAGATAAATTCTGTATTTGCTTCTCATGTGCTGATCTGATAGGAAGAAAAGAAACGTATGGCCTAAGAAGAAGACATAATAAATAATAAAATTATCTCTGCTTTAATCAATAGGGAAAAAAAAAAAAAGAAAAAACTCTTGGAAACACTGTTTATCTTTGAAGTAGTTCTCATTCAGAAGGAGAACCTCTTTGGAAGGATAAAATTGGAGTTACTGAGGCTGTATGACTTGCTTTTGTGATTTATACTAAGTACCTTTCTGTAAAAAGAATAGAACCAAGTTTCACTGTATAGTGTATATCAGTGGGGTACTTAACATTTTTTTTATTACATAGTAGTTACTTTTTTTTCTTGTTTTCTTTGCCATATGGGAAGTAGCAACAAATTTCTTATGGGGTTTTTTGGGTTTTTGGTGGGTTTTTTGTTGCTTTGTTTTGTTTGAAATGATGCCCTAAATATTCTTTTCTTGTTATATTGTAATATAAAATATGTATTGTTGTTTTCCATTTTTTAGGAACAGTTATGTGAAAATCCTTATTCTGTTGATATTGAATCAGAAGATTTCCACAAGCTGCCTCCAGAAATAAAACATGAGATCTTGACTGATCTTAAAGAACTTACAAAGCGAAGAAGAACATTATTTGAAGCAATGCCAGAGGTAATATTTAAAGTAGCTTTCAAGGCATTGGAATGGAGCTATTGCCATTAATGCAAATGAAGAAAGAGTACTACATCTGTAAAGCTTTACACCATGGACTGTTTAATAAGATATGTTACCTTGAGGAGCTAAAAAAATCAATGAGATAATGACTCTTAACAACCTTATCTCTTGATTTCCACTAAAATTAGCAGAGCTAATTCAGGTTGGCAGAAGTGTTAAAAATTTTGCTGTGTTTCATGCCTCATCAGCATTATGCCCAAGATTGCATAACTTGCTACTGGTGTGGATGAACCAGGCAGAATGAACACAGCTTGGTATCCAAACCCTGAGGTTGTTAGAGGAGCTGGCAGCTGGGAAAAGGCTTTTGTAACTTAGGCAGATATGTTGAAGCTGTTCAGACACAAATGGAGAATCCTGTAGTGATTCTACAGTGAGGTTTTGAAAGTATGGTATACATCAGATCAAATGATGGCCAAGTATCAGCTAAGAACCATCATTTGAAAATGATCCACATGTGAATTCTCTTTTAATTGCTTTTTTTTTAACATGGGGATGAGCTCTGATAGCCAAAACTGAGATGTCATGTTCTCCAGCACTCAGAACTTCTGGTACCTTTCAGAATAGTTGTATGTTGCCAGGTTAGTATTGCTGTTGCTTAGGAGTGCAGCAGCCAGTGAAAGACAAATGTTAGCTGCTTAAAGGAGCTCTTGAAAGAATTTCCACACTGTTCCAGATTGTGGGAAATGAACTTGCTTAAAAAGGGTGTTTTATTTCAATTGATTTGTTTGTTTTGTTTTGTTTTTTGTTTTGTTTTTTTGAGGACTCGAATGACTTTTCCCAGTACCAGCTTAGGGGTTTGCTTAAAAAAAGCAACCTCAATCGGTGCATAGAAAATGTACAAAAAGAAATGAATCAACAGCACTCGGGTGAAATCCAAACACAATATGAAAATGAAGGTGGTTTTGTGAAAGAAGTGGAATCAAGGAGGGTGGTCTCTGAAGAGACTTCTCACTATATTCTGATAAAGGGTATGTCAGGTCTTAATTTTGCAAAACCTACTGTTTGGAGTGTGCACTCTGGCACACTTAAAACTGGCAGTTTTAAGAAAAACCTGATTATTTATTGGTGTATGTAGCCAGTACTTTGTATGAAATGTGCATTTATGTTATACATCATTAACTGTGATCTGTAAACCTGTAGAAAAGTGGTTTAATAATCTTTGTGTAATGATGTTCATTATGTAAAATGGAATGTTATTATAAAACAGTATTTTTCCGCACAAAACTTTCTTTCAGGTATTCAAGCAAGAGAAGCTATGAGTAGAGACTTAGAAACTACTGCAGGACCCTCATCAGAAATGCATGAATTGACTAAATTAAATAAAATCAATGAATCTCCTGCTAATGCAAAGCTGTCAGCATCTGACAAGATGCAGACAGAGGAAGATGACAAAGTGGTGGCAGCACCCCCCTCTCCTCGGACTTTGCTTGCTATCCAGGCAGCCATGGTGGAAAGCAGCTCAGAGGAAGAACTGGATGCAGGGCAATTGAATGTGGGCCAGTTTGTGTCAGAGAAAGGCAGTGTGTCTCCAAGAACACTGCGGGCAATTCAGCAAGCTCTGAGTGAAGATGATAAAGGGGAGGAAGATGTTACTGCTACATCTGTTGGAGTGCTGTCAGAGAGACCAGAAGGGAAGGATTTTCTGCTTAGTAGCTCAGATGAGGAAGAGCAGATTCGTGAAGTTAAGGAGGGAAAAAACATTCCTACAGCTACAATTCATTCATCAACCCAAGTGACTATGCAAGACGCTGAATTTAAGAGTCAGGAGTTGGAAGAAAGTCATGTTACACCCAAAGACACTGATATATTCAGAGGTGAAAATTATTCTGCTGTTGAAAGTACTAGAAAAGGCAAAGAAGATATCAACAAAGAAGAAAATTATTCAGAAAAACATATTGCACCCAAGGACACCAGTATATCCAGAGCTGAAACTTACATTGACACTACTACAAAAGACACAGAAGATGCAGACAAGGAAGAAAATGGTTCGAAAAATCATATTTCACCAAATGATACCAGTATATCCAGAGCTGAAAATTATTCTTATATTAACAATAATAGAAAAGACAAAGAAGACTTTGACAAAGAAAAATATGGTTCCAAAATGGACTTAAACTCTCTGGGAGATAAGGATATGAATTTGTGTTTACAGAAGCCAAGCTGTTCCCCTGTGCAAACTAGTATAGATGCCTTGATTCATGCTGAAACAATAGATCTTTCTAAAAATGAGGAAAACTTGAAAATTTCTGAAAACACACAGGAAGTGATTTCACAAACAGGGGAGACCGTATCTGAAGATATTAGATTTTTTCCAGAAGCAAGAGATCCTGAGGAGGAAAGAGAAGGGATATCAGAGACTGAAGACAGTGATTCTGATGGTATGCGCTTTTTGATTGTGTAAAAGGATAAGAAAGTGGGACAATATTGTATTTGTAGTCAGTTGAAGGTAACCTTTTCTCTTAGTAAATAATGCTTAAAAATGCATCCACTCTCACATATATGGGAGGCAGGAAGAAAATCTGAGCTGTGTTTTTCCCCTCCTTGTCACATGTTATCAGTGAAACCTTAGTATAGAATATGGAGAGTTAGGAAAGCCTGTTGTGTACATTGAATTTTACTGGTGTATTAGCCAGTCAGCCTCTTGGTTTATGTAATTTCACAACCCTTATATTTATCTGCTGCGTATGGAAGAAAAGAATCACTGCCCAAGTTAAAAATGTGTACAAGTCTCTATTTTCCTTTGATAGGAAGCTTTATTGAAGTGGATGCTGATGTCACTAATGAGGCTGAGTTTCCTACTAAATATGATGAAAAAACGGGTGATGAACCAACACTTCCAGAAGTGGAGACAGACAGACCTGATGTTTTCACACCGGTCTTGCTGAAAGAGTCTGATGAGGAGCAGCTGGGAAACACTCAGAATGTTGAAAGAGAAGCTGATGGTAAAGGTGCAGTGGATGAGTGGCAAGACATCAGTTTGGTAACTCATTGTTTCTTGTTTTGAGCTTGTAATGGAGTGCTTTGTCTCCAAGTAGTTGTTAGGGAAAACTATTGAACAGCTGCTTATTGTTTCATTGCTTTCTCATATAGATATCTAATGGTATGGGAACTGATTTTTCTTTAAAGGTGGTTAGTCATAATCTCCCAGAAATCAAAGGAATAATTCAAGGTTTTAGCAAATTGATGACTAGGCTGTCTCTGGTCTTAAAATTTGCTGCGTTAGAGAAGCTGTAACAACTTCCTAGTGTGAATTAATGCAACATATACTGCTAGAATAATTGCAGTTGATGACTTTTCTGCTTTACTTTATACAATTTACTTTTAAGTATACCTGAATTGTTGAAATAATAAAAATCTTGGTTTATATTTTCAGGAAGAACTAGAAGAATTAGAAAAGGACCTTTCTGTTGAGCAGAATACGCTTCAGTCTCGAAAACAGCAGCAGGAACGCGTTGCCGCTTCCGTAACAGGACAAATGTTCTTGGAAAGCCAGGTAGTATTTATTGAGTTATTTTGGTCTGTTTCCTTCCTTCACCCCAGTCATTTACTCAAAAGCTGTTTGTAATTTTGCTTAGTTATAGGTCACGTTTTTTCCATCTTAGGATGTTGTTTTTTTCAGTTGGCTTGATTTAAAATACTGAAAGTGTTGAGGTAATCTTGAATTCCAACTATTTTAAGTAAGTGTAATTTTATAAAATAATAAAATAGTTATGGATGAATGAGTATATCTTTTAAGCAAAAACTTTTAAAGCTTGGACCAGTTTGATCTTGGCCTGTTTTTATGAAAGGTGCAAAATGAACAAAAAAAATATTAGGAAGCTATGTTCAGCAGCAAAGAATTGATGCAGTCTGTGTGTTAGATAAACTGTGATTTTCCCTAGGGATTAAAAAGTTAAAATATTCCAAGTCTGTATGTTTATGCACTGACTAAGCAATTTTAAGGAATCTCACCAGTAGTGCCTGAATAAGCCTGTTACTTCTGTGTCAGTGTTCCAAGGTTTAATACAATGTGTTTGGGTTAACAAATCCATTATACAGTAGACTAGTGATAGTGTCTGTGATGAAATAAACCTATGCTAGCAAATTAATTCTGAGAAGTATGTAAGTGCTTGCAGTTTTTTTTTCTTAATGGGACAATTTAGGTAGTTTTAAAATTATATTTAATCTTGGTTAAATATTTCCACATACTTATTTCTTCAGGTGTTTTTTAAAGGCCAGTAGATTGCTTTTGTAGTATTATGTGCCATGTAATCATAGTCACACCGTTATAGTTGTAACTCTTTTGATCTTGTGCTTTTATTCTTTATTACTGTAAAAATTAAAAGTCTTGAGACTGATTTTGTCAAGCCTCAAAAGCCATCTGAGTGAAGACCATAATCCAGACCTGTGTAAATAGCACAAGCCTATAAACCTAGTGTGTGTGGGATATTTAACTGAGGTTGTGTAATGTATCCCGTAGAAGCAACAATGCATAAAAATAGAGGCATATCAAAACACTATCCAAGGAATGATTAGTTTTCTTGGTGTTTCCTGCTTGCTATGAATGTTTCTTAGATGCTTTCATACTACTTTCTTAGATGAAGTGATGACCAAATTTTTTTTAAATATGTTTTTTTTTATTTTACTCTTTTTATTTAACCTGCATCTTTCTCTCATGGAGCCCACATAATTGTAATGCATGGAGTTTCCTCCTTGCTGTGCAAAACAATACTTAAGTATGCTAGTGTAATTAAGATGGCAGTTCTCAAACTGTGTGGTAAAAGTGTGCTCAGGGGCACTGTTTGCCTGAGAGGAGTTGAGTGGGGATTCCCCCTTGACTTAACTGAGCTTGGCACTTTTTAGCAGAAGTTTCAGCTTTGTTGTCAAATATTAAATAACTCCCAAGTCTGATCTAGCAGTTCTGAGTCAAGCAGGAGTGTAGTAGAAGTTGACTCTTGAGATGGATTATGAACTGTTTTCCTTGCACCCTGCAGGAGCTGCTCCGTCTGTTTGGCATTCCATACATCGAGGCTCCGACGGAGGCAGAGGCACAGTGTGCCATACTGGACCTCACTGATCAGACCTCTGGGACCATCACTGATGACAGTGATGTTTGGCTGTTTGGTGGACGACATGTTTATAAAAACTTCTTCAGTCAGAACAAATATGTAGAATATTATCAGTATGTTGACTTCCAGAACGAGCTAGGTAAGCCTCAGGTATTGATTTGTCAAATGCAGCCTTTAATAAGAAAACTCTGTCATCTGTCTCTTTGTATTTTCTACAGAATGTTGTGTCTCTTATTCAATGTCTGTTCTTCAGAGAGTCTCTGAAGCCATTCAGTTAGGTTGCTGTTTTACTGCCAGGTGACCCCTCTGAGTTTGCAAGCCACCTGCATTTAATATACTGAGTTATTGTAATAATCATCAAGGCTGGAGATATGAACTATTATACCAGCTTCTGGGTAAATATTAACATGACTTTTCTGATGTGCTGGGAAAATTATATTCTGCTGTCATAAGATTTTTAGTCTTCTGGAAATAGAAGTTAGTTGTGGACATACTGAGATGTAATATTATTAAAAGAGGATCTGAAATATGGGTAAAACATTTATCATATAGTTGACACTGAAAGATTTTTTTCTTCTATCTAATTGCTTTTGAGCTGGTCTAATCGAATTGTTGTCAATTTTGTTGAACTACTAAACTTCAGTGTCACATAGAGAGTGTTAGGCAAAATATGAGCCAATTTAAACTTGTTATTATGTCTTGAGCAGAACTCTTAAAATCAGTTTTGACTTTTTCAATTTGGGAGGCTTTGAAATAGTAGCATGTAAAATTTCATAACATTTTTATGTGGTGAAAAATGTAGCTTTGGTTTCTTCCAGCAAGTTGAATGAAATATTTTCCCCCTGCTTAAGTATGCTACTGTGGCTTAATTGGAAAGGATTGCTGTAATAGCTTGTCTGTGATTTTTAACTGGTTTTAATGTGATAAGCCAAATCTTAATTTATTTATTGGGAAAAAATAGGTATCATCAGTCTTTATGTCACATTCCTCTGCAGTCTTGTGCTTCTCCTTTCCCATGCATTGCAGAAATTCTTCTATCTGGATAGGTGATGGATATTGTGACTAGCATGATGATGATCTTGCTTTGTGTGTTTAGACTCACATCTCTCCTTTTCTGCATGGAATTTTAATTTTTTTTTTCATATTTAAACTCTTGAAGCTGGTCACTAAAAATCAGTCTGATTGCCTCAGACCTTATAGCCTATCAAATGGAAGTGGTCAGCTGAGTTCTTCTTTCTTCCTGGCTGTGTCACGGGCTTTTCTGGTCTATGCAGTGACTGTACAAGCACAGAGCAAAAGGCTCCCAGTTGAGGAACACTCCTAGGGAGCAGAGGCATTGGTATTATGAACTAGAATTCAAACAGAACGTGTTTCTTTGATTCTGGCATTACTCAATTCGGGTCAGCATTAGATGGGAACAGGACAGTAACTGGATGTAATAAATGTAAAAAAAATATCTTTTATCAACCCTGAATTTTGAAATTGCAGAATCACATCATTATTTAGGTTGGAAAAGACCTCTGAGATCATCGAGGCCAATGTTTGTCTGATCACCACCTTGTCAACTAGACTATGGCACTGGGTGCCACATGCAGTTGTTTCTTGAACACTTCCAGGGATGGTGACTCCACCACCTCACTGCACAGTCCATTCTAATGTTTAACAATCCTTTCCATGAAAAAAATCCTCCTGATGCCCATTGTAACATTTTCACTTTGGCAAGATATATTTGCCAAATTAGCACAATTCTCAGTGCTTGAGCTAGAAGGCGTATATCGATACTGCTACAGAATACAACTTAGCAAATTCTGGTAATTGAATTAAATATAATTTTATGAAGTTAATGCCTTTGTGTTCCTTTCAGTTTTTGCCTTTCTAATAATATTTTTTATTTTGTAAGGTAACAAATGCTGAATCCATACACTTTCTTTTTCAGGGCTGGATAGAAGCAAGTTAATTAATTTGGCTTACTTGCTTGGAAGTGACTACACTGAGGGCATCCCCAATGTTGGCTTTGTAACAGCGATGGAGATTTTAAATGAATTTCCTGGGCATGGCTTGGAACCGCTCTTAAAATTCGCGTATGCTTTGTTGTGATTTGCTTTTTTGTGTCTCCATATTGTGATTATTAGTAAATATGCTTTTCTGATGCCTAAGCATGCAGCAAAACATATGACCATCATTGACCATCATTAATAGGACTAAGGAGGCTGTAAAACATGATTCCATTATATCACTATTTGGATGTGACAGGTAGATAAGGTGACAAGTTGATATAGCATTCACAGACTTAAAGACAGCAGAACAGCTTTAGAATTGTGCATCTGCCTCAGAGTTTATTGGAGAGCTGGATCCATAGTGCAGCAGAGGTTCATTCTCCCTGGGTTGGTGAGATGTTGCTGTATCTTGCTCACAGAGAAAGGGGACTTGATTGAGAAATGGATGACCTGAGAGAGGCAGGTAGGGTATGGGCAAGGACAAGATTTGAAAAGAGCCAAGGCAGCTGTATTGGCAATGGCAAGGATAGTAAGGGGCGTTTTTTTTCCTTGCATACCAAAAAACCTCCTGTAATGATTGTGTGTGGAACATCCTCTGCAAGTGGGACTGAAGTTGGGGCCTTCTATTTAGCAGATAATGGGGAATCCAGGTGATATTTGCTACTGTGGCTTACAATAGCTGCACTTAAGGTGTATCTTTTCTGCTTTTAAGATTTTTTGTCCCTTTGGCCATCTTTCATTTGGACATTTCCTACATCATCTCTTGTAGTAATTGTGAAGAAGGGAGACTAAGGCTATTGAAATTAGCATGGTGGCACTTGATATTTCAAATTTTATTTCATGAGGCAAATTAATAATTTTCTCTGTTTTTCAGTGAGTGGTGGAATGAGGCTCAGAAGAATAAGAAAATGAGACCTAATCCACAGGACACCAAAGTCAAGAAGAAACTGCGGGAGCTACAGCTTTATTCAGGTTTCCCAAATCCAGCAGTGGCAGAAGCATACCTGAAGCCTGTGGTGGATGAGTCAAGGGGTTCGTTCACCTGGGGAAAGCCCGATGTAGAGCAGATCAGAGAATATCCTTTTACTTGTTAGGTAAAAGTACTCACGGTTGGTAAGGAGTCAGAAATGGAGCGACAAGTTCTTAACATTTCTTTGTTGTGGGGGGCCCCAAGCCCTATCTGCCTGTGCTCCCCTAAAATGATACCAGCTCTGGAATAGAAGGGAATGCAGCCAGGCACATGTGGCAGTCAGGGCTGCTCTGCCCTCCTGAGAGAGTGGGCTGCCTCACTTGGTGTGCAAAGAGAATCATGTAGCTGAATCTTGTGGCTTGTTGTGATACTGTATTTCTGTAACTGTCCTGTGCCTGTTTCTCTCTTGAACTGGGTTGTTGCACACTCCCTCTTTGTGTTTGCCATTTTTCACAAATAAGTCTTGAAGTCTAGACAGAAATGGTGTTCCAGTCTGCACTTTATCCCTAGTTATTCCCTGCATTTCTTTCAATAATGTCTACTTTTTGCTCCAGTTGCAGTCTGAGCTGCAGTGAGCTATTAATAAGTAGATGGTAATAAATGGAGAGTTAATGGTGTTTTAAACAGTAAATGAAACTTCCAGTAGGTGGAAGTGTAAAAGTAAGGTGACTTTATAGGCATTTTGTATTATGGCAATACCGTTTAGCCAAAATGAGTTCTATCTTCACTGAGACATGCTTTGGGAAATGTTGATATTAGAGAAAAAGTTCTGCAGTTGATGGAGATGTAGCAGTATGATTGTGATATGGTTTTTTAATTGAGAGTCTTTTGTCTGGTTTTATAGTAGAAAAAATTTTGAAGTAGAGCAACTTTCCTCCAGACATTGTTTACTTCAGGAATTTTCATTTTATGTGTTTACAAAAATTTTGTAAAGTTCCTTAACTTTCTGCACATTCTGCAAAGATCACTTTGGCTGGACTAGGACAAAGATAGATGGAATTCTTTTGCCTGTGATGAAACAGCTGAACTTGCAGCAGGTGAAAATCTATCTGTAGTTTAAGGGTAACTGGAAAATTGTGAGAGAACATTTTAAAAAGAACAGCAAGGCTTTGAAGTAAAATATCTTTCTCAGAAGCTGGGCTTTGGTTTTTACTCTTTTTATGTATTTATTTTTTTAAAGTCACTAAGCTTACTTCTCTAGACTTCATTTCTGTATGATTTGAGTGTGCTGTGAGGGACACTGCATAATTTCAGATGTTGGTTTCAGCTTTCCTTACCTATCAAGCACCTATCTCAAGTCCAGGCTGCTGTTTTTTTCTGGACACAGTCAAGCTACAGGTACCTCAAGAAACTTCAATACTTCTAGAAGGTGGTATTCTATAAACACTTAATAATCTCTCTATAAAAAAGTGCCCCTGAAATTTTGGTGGAGTGATACTGCCCATTTGGTGCTGTACACATCCTTTGAGGACGAGTGCAGACTGAACTGTTGAGCAAGTGTCTGTTAATAATATTGCTATAATTTCCAAGTAAATTTGTCAGCTTTATTAACACCTGGAAGTGAATAGTAATGCCCACTGTGTTAGCTGTAAAAGTGAGTTGTAAAATTGATCCCCAATGTCGGATTCTTTTTTCCCTTTGCCGTACACAAGATAGAGACATTGTCTAAACCAGTGTTGTAGGTTCTCTGTATCACTGAGTGGAGTGAAAGCCCTCTGGTTATATACATATACTTTCAGGTTGACTGGAATATCCTTTGGAAGTGTCTGTCTCTCTTAGACAATTTTAGGAAAAAAGTAGAGGACTGGCTTAGCCTATACAAAAAGCCTAGCTGTGGTTGAATAGCACAAATCCACGCTGTGTGACAACTGTTAGTTCTACTCTTCAGTCTTTGTACTGTAGCAGCATGTGGTGCAATGAACTTGAGTCAAAAGCCTGCATGTTCTTGCACTTGGAGGCACAAACACGAAGTGCACTTGCAGCACTGACTTAGTAAACATTCTGCTTTAACAGCTGGAAGCTAAGGATGTGTTTGTAAGGACATACTTAAGAGCACTACAGAGATTCTCTCTATTAGGGTTGACAATAGCAACATATGTCTAATCAGCAGCAGCACAATATTTATGAAATCTCACTGGAGTTTGCTAATTATTAATTTCTGTAAAGGTTGTTATTGCATAATTAATTATAAAGTATGGGTATTACTATAATGATGCATCTTACTGTTCACATCTATGTGCATGTGTATTATTTTTGTTACTCCTTTGTCCTGCTTTAGTTTCAGATGCTTTATAATGTGGCTTACAGCTGAATTCTCATTAGAGAAACATTCAACTGTGTTTCTGTTTTATTTTTCATAGACTCAGCTTCGAATTGATTCATTCTTCAGACTAGAACAGCATGAAAAACAAGCCATTAAAAGTCAGAGACTGCGCAGAGCTGTGACTTGTCTGAAGAGAAAGGAAAAGGAAGCAGATGATGAAATTCAGGAGGCCACTGCTGTTATGGAAATGGAACTTAAACAGCCTGGGGAGAGGAAAGGGGAAGGTACTGCAGGTGGTGCAGATCAAGCTGTGGTAACAAAAGTACAGAGCGGAAAGAAAAGAAAACATTCAGATTCCAGAAAAGATTTTTTATATGGAGGTGGTTTTGTTGGAAATTTGCATCTTTCAGAAACTTCTAGTGAATCCTCAGTGGAGGAATCCAAAGACAGAGATTTAGGCAAAAGCAAAAGGAAGAAAAACATGTCTGCAAAAGAGACAGCAGACCATAAAGAGAAAAAAGGGTGCAGTAGCTCAAGTGATGAGGATGAAGACCTGGGAAATGTAGTCATGGTGACTGCCAAGCCTGTGTTTGAAGGCAGAAAGAAGAAATCACGAAGCAAGAGAGGAATAAGAAAGAAAATGTCTTAAACAAAAAAAAAATATTTTAAAAGACTGTGATTTTTCTGACCTGAGCTTTGTAAATATTCTGATGAATTCTTTATACAATGTAATAAATTATCCCTATTTATAATGCATTTTGTCATGCATTTACTGTCCAGAACTTAAATAGAAGTGATTCTAAGCAATGAAAATGCTAATTTTTGAACATTTACTCAGAAAGACCTAGATTGCACTTAATAGATGTTTTCTGGCTTCAGATTTTAAAATTGAGCCAAAACACGTTTATTTTCATTATTCATTTATATATTAATTTCTTTTCATTCTAATTCATTTGATAGAGCTGTTAAAATCACCTGCAATCTGTTGCTTCCTTAACTTCAAATTTAAATGAAATTCTGAAAATTACTTGGGTTATTTCTAGGTGTTGCAAGAAATAAAATAGGTTCAATGTCTTTTTGCTTTTCTTGTTCCTTTCCCCAAGCCTGTCTTGAAAGTTTTGTGCCCAAAGTAATATTGTTTATTGACGAGAGATGATGCAAACCCTCAAAAAATCTCAAGGAAAAGCATACAGTACTATAAGTCCCTCTATAATCTGATGTGCAGTAATTAGTTTATGTTCTGATTGTAAAAGACATTGTTTCTAGGTTTGGAGGTTCATTACTGTATCCAAAGACAGTGTTTATTTGCAAAATAAATATTTTTTTCTAAATTTTATTCTAAATAAATACCTCTAAATAAAATCTAAATTTTATTTAGAGGTATCTACTGGTTGCAGCACTCATATGGGGTTAATTTGTGTGGGGCGATGCGAAGCTCAGACTTGTCACATGCCTCTCTTCTCTGAATGTACCATTTATTTCCAGCTCCTGGGTATTAAGGAGGAAAAGTACAGCATTCCACCCATCTTACTTGTGATCTAATGTCACATTTTAGTCCTTCTTGCCCTTTTTGGTTTTTTCTGTCTTCTCATTTGATATGTCTACTGCATTTCTCATTGTTTCATCCAATGTTGGAAATCCAACTCCATAGGTTGAAGTTTTGTATGACACATTATCCTCCCCTAAATGGGTGAGGGGCTGAGGTGAACTGAATGGGATTTGGCCCTTACAATTGCAGGGCGTCTTAAAACTTCATGTACAGTTTATACTGGGTGAAAATCATCCCTTTTGATACTTCTTTTCTAATAGATTATAATATTTTAAGCAAATTCACAGTCTGTCCTGCCAGTTTACAGCACTATTTTATAAATCACTCATTAGCATTACTGATTTTTACTTTAAAAATGGGTATCAGGTCCTGGTGAGTTTTTTTATAAATGTAGAAGAGTCCCCTTTAGTTTCTTCTGCTAACTGTGGTATAGAGACTCTCACTTCTCTGTAGGGCTTGTTTAGTGTTTTGGTACAATAATTTATTATTTTTTTGATAACGCCTAGAAAACCCAGTAGAGGTTGGAGTCCTAATTTTTCTAAAAAAATGTCAAGTGAGAGATGGCTCCTGTCCTGAATTGAGAACAATCTAAAATAGAGATTGCTGTATTTGGTCCCACGATAGCATTTGCGATCTGTTGAGTGAATGGACATCTTGGATATGGAGGAGTGGTATGTTTATATTTATGCAGGATGACAGCTGTGTCGTGGGGTTAGGATTTTGGGGGTTGTGTACCTTGTTAGGGTTCTGCATTCCAACGGGAGCATGCATTCCTATCCTGCAGCTGCAAAAGAACCCCTGCCCCTTCATAAATTTTTCTCTCGGAAGACCCTCTTGACTCTGAAGATTGACTTGGTGCTCTTCGGTTACTTTTTAGTAGCAGTGAGGAATTGCTAACACCCTGCCACTATTTATTTTGTCAGCAGCGCTCCCAGGTTGGTAACTTTGCGGTTGGAGCTCCCTTGAGTGGGTGCCTCTTGCTGTTACACAATTGCTCCCTTACGTAAGGGCTGCCTGGTGCCCTCTTTGTGCTCGGCTGCAGCTGTCGGCGTGTGCGATTGCTCCCGGTGTGGGGATGTTGGCAATGTGTGACACAGGCTCCGGAGCACGCGTTCGCCTGCGGCTCTCTGGGGAAAGCCACCGGCAGGATAAGGACGTGGCTGTCGGAGCACCATCTTTGGAAAGCTGTGAGAGATTCAGGTAACATCGACCAAAATGCGCTGGGTGCCAGTGGTGTTTCACTTGTCTCTGTCTTGTATGCCAAATTAGTTTGGATCATTTGCTTTAAACAGTGTGACTGAGCTGTCCCATGCTGTTTAGTTGCTCGTAGCACTCCTGAATGCCCACGTTGGACTATTTTAGGTTGCTGTGTAGTTCATTGCACCTCAGGATATTTTTAGAATGACATAAAAAATGTAGAGGACCACAAAATACAAAGGTTTTGTCCTGTAGGGTGATTTTACCTTTTATTTTGTATTCTAATGGGAAGAAAATTCATAGTTTTTAATACTTCTAATGTAGACAACAGGCTGATGAATGTAACATTTTCTGCTTAATATCCCTGTAGTTCCTTATGCTACTTTTTATTCTAAAGATGCATACAAAGACACTGAATCCCACTGAGTCTCTTTTCTGTTGCCTGTCTAATAATGTTGCTATTGCTAAGTTCATGTATAGACATTAATATAATTACAATATTTTTGTTCTAAGTGCTATGGTGACATGTAGAAAGCCCCCAAGTTATTTTCACCTTCAAATAGGATAATGACTGCTGATGTTGTGGTAGTAAAGTTAAACATTAAACCCGTGTGCCTTTTGTAGTATGAAGTCAGGAGAGTAAGATGCATCCTCTCAAACAGGAGAGAGCTGTTCCATACTGTCCTCTTTATCCTGAAATTTTGAGAGAAAAACCTGCCTAAGACTTTACACTGTGAGGACAATTTGATATTCAGAATATATTTTTATTTTGATTGTCCTTTCTTTTTTTCTTTCTTTTTTATTGTTTGGTCCCACTATGGAGAGATAGTCTTTTAGTAATTGTCCTATTTAATTGCATCTCTGTTGGGTGTTTATACACCTGTAGATTAACTGTGTGCTGCCTGTAACCAT
Source organism: Polioptila caerulea (assembly GCA_013397295.1). NCBI lineage: Eukaryota > Metazoa > Chordata > Aves > Passeriformes > Certhiidae > Polioptila > Polioptila caerulea. The sequence goes on from VYXF01001945.1 coordinate 154,924, forward strand.
CCTGGCAAAAATCAGTCAAATTTCCACATAAGGGTGGACATTTAAAAATAATATCAAAGTCTCCAAAATAATCAAAGCACTGTGGTTTTTTGGTTTTTTGGTTTTTTTTTTTTTCTTTTTTCTGTGAACTCAATGTTCTTTCTGCTTGTAAAATATCAAGAATTGGAGACTACTGCTTGTCTGGTTTTCTGCAGACAGCTGAAAATTGTATTGTCCTCTGTCCTACTTTTCCTACTACTTTTTTCTCCAGCATGTTCTTTGTCTGTTCATATATGCACATATGCTTTCTGTTCAGCATGTTATTTGTAGATCCTGCTCCCTTATTCTCATGTGCAGCTTTTACTATTAGATTGCTTCCTTTCCTTCCAAGCCAATTAATTCAAACAAGATTAGATCATATTGGTGCAATTTTTCTTCTCTTTCAGGAATTTGTTTCTACCTTTCCTTTCAATCCTTTATAAGCCTACTAAACCTAATTTTAATTGATTCTAACTTTAAATTTTTATAAAATAATTCTAAACATTAATCCAGGTTTTTTTAAAAGATCTGTTCTTTTTCTTCTATGAGAATATAATAGTTGAACTAGTTTGCTGTGTCTAGTCTTTTATGCCTTGAATATTGATACTTACGTGTCTTCGTGTCTTTATTATCAATCAAAGTAAATTGTAGCATAACGCATGTAATTTTTTTTTTAATGAAATTTATGTGTGAAAGAAGAAATAAAGTAATTTTATTGAGAAAGACTTGTGTTTCCTTGTCCTAGGGTTTGTGGCATAATATGGATTTGACATCATCACAGCATAATCATCTACAAAATCAATGGGTCAGAGAATTTGAAAGACAAAAAGGTAAAATGTTTCTTATTTCTCTATGTTTCCCTGCTACACTTAAGAATATTATTAAATATAAGGAATAAAATGTCTTGCTGACAATGAGCTATCTTCTAATTATTTTTTTCCTGAAAAACTGTGTTTATGGCATTTGTACAGAAAATGCAACAGAGAACACTGTTGTAGTATGCTAGCAATGCACATGGTATTTCAAGTGTGTTGTACCTGCATACTCTTGTCCTGGCAGTCTCCTGCTGGTGCCTGGCATCTGTCCTCCAGTTACTTGCCTGTGTCTGATTCCAAGGAATGAAGCTGTGACTATGATCAAGCTTTTCAGAGAGGTTTGTTTACAGGCTGTCAGTTAGGAAAATTGCTTATTGCAAGCTTGATTTCTGTCTAGACAGCCTCAAACCTTCAAATACCTTCAGGGCCGATTTGCAGTGTTTCCTCTTAAGTACTTTCATGGCTGCATGTCTTTGAGGATTCTAAAGCTTCATAAATGGTGACCCTTTTTAGTGGGCACCAGGAATAGGCATGGTGTTAGGACAAATGCATACATTTTGTGATGGGGTCTCATTATGTTCTACAGCTGAGTGCAAAAGGAGGAGATTTGAAAAATTATTTTTCATAATATTTTTGTTTAAAATCTCAGCTGAGTTGTGATCAATGTAGAGCCAGGCAGTTCTCTTCCATGTCTATACACATTAGTCTAAGAGAATGAGGAGAGATGAATGGAAAATTGGCTATCTTTAGAGAGTTTGCATCTTAAATTCTGTGCCAGGTTCTGGAGGTGGAAGGGTGCTGACCCTAATGGATGGAGATTTGCCTGCTCAATTGCTCTGAGCCTGAGCCTTCCTTATTCTCAGGATTTTTCTTTACTGCTTTCCCCATTCCTATTTCATTATTTCACTTGCCCAGTCTCAAAATGTTTCTCAGGGTTCTTATTCCAGTTCAGTTTCTTTGCAAGTTTCAGTCATAGGATCATAGACTCACAAAATAGTTTGGGTTGGAAAGGACCTTAAAGACCACCTACTTCTAAACCCCCTGCCACGGGCAGGGACACCTTCCACTAGACCAGTTTGCTTAAAGCTCCATTCAACTTGGCCTTGAATACTCCCAGAGATGGAGCATCCACAGTTTCTCTGGGCAACTTCTTCCAGTGTTGCAACCCCCTCACAGTCTGAGCTCTTTATATTTGGTGCCTTCCCTTTTGCTTATTGATTTACTTGTCATACATTCTCCAGTTTAAAACTTCTTATTTTTATTTGTGATTCCCATTACTATTAGTTCTCAGTTTGCAGGTCAGTTCTCACCCAGTCTGATCATTCCTTTTGTGGCTTTAAACAATCAGTTCTCCACATCTGCATTGTTAGATGTCTCTCTTTCCTCACATAATTTCTCATATTAGCTTTAACTCTCCTTGGCTAAATGTTTCTGAGACCAGATGCTACCGCTCCTGTCTTAATTTCTTGGGATACTAAATTACTTTACCCTAGCTGCATTATGTAAATTCACCCCAGAATAATTTTATCTCTGAGACAAAAGGAGAAGAACTAGTTTGCAAGGTGTACTTGTCCTTGACAGTCCATCGTCTCACTTCACTTGGCCACGGCTCAGTTTTTAATCCATAAATATCTGAGATAACGCTGACCTAGTAACCTTCTCGTAACTCCTGACATTTTAGAAGGGACAGACTCCTTCTGCTTGCCCTGCCTGACAGATGTCCTAATTGGTGGCAATTCCTGCCATCATTTCAAGTATCTTGGTGGAGTCCAGAGTGACGCCTTAAATGGGACATACTTGGAATGGAGCCAAGAGAAAAGCATCCTAACCCTGTAACTTAAAATTTCAGATAATTCAGCTGGGAAGTGACCTAGCATCTCATTCATATTTCCTGGGTTACTTCTAAAGATACTTCTTATTTCTCTCATTCTCTTCCATGGTGACACTTTTTCACTGACTTCAAAGACTTTGTTGTAAAATGTGAAAAACAACCTGGGACCTGAGTATGGACCCCAAGTCTGCCTCTTCACAACCGAGTGCCCAATTTGTAGTTGGATTTTTCCTTGCTTGGTCTCCTTCTAGCATGATTCTTGCAATCCTGGTTTCCTGATGGCCCACATTATTAATCTAGCACTTCTCTGTTCTCTTTCTCTCCCCTCAATAATTAGACACACTATCTTTGATTAAGACATTGCTACACTCAAGTGAAAACTTCTTGAACAGAACAGAAGTTGGAGGCAACACTCAAATAATCAAAGCATACTTTACCTTTGTAGGGAAGTCTGTAACTTATTCTTCCCTCTCAACCATGTGCCCATCTTTCCTACTTTCACTTCTTTAGCCTTTGCAGTAGCTGCGTTTTGACAATAAATAATGTATCTCAACTGCCACATGAGAAAAGTAGTATGGCTGCATGGGTTGGTGTTGGTAGGTTACTTTCAGGTCCTTTATGCAAAGGAATATTTTAGAAATCCAAAATTCTTGGTAGGTGAATACTGACAGCATTTTTTTTGGTTTCTTCCTATCTGTCAGGAAGTTAACTGCCTTTTATAGTGTATATTAGACCATCTAATTTAAGAATGAACTCTGTTTTGTAGTCAAAGGGAAATAATTCAGTTATTTTTAGAAATTAAATAGCTTCTAAGCCTAGACTTGGAGATGTTTTCAATGACAGACAAACATGATGAAGTAACAAGGGAAGTACTTGGCAAACTTGAATTCATGATGTGTTCATGAGATAAAATGACTACAGTACTTCTATTTTCAGCCATTTAATGATTTTTAGATGACCTTTGGCTTGGATAGGGCTGGGATATTAGTGGTGTAAATCCGAAATTGAAAACACGCCTCTCAGGCCTGGGTAAATACATAGACATACTGTCAGCAAACCCTTCTCCTGTTCTTGTGTCCTCATGCTCTGGGCTAAGTGCATCTTGTTTCTTGGCTGAGAAGAGGCTGCCTGTGGGTGGCAGTTTTGTATTTCTGCATTTCAAAGTGTAAAGTTTCAAGCATTTTGTTACCCTGACATGATATCTCAGATTAATCGATATAATACACGCCTTCATTGCCATCACTTCAGCAGACTCAGCTTGTAATGATTGCAGTTGAATGCATACACTTACATGAGGATATCCCTTTCTGTAGGTAGGGATGAAGTGAGGAAAAATTAACTGTGCAGTTTAGACATACCAGAATGGTATTTTGCTTTATATTCTTAGAAAGGTGTAGGTTACATCTGACTTCTGTGAGGTCAAGAGCATGATTAGCTTTCCTTCCTAACACATTCCTGTAAAGGCCCTTAGGCTGAAATGGAACAAAGTAGAAATAAGTGGAATGAAATAAAGATACTAAAGTGATGCTGCCTGAAATTTAGGGACTATGTTGTGATTCAGGATTGTGTATGCTTCCATGGATCCATTTGTAGTGCTTGTAGGACTAGGGCTCTGATCCTGACCTGTCAGGAGCTCAGTAAAATTTCTGAGACTCCAGAGTCCCTTACTATTGTGACCTTTTGGTAGTTTTAGGATAAGCTTGGTGTGATGCATTGGAAATATCTATATGGATTTACTGGGATACCTTCAGATTATTTCTATCAGTGGAGTAATATAACTCTTCTCCAGTCATCTCCTACAGTCACAGAACTGGTTGCAGGTTTGTTCCCTTACTGATCTTTTTGCAGGTATCCTCTTGACTTTGGGATATATAGATAGCTATAATATATATTTTTAATATAAGCAATATGCATTATATATATTATATCCAAATTATATAAATAAAATGCATCTTAAATATTTAGTTTGGATTACTCCACTCCTGTGTGTCCAGAGTGGGGGTTGATCTGAAGAGTCCTGGATATGATGAATCCTTGGAATCTGTTGGAAACTCCCTAGCATCATTCAATCAGTAATATCAACACATCCTTTGAGGAGGCAATTGCTGAGAAGTCATAGAGGAGCCATCTTCGCAGCTATTGATGCATGGTATTAAAATACTTGTAAGGACAAGTCTAAATGGTAAACTTTAAATCTAAACTCTACAGATGAGAGTATACTGCTTCTGTAGATGGGAGAATATGTTGCTGTAAGGCTGAACTTTGTCAGGTCAAGTTCGTGCTGAAGTCTTGGATTTCATTCCTTTTGCCAGTTGGAGAAAATCCATCAAAGCAGAAGAGAAGCAGAAGATGACTGTATCTTATTTCCTTATGACATTGGACTGTGACACCATTTGTCCTCCTGAGATTGAGCAGAGTCAGGCCAACACTTGAAAGAGACTAATCTGGTTTTTTTCCTCCCTGTAGGCTGTTCCCATGAATCAATGGGTAAAAATATTTTTTTTCTCAATGAATGCTTCTTCTAATCCAGTAGCAAAGTACTTGGAGTATGTTTTGTTACTCTATGTGTTTTTTGTGAATGAGTCTGAAAATGGAGATATTGAGTGCTAGTATATTCTTCACAGCTTTCATGGTGGAAGGGTCCTTTTACTTTTTTTGTTATGTTTTTGTTCAGGAATCTAGATAGTGGTAAATTTTTTTTTAATATAAATTTGATTTAGCCCTCTTGTCTTTGCTGCTTTTTCTACATTCTAAATGCTGTTTTACAGTGCCTGTCTCCAGTCCCTTTTCATTCAGTGGAGAATACAATATTGTAGGCAGTATCACTGGGCATGCAGTGAGGGATTTGACATATGCTTTTAATTAATGGAAGACACCCAACTGAATTTTTAGTTGACCATTTCTGATGTAGCTGTATACTTCCAGGCATGATTTTATGTGACAAGTGATGTAAATAGCTGATCATGTAGCTTATTTCTAAACAGGTAATATTTCTACTAATTCTAGGCAAAATTGTGCACATAAAGATTGTCTCCATTTTTATAGAAAAAGATGCTGCATTTTACAATTTGTTCCATTCTGACCTGGTCTATTTCCTGTTATTTTCCTTCTGCTTCCCTTCCCTACTTGAAGAACTTCTACAGCTTGCTCTTAGCTCTTGCTCACATAATTTTTTTTCCTTTAGGTTTTGTCCTAACATATAATGTTTTAACATCTGTTTAACATGATGTGTGAATGTGTTAGCAAAATCCTCTGATTGCCTACACAGGATTTTGCAGCTTGACACACATTTCTTTAACTAACCTGCCACTGACTTCACAACTCCAGTCTTCCACATGATTATGTCTGTTTGGAAAATTTCATTTGCATTTCACCTGCTTTGCCTTTGAGAATGATCTTTATGCTCATTTGATATAGTTGATTCAGTGCAAGATGTGTCAACAGTACATGAAGTTTTCCCTCGGTCCTGATATTAACGTAAAATCAAGGGAGCTCATGGAATGTGCTCCACAGATGTTAGACTTCTCTAATAAACAATGCTTTATCTAAAATATTCCAAAGAACACTGTAAGTAATTAGGCAAAAAGTCTTAAGAAACTTAAAGATATTCTTGAAGAATTTGGGGCATCTATAGATGGTAACTTTTTGTACACAAAGGCAAAGGAGTTTGCTCTGTTTCACTAAGAAAAATTACCTCAATTTCCATATGTTGCCTTGATGGGATCAAACAGCCTCATCTAACTGCAAATAAGGTTCTGGCACTAGAAACTCCAGTAGTTTCTGTGTTTGCTCATGCAAATAGATGAATAGGCTGAAGAAAATAGTTCTGTGTGTATACCATTTCCACACTTCTTCACATCACAGAAGAGGAGTGAGGGCAAACCTATCTGGTCAAACACAACCCATGTATTTGTCTTCTTCTGGCTCTGTGAAGAAGGGAGGAGCCAATCCTGGCGGATTTTTAAGTTCTAGTAACTCCGTATCTGTGCTCCAGTAGTATTACTGGAAATGCCCATTATGCACTTCCTTTCTTACTAGAATTGATAGCCAGGTCAGTCAAACCTTCTCCTCTCCTCTCCTCTCCTCTCCTCTCCTCTCCTCTCCTCTCCTCTC
>VYXF01001945.1:161939-176939 GCA_013397295.1 Polioptila caerulea
TCTCCTCTCCTCGAGTCTCCTCTCCTCGAGTCTCCTCTCCTCTCCTCGAGTCTCCTCTCCTCGAGTCTCCTCTCCTCGAGTCTCCTCTCCTCAAGTCCCCTCTCCTCTCCTGAGTCTCCTCTCCTGAGTCTCCTCTCAAGTCTTCTCTCCTCTCCTGAGTCTCCTCTCCTCCTGATAAGTCATCTCTTTTTGTCTTAAAATGTCATTAGATACCGTTCATTGGCTCATAATTTCAGGACTTTTTTTTCTGAATAAGAGAATATTCACTAACATAGAGGTAAACACTTCCAGGACAATAACCCCCTTTCAGATTTTTATACATGTTATCAAGGAACTAGTTTGATCAAAGTACCAACGTTTTCAGGTATTAAAAGAGTTCATCTCAGTTGGGTTTTACTTAATCTTAACACAATTTTTGTGTCACTTGAAAGATTTCCCACTAGTTCATTATTTTTCTATTCTCACTGCTTTGAGAAAAAATAATTTATTTCCTTTTGTGTGTTCCCACAAGAAGTTGTTCTGAAAGATAAAAAGCAGCAAACAGAGGAGTGTTTTTTGCTGCTCAAAGGGAAACTTGTACAAAATAAGTGAAACTGGCTAAAACTCTGTACTCCTTATTTTGTCAGCACTCTTTGTCAGGACCATTAGCATCCTGGTTCTGGTAAAGTTTCTCCTTTGGGCTTTGTCTAACATATGACAACTCTGATGAAACAGATATTATTTTTAATTCTTCACAATAGCAGTTTCTTAAAGGGAAATTGAAAAAAAACCAACCAAACAACAAAACAAAAAGTGTAAGCTTCTCCAGATAAGCCACTTGGAAGATTACCAAAATTGGATGGGCAAAAATTCAAGTGGTGTTACTGATCAGCAGATTTGGGATTCTTCTTTCAGGGGTACAGATAATGCTCAGGAAGAGAGCAGTGGCTAACAAACTGTGTTAGTGTAGGTGCTATGCAAACCTGAAGCAGAAAGTTTGCTAATCCTGTAGGGAATGGGTGGGAAAAGTTTATTGGGCGCCAGAGGGGCAGCTGTAATACTGCTAAAGTTTTATAGATATTCTTGTAGGAGCTTTATAAGTTAAGACCTAATAAGTTACCACCTTCTCAAGAAAATTAGATCCAAAACAGATGTCAAGGGAGGAAGAATCAAGAAAAATGGTTGTAATTGAAAGAACAGCTTTTACTTCCACAGCTAGTAATGATCACAGAACAAGATCAGACTGCTCTAAGCAATCAGAGAAGATTAAAAGCAGGCGATATCTGGTATGCTTGGAAAGAGGATGATCTATTAAATACTTTAATGATATCTGTAATAAGACAGCTTTTTATTATTTCTTTCATAAGAGAAAGATTAATTTTGCCCTGAAGCAGCATTTCCCTGGCACTTAGCTCATGTTTGTCAAGAGTTCCCTGATTACAGGCACAGCGATGCATGTGTTTTCTCCCAGCTTAACATTAGAGGCTTGAAGAGGCTGACACGTACTGCTTGTTTTCCAACATCTTAAAATATCATAGTTTCAATGTTGAGCATTTTATTTTAGTAACATTTATAAAATATATGAAAACTTTATTTTTCCAGTAGTATATGCATGGTATTATTTTTAATTTTGCTGAATCCCATGATTAGGATTCTCCCCCTCTCTGCAATAAAGTCTACAAGTACTGGGATTGGTTCGTCAGTTTTTGTTGGGTTTTTGTGTATTAATGTCAACACATCAAAATCAAATATTTTTTATTTTTCTTCCTTGTTTGCTTCTATTCTCTAGTTTCCTATGATGCTGAAATTTGAGTTACAAGCTTAAAGCACTGGCAAATGAGCCTGAGCAGCTTCCTGATGCCTTTTTATTTGGTATAATCTTTTTTTTTTGTTCGCCCCTGATTTTGTTCCTTGAGCCTTGTGTCACAAAGAAGGAAAAGAGACTTTGTCCATAAGTTATCACAATAAAAATACTGAGGCATATGGCAAAATAAATGATGACACTTGGGGTCGTTATGTCCTGTGGCTGCAATGATTTGAGGGGGAAGAAAATGTGAAGAATCTTCAGTAGAGCAAAGTGTTTTATGTTGACAAAAGCATAAATGGTTTCATTTTCAAAAGCCAGCAGATCCCAAAATTAATATCTGTGATTTTGATGGAAGCTGCAGGCTTGATACAGAAACTCTGCTTTGGACAAGGTGGTAACTGAGTTATCCAAATCTCTAGCATGCTTTCTAGAAGGTGTAGCTTGTAAACATGTTTTTCTTTCACTGGTTTGCTAACAGATCATAGTTGGCAATGAAAGCAAAATTTCTGCGAAAACTTGGAATGAATCTACACTTTGCTAAGAAAACACTCTAGACAGCTTTACTTACATATTTTCTGATATTGCGGTGCAGTTTTGTGTTATGATGGCAAAACTGAAACTAACTTGGTATTCCACTAAAAAGGAATGAATCCTCTTTAACTGTTAGAACAGTTATCCAGGATTTTGTTAGCTTTCATAAATACTCATTGCTTAGCAACAGGGATGGCATTCAGGATATCAAGCCAACTGGAAAGAATCCCTCTGACAGGGCTCTGTTGGGGTGGGTGGATAAGCTTTCCTGACAACACGAGTGCTTTCACTCCTGTCTGTCATAATTTGTGTTGCTAGGATCTGTTTCACAAGTTTTGTGACAGACTTATAAATGATATTCTGGCTCCTTTTGTTTGCTGTAAAAAGGAACTGTAGTATGGGGAAAGTGAACAGTAAAAGGATATGGAGAATAATGAAAAATCCAGGTGCATAAGACTGTGAGTGTCTCTACTAGGGCAGTTGTTGTTGAAGGGTAAAAGAAGTTTAAAAATTTCCTTTGGATTGCTGAAATGGATAGCAATGTATGCTAACATTCGCATTCTTTACTTTTTATGAACTTGGCTGCTTCAGCGAGACACGAAAGAAGTTATTTAGTCACACACTGAAAATTTCAATTAGAATTCAGGAGAATTGCTGTGTACCATGCTAACCATTAATGGTGAAATGTATTTTATTCACAGATGTAATTTATATTCTCGCTTCCAAATTTGCTTTTCAATATGAATTGGTATTTTCATTATCAGTCCATTCAGCCTCTTTTATACTTTTACTTCCAGGGGAAAAAGAAGATGAACAGATAGTTGCAGAAATCATGGGGAGGCGTTTTTTTCCTGATCTTATATCTTATAAGACCTGGGAAGGCTTTCACTTTGCCGGCCATGAGATAAGAATTACAGAAGCCACTGATTGTTATGGGGCAGTCGTCTGGCCATCGGTACAATATTTTTATAGTATTGTTATTTTTCATTTTTGGAGCCATCTAGCATTTAAAAACTTGTTTTGTATAATAAATATGCTTTTTATATGCTATAAACCCAAGGAAATAATTCTGTGTTCTCTGTCTCTGTTCTGCAAATCCAAAACTTGAATTTAACCTGGTTTAATGTGGTTTCATGTTTCTCAAAGCTTTCTTGGTATTTCTTGTGTGTGCCCCAATCACACAAGGTGTATGATCTTGTGTCCCCTCCTCACTTGCCAGTAGCTTTTAATCCTATTAGCCAATTAGAAGCATATTTTGAAAGATATATGGCAGTTTTATGATGATTGCATTTCTGTGCATTTTATAAATACAGATGGCTGTGTAGCAGGCAGATCCAGGTTGCAGAAACAACTGTGATATGAGCTCACAAGGTGTTAGCACTCACAGAAGCTATTCAACCTACTCATGTAAGGAACAAATTTACCTTGTTAATACATAGACATGGGAAAAGGCTGAGCTGGAGATTTCAGTTTCTTAAACAGCTGGAAATCTAGTTGGACAGACCCATTGTCCTCTTGATATAAGAGCCATCAACACGTTCACCATACAAGGAGTCTCCTTCAAGTTTTGAATCTGTACACTGCATCAAACTTACTGTTTTGAAATAATTAAGACTGAAAGAAATCTCTGTGGAGGTGCCACAATGAACAATGAAATCTGTGTCCCTGTAGGAGAGACCCAGTTTGCTCCATTTCTTTCCCAGCTGCCTCAGCCACCTCGGATCATACTGTGTTTTAGAAGTATGACCATAGATCAGCTGAGGATGGTTGTCCTGCTCTTGTTTTGAAGTCCAAATTATATTCCTGGTTTTAGGAGACCTGGACCAGTCATCTGTACTATATGTTTTAGTGACCTTGGTTCATGTCTTCATGGAAAATTTGCCTAAATACCAATTATTCACACAAAATCATGGACTTCGCTGAAAAACGTATTTTTTAATCTGGAAGGGCTTAGCCATTTTTTTTCTGGAAGGAAGATGACCCTTTGATCTCTATCTCTTAGTGCTCTCCCTTCCACTTCCATCTAGCTGTACTTGAAATCTTCTGAAAAATGTCAGCCAAATTTGTAGAGAGTGCAGAAACTTTAAGGAAAGTAAAGTTTCTGCATGTTTTATGGAAAGGAATGCAGATTTCAAAGTTTCCCTGATTTAGCCCTCAGAAACTTTGATTGTGCCAGCCAGTTTCTACAACAGAATATGGCAAAATCCTGGGGGAAGGAATTAGAGGAATTTATGTAACTAGGAGGAAATCCTAATATAAGGTCAAATATAATGTCAATATAATGTCAAATATCAGACCCAGTCTTTAGGAAACTGACTTTAATTATTCCTGGTTCTCTCAGACTGATTTTTGTATCAAAGTGCTGTTGTTTAAGTGATATATGTAAGTTTGTATTACCTTCTCTTCTGTGCTCTGAATTAAGAGGTAGAAAACAAAATCTTTGAATTTCTAGCATGTTAATGTTGTGTCAGTAGTCCTCCTGTTCCTTTCCTTCTCACTCTTGATTAGTTAAAAGCAAAACTAATTTTGCTGTGCCAGAGCAAGCTGCTAATAATTGCCTTTCCAAATGGTCATCTGTATTGTGAGAGGGTGTGGCAATCATCCTGTTTGTCCATGGAGACTATATAGCTATCAAAGTCTGAGAAAAATATGGAAACTATGAGAGAAATTAAATTAGCAATTTCTATCTCACCAGTAAACTAAAACTCACTGGTCAGTGTGAGACAGAGCAGAAAAGCTGAAGAAGATTCATAATCACTTTAAGATTAACTGATTGTTAATCAGTTTATATATACATGTATAAGGAGTCTCTTGTAGATGCTCTTTGTGGCTATGTTTACTATGAAACTTTGCTAAGCTTAACAAGGTAAGCAAATAGAAACTGAAACAAACAAACTGAACCAGAACAAAAGGGGGTAAATATGAACCCTAACAATAATTAATTGTTGTCAGAAATAATTGGCTATTGGAAGAACTTAACAAAGGTTGTTGTGGATTTTCTCTCACAAGCAGTCTTTATATCAAGATGTTTCTGTGAAGGACACATTTTATCTCCACCAGAAGTAAGTCAAGTTATAAGCAGAAACACATGTCATGTGTTGTGACAGATTATCTAATTGCAATTGTTCCTTCTGGCTGTAATAGTTCACAGACCCATGTGGAGGCATGTTGCAACTTTTTTTGTGGCCTATAGAGCCCAAAGATCATAGTGAGCTGTGGTCCTTTAGGGAGAGTGCTTGAATGAATATTGCTCATTTGAACAGACAACAATTTCTTTGCATGTTTTTAAATGACAATTCATATTTAGTAAAGGGATTTATTTTGTTGATTTGTTCAATATGTTCATGTATTTCCTCCCCCACAGGCTCTTGTTCTGTGTTATTTTTTGGAAACTAATACTAAACAATGCAATTTGGTTGACAAAAATGTGATTGAAATTGGAGCTGGAACTGGCTTGGTCTCCATAGTAGCCAGTTTGCTGGGTGAGTATGTGATATTTCTCTTATGCTCTTGGAAAAAACTCTCAGATGAATAGTGGAGGACAAAGGATGTGGCTTGTTTCTTCTAAGAGACTGTTATTTGAAAGCTTCTAAGAGCAAGAAACAGTAAATTCTAAAAGGCTTGTTTGTAAACATGCTTTGGTGTATTTTTTCTCAGGGAGTGTATTGATAAAATAAAGGAGGTCCCAGTAGATAGATATGTTGTCATTAACTGTGTTAAACTGGGGATCAAAATAAGAAATCAGTGGCTTCACAGGATGTCAGTGGCAGATAGATTGAGCCAGATGTCGGTATGACCAGTGCATCCCCTTCCTTTGACCAAACAGCTCTTGGATGCCAGGTCACCTTCTATCCATTTGTGTTTCAGTATTTTCCTTCAGCAACTTGATCTTTCTGCTACAGACATTGTTGTGTTTTCTCTCATGGCACTCTACTCAACTTCAAGAGTAATCCAGATCAGTGGGTTCTGCATTTTCACAGAATATTAGCTTTTGAGAAATCTGCTTCTTGTGTGAGAAGGAAAGAACCTGAGGTAATGCTTAAATGTCATGCTGACTTCTTGGATTCAGTAATTGGTATTCATCAATTCCTAGTCAGCCACTGTACTTTTAACCAATGTGATACCAAGATACAGTAAGTATTATAAGATAATAAGTAAGTCTTATAAGTATTATATAAGATTTTCCCCCACCAGCTTCATTTAGATGGAAATTTGTAGAGTAGAACTACAGAGGAAGCAAATATTTGTTATAAGCACAATGTCTAAGAGTTATTGGGAGCATCTACATTTTTTTATTGCCCTCAGTGAGAGTCACCTGATAAAACCAGTTCCTTGTGCAGTGGCTTTTGTGAATGGGCTTTTACTCAAGTCTAGATGTATATTCAAATATTATATTTGTTTTCTCTGTGTCACAGGTGCCTTTGTGACTGCCACAGATTTGCCAGAACTACTGGGAAACCTTCAGCACAATGTTCTCCAAAATACAAAGCAGAAATGCAAGCACCAGCCTTGTGTTAAGGAGCTGTCTTGGGGAGTTGATCTAGAAAAGAACTTTCCTAGGTCTTCCTGTCATTTTGACTACATTATGGCTGCTGATGTAGTTTACCACCATCCATTCCTGGATGAACTCCTCCTAACTTTTGATCACTTGTGCAAGGATGATACTGTTATTCTGTGGGCCATGAAATTTAGGTTGGAGAATGAGAACCGATTTGTGGACAGATTTCAGACGCTGTTTGACTTAGAGATGGTTTCTAATTTTCCCAGTTTGAACATAGCCTTGTATAAAGCAATGAGGAAAGGCAGGATGAAAGCCAGACCTTCCAATCTGAAGGTCTGAAAGAGAGATACAGGGAGGTGACAGTTTCAGCTATTCTTCAGCTTTTTCTCTCTGAGGCAATTTCCATTTTGGTAGCTGCTGACACGTACATGAATGACATTTCTAGAGATAGGTAAAACAAATCATCAGATTCCTAGTGCATTCCTATAAATTCCTAAATTCAATTTGCCAATAGTGTAATACACAGAAGAGATATATCTGTGACATTTTCTTGACTTTTATGTCCTAAGCTGACAACTCTAATAACTTTTACAAGTCTTACAATTATTGTTATGGGTCATATAATGAATATTTCCAAAAGTTTTCAATTACAGCTTTGAACTGTCTCTTATAAGTCTGAACAATTATTTTAAAATGTTGACTATAAATCTTTGTATTTAAAAGTTTTGGTGTTAAATCAGATATTTCCCCATTCTCACTATCATGTTAGTCCTTCCTTTGAATACTCTTAATAGAACATTAAATTAGCTGAAAAAACCTCACCACCTGGAAAACACACTTTTGTGACAAAGAGAGAGAGTATCTTAGTTACTCTTAATGTAAAGATTATTCTTTCATTTTTTATTTAAATTTAGGGATTCTTCAACACATGAGGCAAAAGGGAGTTAAATGTTTTTTGTTGCTTGAACAACGGTCTTGTATTAGAAGCACACAACATATCACAGCTGCCCTTTACAAAGACTTCTAATTCTAGGTCTAGAGGTCTGACCCTCCAAAAATAGATGGTTATCTGAAACTGAGGGAACAACAATGGAAAAAGGACAGTGGCTATCAAGGGAGGAGCTTTGCACTGCTGGCTGCTGGTGGCTGGAGGCAGAAAACGAAACCAGCCTGTAATGGATGTTTGGAGTAAAACACACATGGCTGAGGCATGCATAAGCTTAGATATTTGTTTGTTTTTTTACTATAGGCAAAGAAAATTCTTTCCTCCTAGCCAGTCAGTACTGCTTGCTCCTGATTTCAGTGGCCTGTCCAAGAGCTTTCTTTTGGGGAGATTAATAAAATTATTCTTTCCACACACCATATTTTCTGATTCTGTTTGTAGTTGATCTTAAGGCCTTCAAGCCTCTTTCAGGCTAAAGAAGAGAGCTTTATCACCTCTACTGTAACAGGCAACTGCCCTAGTAATGTGGAGGTTCTGGGGACTGTCCGTATTTATCTTTTTAGCTCCTATTTGTATTCTCTCAAGGAATTTTTTATTGTTGATGTCCTGAACATACTATTGTTTTTATCTTTGATTGTGGCAGATGCACATTACTTATTTACTCTGGCACAAGTCTGGGGCAGAATTGTGGTAAATGTGATGTGGAATGTACTTTTTGTCCCAGCTGAACATTGGTGCCCGGTGTTAGAGGTGAAGTGTTGCAGAGACGAGAGGCTGATCTGCCAAACTTTTCCACTGGGAACTGGATATGTCCTAAGGCATCCTTGGTGAAACAAAAAGGGTGAGTGACCCTAGGATAAAACTAGAGCAATCAGTAGCATGTCTTAGCCCAGAAACAAAATGAAAATAAAGGAAGTCAAGTCTATTTTTCGTCTCTCCTGCTGAGAAATCACATGTGAGATTTTGGGTTGGAGGTTATTAGAGAAAAATCTAATCCTCATGGTAAATTTCCTGTGACAAAGTTTGTAGATAGAGGTAGAATCCTTTACTGGATCAGTCAGAATAGCTAGAGAATTAGACACTTTACCAGCTGACAGGAATTATTACCCCTCCTTACATATGTTACTATGCATAATGTTACTATGCATATCCTTAGATAATTACGGCTGTAGAAAAACAGACTGCAGAATGGAAATATTTGGATTTTTTTCCACATTGTGTAATAGAAACAGTTTAGTGTAAAAGAATAAAGAAACAAAAAGGGATCTCTGCTGTTGCTTGATTTCCTCTCCCTGCTTCCTGCCTCTTAACTTGCTCTCAATCATCAAATCTACTGCAACTGTAACCATAATCATTGTATCCAAAATGGCATCTGCGTCTACAAATGTTTCATGGGTAAATGGATTGGCGCTATAATTAGTGCAATGACCTTGTGAACTCCAAAATGATGAAGGCTAAAGAGGAAGACTGCAGCAAAGTGGTTAAGTGTGATCACTTTTAAATAGCTGTCCAGTTGACTAGCCCTCCCGTTTGAGCCACGGACTGACCCCTGCTGAGCTTCTGCTGAATTCAACAGGAGAGGTGTTTGTCAAATGGAGTCAGGATTCAGCACTTTAGGCCCAACAGCTTGTTAATATGTACTGGAATGTAACATCAGCTCTCTTTCTCACAAGTCTGCCTAGCACTGCTGTGTGAAGCTTCCTGGGAAAGCTCTGGTGACTGGCTGCTCTATTGTACAGCCACCTTTTGTCCTCTGGTGTGATGGGCAGGTTATTAGCCATGACCAGTGGAGGGTGAGCTTGTATTTGGCATTTGCCTATGGAGTTTATTTCTGCTCTGTGAGAAGAAGTCTCACATAAATGTCAAGTATTACTGACCCCTAAAGTCAGTCATAATTTTAATAACCACTTATTCTTTGTTCGAATAGCTCAGATAAAGGATCAAACTGTCATTCAGTGCATTATATTGCTAATACAGATGACATTTGTAGCTGTAGTTTCTGAAAGGCAGGGGGAAAGAAGGTCAGTTAAATTTGTGGGGGAAAGAGCTCCACTTTTAAAGAATGCCAGAGAATTTGCCTATGCTGGTAGGGCTTTACAGTCTCTTGGAGGGTGTTATGATAATCAAACTAATTTAAAAGATAGATTTGGATGTATGGTATAGGTTCAATCCATCCCTTGGGTTTTACATATTTCAACCCAAGAGCAGTGGCATATTTAAGTAATTTGATGGTATTTGCTAAATTTTGCACAAACAATATGTTTTGCAAGTGCTAATATTTTCAGGAAGGGTTCTCTTTGTATAAAGAGTATGTAGAATTATTACAGTGATCTACTTTGCTGCTTCTTTTATATTTTCATTAAGATTTTTTACAAAACTTTGCCTTTTTTCTCTCAGAATTAAAGAAACAGACATTTTCAACATTGTAGAGTTTCCATATGGTCATATTGTGGTTCTGTCTGTCTCTAGCTGAATTTCAGTTTTGCAGCTCTGAGTGATTTGGTTTTGTTTACATGATTACACCCACCCACTTGGGTTTTTACCTCTTATAACAACTGTAAGAAAAAGCTGTAGCTGCTGAAAATTTAGGAAAAAAAAAATTCATGACAGTACAGTACTGCTGTGCAAACCTCATTTTCATTTAGAAGCAGTAATGGCGCCCCAGCCTAAGAAATATAACTGCTAAAATACCCAAAGAACTACCCCTAGCCCAAAAGGCACTTGAATGATGAACAATTTATATTGACTGTTATAGTCAGTGCTAGGTGAGCAACAAAGACCAAAGAATGCCACACGTGTCCCCCTGAATGGATCTTTGCTCCCAGTCACATTGAGTGTGTCAGCACAGGCGACTCAGTCATCTGAAGAAATAGTACATTTACCAAACAACCCAGGACCTCAACACCTAAATGGATTTAGAAGTCACCAATTCAGCTAACACCCTTTGAGCTCTGGAGACCTGAATGATGCAAGACTTTTCCCTACTCAGCCACTGCTATTGCACTGGCAACCTTTAGGGGATCTCAAGATAAGTTCAGTGACAAAGAAAGAAAGAAGCTGTCATGGTGTCATTGCTCTGTGGATGTAATTAAGAAATTGACATGTTCATTCTTATAATAGTTCTGTGACTTCAGGGAAATGTTACACAGGTGTAAAGCAAAGAGGAAACTGAGCTAAATGTCAAGGGATTTAAACCTCACTCACAGGGGAAAGTCCAGTACCAAAGTTTTTTCACAGTAAAAATAACATTTCCTGTTCTCCACCTTGCTTGAATTTGTTTACATTAAGAAAGAAAAGTAAATTAATTTTATTATTGCATAAAAAACATATTTCTGTGCCACTCTAGATAAATTATAAACATCCTAAAACTATAAGCTCTTAGCAATAGGCCAGAATAAAATTACAATTTTTCCTTTTGCATAGTTAAGCCTTCCAAACATACAACACACAGACTGTATTGGATAGTCTGGAATTTCAGAATCATTCAGGTTGGATGGCACCTCTGAAGGCTATCTAGTCCTACCTTCTGCTCAAATCTGGGCCATATTCATAGTCTGAACAGGCTGCTCAGTTTCTCCAGCTGTACCTGAAAATCTTGAAGAAAGAAGATTCCACAATACACCTGAGCAGCCTGTTAATTTCTTCCCTCCCACCTCACATATGCAACTGGAATTTCTCTTGCTGCAACTGGGCATCTGTCTATTGTCATTTTGCAATGCACATGTGGCTTCATCTTCTCTATAGCCCTCTTGTTTGTGTAGCAAAAGCAGCAATGAGAGCCACCACTCAGGCTGAAGAAACCTCGTACTCCCAGCCTTTTGCTTCCTCCTGCCCTTTAACCCTTCTAGTGCTCCTCTGCATTCCCTTTAGTTTGTTGAGATTCCTGTTACTGGTGGCTCCACAAGCTGACACAGCCCTGCAGATAGGGCACCATTATGTCACGTAGAAGGGTAATGATCACTTTGAATGGTCTGCTGGCCACACTCCTGCCAGTGCAGTTAACTTGCATCAACTCAAAGCTACAGTCTTTGTTCCTGTTCCATCAGGACATCCAGTTCCTCTTCTGCAGATGTCTCTAGGTTGTCAACTCATAAACTGTCATGAGTTAACACCTGTGCTTTTGCCTCTTGTTATTTTGTTGGATCTTATTGGCTTATTCCTTGCATCTGCCAAAGCAGAACAGCTCTGCCCTTCCCCTATGTGGTGTCTTGGTAGCATTTAATTTCAGTTTATATAGTCCATTTGCCATATCACTAATAGAAATTAATGACATTAGCCCCTGCCACGACCTCACCTGCATCACTCCTATAGACTGCTTGCTTGGTTTTTTTTCTTCTTCACTAGCTTTGAGTCTAAAGGCTCATTCAGTTTTTAACTCATCCATCTGCATATGTACAACTGAGCTACAAAGCCTCTATGGGAAAAAGATATGATAAAGTGATGGAAGAAAAAGCACTGTGCTCTGCTTATCCACAGGAACAGTCATTGAGAGCAGTTAGTTTGTTCAGGTCTTCAGCAAATTTGTATTTGTTGTTTGCATACATATGTGCTTGGAATTATTTTCCAGGAGCGTTTCTTGTGCAGCCTTCCTGAAGATAGAATGACACAGACTGGACTGTGATCTTCTTAAGCCTCCCTCTAGTCCTTTTTGAATATGGACTAATATTTGCTTTTGTCTTCAAAGACCGAGAGCTGCCTCTGACTGTCACCTTTCAGAGTTGATAGCACTCTTACAGTGACATCAGACAGTTCCCCTGGCATCCTCAAGACACTGCCTTATCCCATGGATTTCTGTGTACCCAGAGGGCTTAAGTGGACCCCAACTTGGTTGTCCCTACACCCACTACTTTCACCAAATTCTGTCACTAAACAGGAAGATACAGAAATCTTGAGAGCTAGCCTTGCCAGTAAAGACTAAGGAATGGATTAGCTCAGCCTTTGTTGCATCCTTTTTTATTCTCTACCCCACTCAGCAGTAAAGTCACATTTTCAGTTGTATTTCTTCTGCTGTTTGTGTGCAAAACCCTTCACATCCTTATCTTCTTATCCAGCTTTAGCTTTCCTAACTCCTGCATTGCCTGATTGAACAATGGCTCTCATTCCTCCTTGGTAGCCTATCCATGTTCCCACTTTTTTGGTATTTCTTCTTTTTTACATTTTAACTCAGTCAGAATACTCATTCCTTTTCATACATGCCATTTTTTTTGCAGAATTTTCTTGACTTTCCACATGATAGGATAGATAAACATCACTGAGGAAGTTGCTCCTGAATATTAGTTAGCCTCTTGATACTTTTGCCCTTCAGAGTAGTCTGCAATGAGACCTCATCTACTGATTTCTTAAAGCCTTCTCTCTGGAAATCTAACTCTTTAGAATATCTTTCAATGTCTGAGAATCTAAGTCTTTGTTCTGCTACACCCCTGTATGCAGCAATGACTGTTGCACTCCAAGGGGCTCAGCCTTGGTAGCAGGGTAGAATGGTCATTAAATTTCGGCTTCTCTTTTCTCAGACCCTTCAACCTCCCTTTCAGGGTTGTCTGCAGTCAATGCAGACACAGGCTCTCCTTATTTATGAGTAGAATATCCAGCAGAGCACTTTCCCTATCTGGCAGTCCAGCATTTGTTTCAAAAAAATTGATTTTTGACCTCAAAGCACTCCAGAAACCTCTTGAGTTGGTAGAAGTGTTGCAAGTTACCTTTCCAAGATACATCAGGGAGGATTAAAGTCCTCATGAGAGCCAGGGACCACGATCCTGATGCTTCCTCAGACTGTTTAAAGGAGGCTTGCCCACCACCTTTTTGCTGCAGGATGGTCTGTAGCAGATGTCTGTGTTGGTCTTCTCTCTGATCTTACCCATAAGCTTTTGGCTCCCCCATTGTCTAATCAATAGCAGGGTGCAATTTATTTGAATCTCTTCTCATAGAGTGCAAATCTACCCCTGTTTTTTTCCTCTTTTCCTGTCCTTTTTAAAGACCTGTGCATCACAGCACAGCAGTTGTGCCATTTACCTGAAATACAAGACCCTAAAATACACCAGTGTGACTATGACTACCACTGAGGAAGAAAGGTAACTGGAAATCAAGAGAAATAAATAAGGATTACTTAAGAGATGCTGCAGTCTTTGGGGCTATCCAGGCATAAAGTCCAAATGCACTGAAATCCTGAATGTTTATGTCCTAGAAGGTCCATAGTTAGATGAATTTTCTAGAGAAATTAATTGATTTTTAGAGATCATTAACCTCTAGTATGAGATGATTGCTTTATTGGATTACCCAGATTTTATATTATCAGATGATTACTATAAAGAATTAGCTATAGGCTGTCTTTCCTCCATGTTATTGACCCTACTCACATTCTTTCAAGCTAGAAAGCAGTTCATGTACACAGAAAATGTTATTGCTAGTGAGATGCCTGTAATTATTACATCCCTGTGTGCAGCAGTGACTGTTGTACTCCAAGGGGCTCAGCCTTGGCAGCAGAGTAGAACGGTCATTAAATTTTGGTTGCATTCCTGCCAACAGTCAAGTATTACTGTATTAACAGGTAAAAGTGTATGAACTCTCTGGGGATCTGTACAGATTTCTTGATGGTAGAAACCATCTTTGTTCACACCTAAAGTCTGGGGACCTCTGTTAATGCTCTATCTCCCAGAAAGGGTGAAACCTAGTGCTCCAAGACAGGTCCCTGAAAGACTTTGGCTCAGATAAAATATTGGACCCAGACTTCAACTTTTGAAATCTGGTTTTCCTGGAAGCACAAAAAACAAATAACTTCAGTCAAAGTGTATTTGTTGAAACTGATGTGTGCTGTTAAACTCATTGTTTTATACTGCAGATGAACCTTGTCAGTAGTCCCAGCAAATTCTAATCAGGAAAATGCACTGAGAAAAAAAATGTATTAAAAAAGCTGTGCAGAAGGTTGCAGAGATAAGAAATCATATGGAAATTATTGCTGAGCTATGTAAAATAGCTCAGCTTAACTCAATACTTGTTTTCAGTTTAGTGCCCATTTTTCAGTAACATCCTAGCAGATAGTCCATATTGTAGCCTTAAGCAACGGAATAATACACTCTGGAAAAAGTTTTGTAAGACAAATTGCCAGACACAGCCTGTGAAGAGGAATCTGCCTTTTATTTAGTACATAGGGATACCCAATTGTAATCTCAGCACTACCAGAGGTTGTGATAGCAGCAGAAAAAAAAGGATATCAGAGTATAGAAAGAGGAGGAAAGAATAGAT
>VYXF01001945.1:178356-208550 GCA_013397295.1 Polioptila caerulea
TCTCCTCTCCTCGAGTCTCCTCTCCTCTCCTCGAGTCTCCTCTCCTCTCCTCGAGTCTCCTCTCCTCTCCCTTCTTACACCATTTGAGTCTCTGCTGATACCCAAACCCTATTTTTCAGTCTCTTCATACAGGGATTCTTCTTTTGAGGGCTCACTGCAACAGGAGGCAGTACCTCTCTTGGTATGCAAGAAGTCTCACTTGACCCTGTCTTAGCATTTGGAGTTCATGCCACCCTTCTGCTGTTTCTTGCAATCCAGGTTGACAGAGGCAGGTGTCTCCTCCTTCAGCCAGAAAGTTCTTTCCAACAAGCTAACAGCCTGTTCTCTGCTGTGAAATGCTACCCCCACAAAAATGTGGTGATGCTCTGAGAAGTTAGAACAGGATTCACACCACCTTTTTGTGCATGTTTAGGGCCACTTTGTGCTGATAGAGATGCACAGTATCACCATGGGCTGAGCCTTCCCTCCCAGTGATCAGGGATCTGTTTATACAGGAGACCAACACACTGAGCAATGGGTATGTCTCCTGCCAGTGCATTTTCCCAGAGCTCAGTCATAACTCAGCTGAATGAGGAACAGAGAGATTGTGATAATGTTTTCAGAGAATTGGATGTAAAGGGCCAAATCAGGACAGGTGTGTTAAATTACTGGAGAACATGATTGTTCAGGAAGACCTTGGTTGTATCTGTCTACAGCTGCAAGACCTAGAAGACTTTCCATCTTGAGACAAAGATGGGACAAGGTACTGTGATAATTCAAAGTGGATACTGCCACTGTTTAAGTGACTTTCCTGCCTCCCTTTTGGGCATTATGGGCTGCTGCATGGAGTTTTTTGATATTTCTGGGACGTCTCAGTTTGATGACACCTCTGTTTCATTGTCCTTCAGTCTTTTTTTTCAACCAAGAACTGCCCCATCTCTCAGGGGAGTGTGTTTCTGTGAGTCACCTGCACAGTGAATGAACCTGCAGGGAAGGTCTTGACACGAAAAGAAGGAATACCTATGCCTTTTAAATATGTAACTTCTGTAGGTACTTTGACACCTGTCCTGTCAAGGCCTAGAAGGTTTTCCTGGAAATCTGGTGTTGAGATGGAGGGACATGGACAAATGCAGGTAGTTGTGTGGAGGGGAGTGGAAGCCTGTGTATGCAGAAGAGAAAAATGGTGCTACCACTAATAGTGACTGCATGTGTAAATTCCATAAGACCACTTGGAAAAGGACCAGTAAGAGTTGCTTTACAATTGTTTGAGCTTGTCTTAAACCCAGGCTTTTTCCATTTATGCCTACCAACAATCAGGCTACTGACTATATCAGTATATATCCTCAGAAACAATGGTAGTACTTTGGTAGCCTAGAAACCATAACAAAGAATGTCACTTACAAAAATGAGTGGTGGACAAGATGATATCTCCCACCTCAAGCCATGGCTGAGGAGGTTGAGTGTGCTGGTTGGACAATCTCTCTGCATTTTGTGGCAGGAGCTACTGACAGAATAAAATTTAACACACTGTGGGCTACATAAGGCGCTACACCATTACATCCCTTCTCCCATGAATGTTCATCAGTCCAACATGGGACTGAACAAAGTTATTGCACACATCTGAAGCTGATATAGACAAAGTTGTTGAACTGTAGTACCAGAAAGTAGTTAATTCTTAGTAAATGCATTTCTGCACTTTTCACTCACGTTTTAGCTGCTCATTTTTGTAACTTGGAATTTGCTTTTCCATACTTTACAATATTTGGTAGGTTTTTTACTGCTTGGGTTCATGTTTGATGAGAAGGCATGAAATTTACCCTACTAAACTCTAAATGCAGAGATGCTGCTGGAAGGATTTATGGATAGATAAACAAACTCTGTTTAATTAAAAGCATACCAGCTGAAGAAATGTCTAAATAATGAATACTTAACATTTCTCTCCTGTTACTTAATTCAAGATAACAGTGATAGTTAGTCTTCAACTTTGATCCAGAAGTACGGGGATCCAGTTTCTGTCTCCATTTCCAGACCCACCTGTCACACAGATAATAATCACGGATAGTTTTACCTTTCCTAAAATAAGCCTAGGAGGGCGAAAGGCTTCTTTTGGCCACTGGAGGTCACTGTAGCTCTGCAGAAAAAAAACCCAAAACGGAACAACAAAAAACACGAAAACACCCCCACCGAAACCCAAACCAAAATCCAAACCCCTAAAAAACATTAATTAACAACTGACCAGGGAATGGCTTAAAGATTGAGTGTTCTGGGACTTTCTTTTTTATGTTTATAGTATGAGAACTGTGGGATTTTAAACAAAAACAAAACCCATTGAAAAATGTAACATATTTTTGCACATTTTTTTTTTTTTTTTCAAATTGAGCATGTTTAGGATGTATTTTGAGCAAATAGTGTAGGAGTCCACTTCCCACGTGCTCCTCTACATGCTGTGAAGATTTCAAGTGCTCAGTGTGAGAGAGAAGGCTCTAGGCTAATGCTCATTCTCTCTTTATATAGGGAAGGTTTTTTTTAATCACAAATTTTTTTCCAGCCTCATGTGACTGTTTTCTCAAGTATCTGCATCCCTTTGCTGGCCACCTCTTTAGGAGATCTAAACCCTGAGGATACAGGAAATGTAACGACCGTGGTTTTGTGGTTTCTCAAAATTTCACCTTTGTCCTTCTTTGCCCCTCCAGACAGTATAAGTGCAACATGTGCCTCCCAGCAGGTAGATGACATGCTCAGCCACAGCAAGCCCTGGTGCACCAGGACCTAAAACCAGCTCTCATTACTCCTGGTTACTGGTGCATATGCAAACACTGTAACGGGCACCCTAATGAGCACTGAGCTGCCTTAACCAAAACTTGTTATCTGCTCCTTGTGTAGCAGTGACACCAAGAAAGGCTGCAAAATCTGTGTGAAAAGGTGGTTAGACTTTATGGTTTTTATCCTGCCCTGAGCTCTGTGCTGCTGCAGCAGTCCTGCTCAGCTGTGGAGCCATCCAGTTTAAAGCCAGCTCGGGAAGAATGAAATTTGGCAGTAATACACAAAACAGTTTCCTGCAGTAGAGCACTTTAACATATGCTCAGTCAGTCCCTGACTTCAAATAGTGCTTAAGAACATGGTTGAAGAATGCAAAAACTTTAAAAAATACTCAGAATTTAAGTTGTTGTACCAGAATGGTTTCCTGCCACTTGTACTCTATCTAAATAGGTGCAGCTTGGAGATCTGTCACCACAAGTTGTAGATCTTGGCCTAAAAAAGCCTCTAGCTAAAGACAGTCAATCAACAGTTAATATGAAAGATACAAGTGAGGGAAAATACAGAGACACTAAGGATCTGCTCCAGTAGATTGACATCTATTAAAATCACTGAATCCTACGTTCCTCCTATGCAAAACACAAGCCTCAGTTTGCTTTTACATTTTAGTTTTGAGGGATATCCCCTCTCTGCCTCCTTTCAATTGCGCAGAAGAAAGCAGATGAGTGAATGAATGGCACCTCCCAACCCACCTTTAGGTGACAGTCATGCCCTGTGGTGAGTAAGATGAGCTGTGCTATCAGGAACATGAGAGACGTGGCTCGGAGCAATCTGCCTGTTTCCCCAGGAAGATGTTCATTGTAAGCGAGGCGAGCTGGCAACTGAATGGCAGAAAAGGTCTCAAATGTGCATTTCAAAGAGAAGCTGTGTTCACTCACACCTCTTTCTTTGAGGTGGTAATAAGACAATTTAATAGAAAATTCATGCGTGTTTAAGAGTTGGTTGTTTATTATGTGTATTGATATCTGATATTTAGTGCAAATACCCTTCAAGCACATGTCTGATGATGCAAAGTGTGGCTAATAGGTTTGCAAAAAAAGTGTGTGGTGGATTAAGAGAAAAGATCACCAAATCATGGAGTGGAATCCCCTGGATTCATCTGTCTGCATATATACTTACACTGCAGTCTGCATGTCCTGTCTGCAATTGGCTTGTGCAGAGGACAGCAGCCCTGCAAGGTGTGTGGGGTAGGGGTGGAGCATGCAGCACTGCAGCTGCTGGCTTTGTGTCTGTTTCTAAATAGAAAGGCAACAAATTTGGACAGGGCTTAAGACTGATGTTTCCATTTCAGAGCAGGGTAGTCTTATTACCTGGTGACAGATAGTCCAAAAAGCCTCTCTATTTCCTGTTAGAAATGTTCAGAATGGTTATGAATAGGGTTTTCACTAGTGTCCATTAACCCCTCTTTCAGCAATATTGCTGCTAAGTAAGGCTGGTGCTATCAGCTAGAGTTGTTTGGTGTCTTCCTGGACTTGCACAGCACCTCTCACTCCTCTAAGGAGCTGCTAGGAGGCTAATACCAACATATTTGGCTTCACCATGTGCAAAAATGCACTCAATACATCATTAGGATTGAGTCCCAAGCTAGAGTTTGAAGGGCAATAGAGAAATGTAATTCCAGGACAGTTCACTGCATGTGTGCTGTGCACAGAAGGTGTATAAGGTAAAAATGCCAGTGAGGACATGTGGAGAAGGTGGGAAAATAGGGGAATAGGTTCACAGCTGGTCTTGTGGTTAGGCATTGGTACTATAAGAGGTGCAGCCCCTCTAAAACAAAGATGTTACTTAAATCCTTTCCTGTCACAAACTTGTCTCACAGGATGATGGACAGAAGGGATAGGCTGGTACAAAGGACACCATGTGAGGGTCAAGGTGTGTGCTCTACTGGTTCCAGCTGGCAGAAATTTGAGACATTTAGAATGCTGACTTTGGATTTTCATCTGATTTACTGGCCTTCTGGGCTTATTTCTTTGAAAGTCAAGTGTGGGAAAAGGCCTTATTGAGATCTAAAATTTTTCCTGTACTGTGTGAGACTGTGCTTGAACCACATCTGAGAGAAGCGAAGAGCAGTAGCACTAGTTTTGCTCAGAAAAGCCTGATGAAGGCTGCCAGGGAAAAGGGTGGAGTGTGAGCTGAGTCTGGATGCTATTCCTGTAGAAGAAGGGATGGGGAAGTCTCCAGGTGCAGCAGTTATCCCTGGAGGAGGGAGAAATATGTGTGGATGGGTCTGGAGGCATGCACAGAAGGGAGAGTCCCAAGTGCAGGTGGTCACTGGTGCTCCTGCTCTCTACTGAGAAATCTCCTTCATTCTTTTTCAAAGTGAAAACAGAAATCATGCATTTAACACCTCACCAAACAGCTCTGTTGCTTTCAAAATGTTTTGTGTTTACATCTTTTTTTTTACCATTCAATTTGAATATCAGACTCAAAGAAGTGTTTCAGAGTAAGAGAAAGTAGTTTCTAAGGGATTTGTAACAAGAATTCCACCATAGGAGAACTCGAATGGATTTTTTTTTAGAAAAGTTAACATTTGATCCCAACCTGCAATCTAATTTGGAAAATCAGCTCTTTGGCTGCTGCTTAAAAGATGTGGCTGACAACTCCACAAAAAACCAGCCATGCTTTAAACAGGAGAC
The DNA here is from genome assembly GCA_013397295.1 of Polioptila caerulea. NCBI lineage: Eukaryota > Metazoa > Chordata > Aves > Passeriformes > Certhiidae > Polioptila > Polioptila caerulea. The sequence goes on from VYXF01001945.1 coordinate 183,789, forward strand.
CTGGCATCTGAAAGACATTATCCATCAGTCTGTCCTTAATACCACATCAACATCTTTGGGAGAAGCAGGACAAAACACAGGGCTATGTATTTGAAGCTCAGCTTCACTAATTATCTGTAACTGCCTGAGTGATTTTGGGCAAGCCTCTGCACTCCTGCCACTGTTTTCTCGTCAGTCAAATTTGGTTTTCCTGCTGAGTGCTATGAAGTCTGCCTTTTCTCAGGCACTCCAATGTTTCCAGTCTGTTTACCAGTTCCTCCCTGTTTTTCCAGGACTGTTGTTTGACCTGTTACCATATGTTTGACAGGGATATCAGACAGCCATGGGATAAGCTGCCTTCCCCTCCTAGATCTCCCTTAGGAGTCTAAAATGCAGTTCAGTTTCCATTAAGGCTGTGTGACACCCACCATCTCATGCTGACCTATGTCCACCACAGTGCCATATCTGAGAACAATAATCAAAACCTGCTGGGTCTGTGAAGTTTCAGCCTGCTCATGATCTTCCTGCTCTTTTATCAATGTCAATACCAGTATCAATCCTAACAAAATGGTAACAGTATCACCTATCCAACTTCTAGATGGTGGGGATGAGCAGGTTAAAACAAGTCTTTATGTATGCTTCTGAGTCTGGTTCAGTGCTAAGCTTGTGCTATTGTGGGTCATGAAACATAAGAGAGGGAGGTGGTAGTGATTACTGGATGTGTCAATCTGTGCCAACAGTTTTACCAGGTCCTTTCTTGGCTCCTTCATGGCAGGTTGCCTTTGGAAGAACAATTCGGTCTCTCGTTTTATCTTCCCCCTTAGTAATCTCAGTCCTGGTAACCTGTTTTGTTGTTTCCCTTTTATTCCTCTGAACTTTCTGAGAATATATTGTCTCTTCTGGGATGAAGTGCAGGCAGGTTGTGCAGGTGTCACTGTCGTGCAAGCTGTGGTCAGAGCCCTGCTCAGCTTCAGGGCTCAGGCACATCAGTCACACAGGCTGCATGAAATCCTCTGCTTCTCAGAACAGGTGAGCTTTCTCTTCTGGCTGCTGCAAGGCTCACTCAAAACATTGCCAGAAGAGTCAGGAATCCTGTAGTAGTATTTGCCAGGACATCTTCATGGTTAAAATGAACTTGTTTCCATGCTTCACGCTCACACAGAGGTGGAAGTGTTGCTCTCACTCTATCACAGCCACTCTACACAAGACAAGGGAAGAAGAAACTGCCTCTGCTCTCTAAGCCTGGCTCCCTTTCTGCCAGGACTGACACGCTTGGACAGACTATCAGCCTTCCTGTTCTCCCCCTTTTCCCTGCCTGCTGGGGCTGTCCTGAGGGTCTTTTTCTCATCCAGCAAATGCTCTATTGCATTTGTACCTTGCTCTGCTGGAACTTGTTTCCTCTGGGAGCTTGGAGATGTGGCCATCCTATGAGGCAACTTGCACATTCCTATTTTTAACATTATAAACTGAATAAAAATGAACAGTTTTTCAGGTCTGAGCTATCCACCAGCGAGGATGAATCATCCTCCCAACCCACTTTGACAAGATTTGGCCACGTAACAGTGGGTGTGACAAAGTCTCAGAAAGAGGGTGCAGGTACAGATGGACACATACTGTGCATTGCTTCAGTAGAAGCTCACATGCCTTTTTTACTTGTTTTGCATGGGCAGTGGAGGCATTTTCTCTGCTCTCGATGTTGTGCTCTTGAGTCACTGAGGGTAAGCAATAAACAGGGCTTGTTTCTGGCTGTTGGGATTTTGGTTGTTACATGCAGTTTCAGACATGCTTCTGAAAGGTCTCCTCTTAGAATAAAAAGATCACAAAGGAATTTCATCTTTCATTTTTTATTCCTTCTCAAAAACAATCAGAAATCTTTCCATGTTTGTTAAAAAATTGTTGAGAGGTATATCCTGAACAGCTCTTTTCAATTGCCCCTGGGAATCACTGCAGTAATACATGATCATACATATCCAGCCAATCTTTCACTACACATTGTGCATGGTGAATAATAATGTCTGACTGTGGGCCACAGTTTAGAGAACATAAAATTGGGCAATTTGCAGTAAAATTCGGATTTAGACACATTACTGCTAGTCTCCATCATTCCCAGTATAACAGACGGTGGAAAAAGGCATTAAAATAATAAATTGTCCACTGAAAAAGCTGTAAATCCAGACTGTGCTATGAATTTAGCACCGCAGAACCGCCTTAATGAGCCATGGGCTGCCACCTACTGACATGCTGTTCAGCAGGAGACTGAAAGCAAGACAGCACTAATGTTAGAAATAGTACAGGATTCACTGACAAGCTTCAGAGGTATGAAGAAAGAGGTGAGGAGGCAAATCATTAGTCTGCTCATGTTTGGAGTCGGAAATAAAAGCTGTGGCCCACGGAGGTGGTGTTGTCATACTGTAACTGCTTAAACATCACATAACTTGGTGGTAAGACTTTTTCCTTGGGATTTATTTGCTACTGCCCTTCACCCTTAAAAATGAGCAGGGTATTTGGTCAGTGCAGTCACACCAGAGGGATGAATACTGCAAAGAAAGGAGGCAGAAAGGCATTCATTTGACCCAGTACAACTTGAAGGAGTTCAAGCCTGAGTCAATCAGCCTAAAAGCAGAAAAGAAAGGAAACTACTTCTGGGTTTCAGACAAGTCTCAGGATTGTTAGGATTTGATATAGCACTGCTGAAATCTTCAAATTATTAATACTGTAACTATCTCAGCCATTGAGATTCAAACAGAATTGTTGAAGAAATTGCAAATTAGGCTGGAAATCAGGTTTATATATTACTAAGGATATTATTATTTAAAGTTATATATAATTACCTTAATAAAAGAACAGCTATATAGTATAACATATTATACTATAGTTAATAATGTAACAAAATACAATTTTGTTATTAAGAAGCATTTAGATTTTAATACTTAGATATTAAGAGAAAAGCAAAATTCAGTTGTTAAATGGGCAAGATAATTCCTCCCTCTGGGAAAATTCAGCTTCTGCAAGAAAAAATCAGAGCTTTAAACAGCACAGAAAAGGGATTTAAAATGAAAGCAAAGGCAAATTATTTTTCACTTCCACTTTGTGTCTGTCTTTATGGAAGGCACCAATGAAAGAATATTTCCCAAAACATTTGCACAGTGTGCGCAGGGAAGGATTAGATCATTATCTCTGGACTCTGGAGCGAGACTTATGTTGCATAATTTCAGACACTTACATTGTCTTTTTGTACATTTTCTGCCAGATAGAAGACTTCCCAAGCACCCTTGAAATTTCAAAATGTGGTTCAAGTCTTCTGCTTTAAATACCTACCTGAGATGAGATGGGTTGTGTTGTTTGCTGCTGGTGGTGAAGGGAACTGACAGAGCAGGTTCAGACAAGCCCACCCCATCTCTCATCTGGGTACTCGGAGAGTGGACACAGCTGGGAATGGCAGAAGGACATTTCCAAAATCCCTTACCATTACCTCCTACCCTTGATTTAGAAAAGCTGTGCAGAAGTGGAGAAAAGGAGAGTCAGTTTCTCTAACCATGTCTCGACATGATCTCTGAGAAGCAGCTGTGAGAGCATCTGCCAGCCCAAGGTGCCCACTGCTGCCCAGAGCTTTGCAGACAGCTCCATGGTGTGGTGGGGATTGATCTCGGTCTGCTCTCCTCATGGGGTGACATTTGCTTGCACCCAGGCAGCACTGGCCATCTCTCAAATGCTCTGCAGACTATTTCTCCTTTCAGTTCTTGCCTTTTCTGTTGTCAGAATCAAAAAAGCCAAAATGGGTGATAGTTCTTGTGAGGAGGACACACAATCACCGAGATCCCGACTGAAACAAGCAATTACTTCCCAGGTGAGAACATTTCAATGACAGGCTGCCTTAGGATAAGAGAACAACAGGAACTGAGTGGGGGACACAGTTTGTCTGCAGGAGAATATGCTTCAGGAACTGGCAAATTTAAATGAAAAACTAATGAAAATTTAGGTTTAACTTTTTTTTCCCTGTAACCGACCTTACATCTCGCAGCTGATCGATAATTTGCTTTGACACCTGAATTGCAAAAAAGAAGAGAGAAAAAAGGAAAACCATGGCAATATGCCACCTAATTATAGCTACAACACAAAATCACTACTTCAGCTGCATCTGACAAACATCAGGGAAGCTTTAAATCTAGCTATGCATGAAATTTCTAACAGACTTACCACATGTGTGAAAATTGTCTGCAAAACATTGAAAAGGATAAATTCTACACTTATTGTGTTCTAATTAAATAGACAATGAGGCACCATATCTGAAGGTTTTTTTGAGCCTCAGATACTTGCATATCTCATTATAATAATTAACAATATCACTGCAAGTGAAAATCGGTTTTGTGGGAGCTGATGTCCAAGTTGTCATGAAAGAGAATAGTGAGGAGAATTGCTTTCTACTTGGAGAAAATCAAGCTGTGAGATTTCAAAAATAATTATCATGACTGTGAAAAATCTGCTTGGCAGCTCATTTCATTTGCGTCTCAGGGTTGCCATTCTTTCTTTTCAATGATTTCTTGCTAGGTCTAAATACAGACCCAGTCTGAAGTTAATTCCCCACTTCAACTTCTAAATTCACTTTTGAAGAGAACTAGGAAAGAATTACGTTTGGTGACTTCTATGATCCTTGGCGTTTAACTGCACTTCATTTTCACTCCTGGATGTAGACTTCAAAGTGCCAGAGAGCTGTTAATCCATCCTCCAGTGTTTGCCATTTCTTCCTACTCTAAGTTCTTATTCTGATATGGTTGGCATCAGAAAATGCAGACTAACCTTAGCAGGGACACCAGGAGTGTGTCCAAGGACTTCACACTCTGAGGTCTTGCTTTTGTGACTTTGCAAATACTTACTTTAATTCTCCTTAGTAGTCTGAATGTATGCATCAGGGTATATTATTTTAAATTAAAAGACCAAAATGAGGAACCCTTATAAACAGTTTCAAATGTTAAACTTTGTTGTAAAGAATTCCTTGATGATTTACAATGTAGAAACAGTGCTCTGTTGATCACATAGGGCTGGCTAAGTTTGGTTTTAGTGCACTTCTATGGGAAGCGTCAAGGATATCACTCTAAGGGGAACTGGAATGAGCAGTGCTTATTAGGGGCTCCTGTACTAGAAATAAAACTGAACTATGTTCTAGTAAATTGTGTCTGTGCACTGACCCATGGAAAATTAAAAAAGAACCGAAAACCACAGAGGGTTATAATCTAAAAATAAATGGGCTTGAATGAAGATGTTGCTGATACTTTTCCAATCTATTTGAAAATATATTATTTTGTGAAAGACATATGACATTAAGCAATTTTTTTTTCTCACTTGCTGCCTATTTCGCCTGCAAAAAGTACCTTTTAAAGATAATTCTTGAGGCCAAGTCTCTCATGAAATATGCTGTAAACCTGTGCATGGCTGAGATCTTGGCAAAACATGGCCAAAAGAAGCCCAGGCAGATGGAAAGCAATTCCTGAATGCAGCAGGAATTCTACCTTAATTTGAAAAGGCATATGAAAATTTTACATGTGTATCTACAGGTATTGTATCATGAAACAATTGAGAGTAACACTGAAAATCCCTTTGGTTTATTTGAGGCTTGTTGCATCTATTGACCTTATTAGATCCATTAGATTTTGTTTATATTTGCATGGATTTGTACTATATACTCTGAGGGGCTTCTTAAAGAGATGTGACATTACTCCTGGTATCTCTGCTTTGGGGGAATTTCTCTCCATAAGCACTAGTGTGGAACAATGCTCACTTCTCCCACATCTAACCAGAACTGGGAAGATGCAACTCCAAACCCCTTGGCCTGGAGACAAAATATCCTACATATCAGGCAAGTGCTCCATAAAGAGGACAGTGACACAAAATGAGGACACAGCTTTTTTTGCCCCTTTGCTTTTGCCCTGTTGCTGATGGGATCTAGACAGACATGGGAAGTCTATGTCCATGGGAAGTCCATGGTTTTCTTTCCTCAGCTGAGTGGTCCAAATTCCTCCTGGGTGCTCTAGAACTCTCTTGCATCACATATGTAGATGGTGACAGCTTCTGGTTTGAAGCAGATGAGGTTAAATGCCACAGAGAACAAAACTTTATTTAGCAAACTCTTTTTATTTCAATGAGTGCATGCTAATCTCTTGTTAGTGGACATTTGAAGGAGGAGGCAATTCTTGGTACTCAAACCACCTGAAAACTGTTTTCCTTGCTTACAGATCTGACAGCTCTCCTTTCCTGCAGCTGTATTTATTGATTAACTGAGACTAGTCCAATATTTAACAAAGCAACTTGGGAGGTAATTTTTAATAAAAAAATCTATACGAAATAAACTTTACTGTATTAAAAAGCTGCATGACGCAGCTTGAATGTTACTACTGGCAAACCAACAACAAAACACATATGATAATTTGTACATTTTGTTCTTGCTCTCAGGAAAGAAATTTTGTTCTCAAAGTGTTATGTACTTATTTTTCTCCTCATCACAGGCTGGTAAAAAGTAGAAGAAAGGCACTGCCATTTCTTTTTCTGGACACTTGAGAAAGCTCTCTGTACCTCTGCACTTCGGTGCAAAGCATATATTCAGGCATTTGTGACCTAATTGCATGATGTTGACTGATTCCTCAATGATTGACTCTCCTTTTGTGGGAAGCAGTGTTGTCTTTGCCTCTCCATTTCTCCTGCTGTAACTATGGCTCACCTTTTATTTAGATTTTTGTCACCCCATGCTAAACACCAGATTTGGTAATGGAATTCTCTCACTTCAGTAAGTTGGGGAAAACTCTGAAATTATGGCTAAGCTATTGAAAAGTGTATGTACAAGAAACATATTTCTGATTTCAGCTGTTTTGAACATGTCTTTTATCACTAAAAATGAAATGACATTTCTATGACTGATTACAGTAATTAGTGATAATTTAATAAAAAAATTTGCAACCTTGTAAAAATTGGAAGCAGAAATATATATTTTTACATATGATTTTCAAAATAAATGTGCATCTTAGGGAAGAGCAAAAAGGCTTTTCATATACTGCTAAAAAGTGTTGAAAGACCCTCTTTGACCTTTTTAGCTCAAAGGTTTTATTTCCTTATAAGACTGTAGACCTTGTGTGAACACTAAGTTTCTACTTATTAATTTTGTTTCCCCTGGTTTTCTGCAGCTGAATGGGTACTGCCAGCCCCACTTCTGCTGCCTCAGCTGCTGCTCTGAGCATGGAGGGCTGCTGAGCCCTGGGCCAGCTCTCAGCACAGTTGGCTGCACTGGCATTTTACTCACTGTATGGCTCCCCAGGGACCTTCTCAGATCCTTCAGCTCTGCTCCTCGTCTTCTGGCGTCTGGAGTCTAAGCATTTGCATTTCACATGCACTGTCTTCAAATCCTTACAGAAATGGGACAGATACACAGTTCGGTCCTGAGTTTGTGTCTGAAATGCTTTTTGCTATAAATCCTTGGGCTGGTGAAAGGAGAGTTTATCAGGGAAGAGATTAAGTTTAAACCCAGCGTTTCCATGTTGATAACAGCATTATTATTGTCATCAAGCACATGCACTGCCTATCTCACTAGTAAATAGCTCTGGTGTATCATTCAGCTTCAAGGTCTGTTCAAAGGATTTTTTGCTGGGCTCTTGTTAGCTTTGGATTGACCTTGTTTTGTCCCCCTTAAGTTTTTGTTTGTCTGAGGAACAAGTTTTAGAGAAGTTTTATAATAATTTACAAAGACAAAGCTAAATATACTCAGATTGTCTCATCATGGGGCACAAATGCTATGACTAAAAGTCAATGTACAGTTTTTAAGTATATACATTTCAGCAGATGAATATTTAATACTTGATTTATCTTAGATGTGGCTATTGCAAGGGGAAGGGCATCAGTGTTCTTGTTGGCTGAAACTTCATCACAAGCAGATACTTACATATTCTCGTATACTTTCTTTTAGCTTCTGCAGTTCACCTGATCCAGTTGCCCATGGTGCTTCTTGGAGGCCAGCCAAGGTCCTGGGGCAAGGATCCGGGCTTGTGTCCAATTTGTTTGGATGATTTGTGGGTGCCCATGCGAAGAATATCTGCAAAACCTCTTTTTTTTCCACAATATACAGTCTGACATCTTCAAGGGTTTTCATCATGTCCTCTTCTTTGGCTTCCAACAGCGGTGCTCTTGCGATTTCTCAACAGTGTCTCTGTCCTTCGTTCTCATAAAAGGTGACACTCTTTCTCAGTTCGACCAGCAACATCTCTGTTGTTTAAGAACAGTTCTGCATGTAGCTGTTTCTCTCATCCCAAGATGAAGGTTGAAAAGGCCAGACCTCTAAAAAGCTGTTGCTCTTTGGGCAGTTCAGCAGATTGTGCCTGGTCAATGTCACGTGTGAACAATCTTCCTTCCATTTTTCAATGTGATGGACAAACAATCTTCCACACACCCTGTAATCAAAGCACACTGACCTTCATCAGACACACAGTGGTCCTAACAAGTTGAACATGCTGGAACATTTGTGAATAATGAAGTTGTTTTAAATATAATATCTGAGTGTTCCTGAACATGGAGGACCAACACACAAATATAGTTACTCTAAATAAATGAGTGAAAGTCTTTGCAGTCCATCTTCCTTCTTCTGTGTCAGTCTTTGTTTGTCTACAAGTATTTCAGTATTAACATTCTATCCACCTCTCAATTGGTCTTTGAATTTCACAAAGTGGGGATTATTTCAGGACTTGACTTGAGGTATTTGCTATCGGTGGTCAAATAAAAATCAGCACAGACAGAGTTCAGATGCTGCTTCTCTGTGCAGAGAGCGTAGATTTCCAGCTCAAGAAACTGCCTTCGGATCCTGGACCTGGATAGTGCTTCAGCAGGATAGAATTTTGCCTTTGCAAGCTCTGAAATTCCCTAGTGGTTAAATATGTTCAACTATACATCATTATCTACTGACTGTAAATCTGGTGAATGGTTTTCAATCGTGCAAAGAGTGAAATGTCTTATACATTTGATTAAATAAAATCTGCAATTAGCCTGGAAGATTGTTGCATTTTGCTTGGCAAAATATCAGTGACAGTCTTTGGTAGCCAGTATTACAAATATAACTGTAGTCATATAGAATCATAAATTTCAGTTGAATTGAAACTATATGTGCCGAATGATTTTTCTTCAATACATGGGACTTCAGATGGTTTGAAAAATGGACTGAAATTTCTCTTGGTTGCACAACAACATCGATCCTCATAAGATGGAAAACCTCTCATATCTCCTTTTAAAAGTCTACTGTGTTGCCAAAAAATGAATTGCTTCATATGAACATCTCACTTCTATGATTAATGGTAAAACTGAAGTTTTTGCTTTTTTTTTTTTTAAGATACAGGAAAATATTTAGCTTTATCCAAAAGGAAATACCAAAAGGACAAATGAGATGTTCATCACGCAAGAAAAAATTGACAGAGAAGAATTTAGTGGTGGTCAAAGATTAGTGTTTTGCACATTCTGGCTTTTTCTTTGGTTGTTTCTCTTTAAGTGTTATTTCCCTAACCATGATAATGCCAATAGGTGTAGAATAAAAAATGTTGCTGGAAAACGGGATTTGCATTTATATGTGTTTGATGGCTTCATGACTTTGTATAAGTTGGGAGTGGGTTCAGGCAGAGTTTGACCCTTTATAATGCCAGTGTCACAGCAGTTCCCTTGCCACACAGGAGTGCCTCACATGAGAACAAACAGCTCCATGCTCATGGTTCGCCCTTGCTCCTTGAATCTCTCTTAGCCAAGCCATCCTTCAGCTTTTAATACCCTTCACTTGAGCCTATAGCAATATCCCTGTGGCCCAGGCTCACCACTGATGACTTCAGGCCCTACCTGAGGCATGCAGAAGTAGCTATGATGCAACTCATAGTTGCTATTCGGGATTCCCTGGGGTACCTGAGACACCTGCCTGGGCCTGGCAGATATATCCTGAGACTTAAGAGGGACTGTGCTCTTCCAAAGGGTCAGGTGCAGGCTGGGTGGGTACCCTGTGCCATCCAAAATACTGTTGACTACCAGTTCTCATGCAACTAAATTACACTCTCAGAGTCCTTCTGTAGTCAAGGGGGAACAATAATAATTTCTAGAGGATTGTTCAAGATACTAGGTAAGTTGAATCATGCTGCTATTTCTTTTTCTGTTGACTGCAGAAGACTCTTCAGATGATAATGTTCCCAGTGTTAAGCATTTCAGTTTGATTAGATCTGGGTTTGTACATCTCGTGTTCCAGATGACACAGTAACTGTGCAGGAAAGCATATGCTGATTCCAATTAGTTTCTGATTAGACCTAGGCAAAGTATTTTTCTCTGAATAACATACTTACAAAAAAGTGCCTACTGTTTCAAGGTGACTGATAATAATTCATGATATTTGTCTCAGTTTTGCTGAAAGACTGAGTTACATAAAAATGACAGTATGCTGTAAGGAAAAGTCAGAGTAGTTTACTTTGATCTTTTTTGAAATGGTTGTTCCCACATTTGTCTTCAGGATGAAGCTCTTATACTGACAGGAGAAAAAGGGGACAGATACCACATTGCTAGAAGAGAAAAAACGTGCTGCCTCTTCTTCCTCAGACTACTGTGGTTCTCCTGCTCATAGTAATTCAATGTTTTATCCTCTTTATTTTTCAAATTCTGATTGGAAGCTTGTTAGTCTGTAAAAATGATGGGTTGGCTGGTAGACTGAGGCTGTGGTACATCATGCCACTTAGCTCTGCTTCCCTTTGCTGCTGGATTGTTTTTATTCACTCTGCCTCAGAGCAGCTCCCAGCTTGCAGGAGGCAGGGCTGGTCTCTCTGTCCTGGGGTTACACCTCTGCTTCACTCAGGCCATTGCAGACAAAGGTCCACCTTCTTCTCCTGCTTAAGATCCTTCTGTTCTTTCCCAGGAATGTGGGGTGAACACACATGTCCTCTGACAACATTGCCTCAGCCTCTTCTGCTGATGCTTATCTTGGCTTTGGAAATAAAAGGCAAGAACAAACTGGATTAGGAAGGGGTCTGGGGCTTAAGTTTCTCTCTTACTTAGTCAGTCTCATTCTGCTTGGAGCATTTCAGAATATCACACAAAACAGAGAGGCATTAAGGGGTGGGATGACAACACCATCAAGGAACAGCCCACAGCTCAGTTGTTATGAAACTCTTCTGGAGCAGGGACATCCCTTAGGTGGGTCCCACACACACATAATGTGGATCCTGTAACTGTCTGGCTGCCGCCCACAACCTACGCTGCCTTCTTCAGCAGGCTTGTGAGACTAACCTTTTGTTTCCATTCCCTTTCCCTCTTTTTTTTTTTTTCNGATCCTGTAACTGTCTGGCTGCCGCCCACGACCTGCGCTGCCTCCTTCAGCAGGCTTGTGAGACTAACCTTTTGTTTCCATTCCCTTTCCCTCTTTTTTTTTTTGAGAGCAAATGTCAGGATGACAGCACATTTTTCAGGAGCATTGTTTTTCTGGCTTGTTTTGACAAGGCCTGGTGCATAGCAAGCTCCATCCCCATGAATGTGTCTGTGTGACATAATGAGCACCAGTCCTTGCAGAGTATTCCAACTCATCAAAGAAAAGGCAGGGGAAACCTGAGATAACTCATTCTAAGCAGTTAGGACTTCTGAGGCTTTATTAAACACCTCATTTTCTCCATCTGTTAAAAAAAAAATAAACAAGTCAGTGGGGGAAGGAGTGCTCCCCTCAGTGCTGATCCTATCGAGCTGCAAGGCAAAAGTCTAAGGAGGGAGGGCCAGAAGTTCTCCATCTTCACTGCATGCATTGGCAAAGAATAGAAAAAACAGTTGCAATGACATTAGATTATAGTAATAAAGAATTAGTAAGTGATCTTGGAAGTTCACTTCATTCCAGATCTTGAGTAAATTGCCTTTTAAAGGTTTTCTGTGTATCAACCGGGATTGCTGTAGAAGAGATGTTTAATTTATTTACTTGCTGTAATAAATTAGATAATTTACAGAAATTACCAGTCATAAATTGGCCATGGAGTGAATCAATCTGATCTCTATGAATTAGTTTATCTGTGACCTGTTTTAAGATACCTGATGGGATTTAGATGCAGAATTAATTAATTATTTAATTAAACAGGACAAACGTTTTCACTCTGAATGAGGTTCTAGCTATCCATCTTACAAATCACAGCCGTAAGACTTCATCTCATTTGCCATACATTGCTCCATGATATAGTCCTCATCTGAAAGATTGCTCTCTCTCTAAAAAAAAAAAAAAAATTAATATTATAAAATATTCTATTTGATACCCATCAACCGGATTGCTTATTTCTATACTGCAGAACTCATTTCCTCTGAGGTAATTGAGTCAATTGGTTTCTCATTATTTAGCAGATCCAGCTTTGGCATTTTAATTTTAGATATTCAATAATTTCTAGTCTGTTAGCTTCTAACTTTGATGTACACATCTCTTTATTACTGTATTTTAGGAATTTCTTATTACTAATTTTGCAATTGATATTTAATCACTAAGAAACACCTATTACTTGTGAATTACTCTTTTTGAATTATTTTTATAATTTTTAAAAATTATTAATACATATACATGACCCAAAATGGAAAATAGATGTACTGACTTTTATATACAGAATTATGGACAGTAAAACTCAATTTGTTGGAAAGTTGAAGAAGCTGTTTTGGGGTTTTTATAGCGAAAGAATAGTCAGATATTTAAAAGTATATATTAAAGTGACATTTACAAAATTATTTTTTACTGTTAACACGTATTCAACAACTAGGAGACGGACAGGTACTTAAAAGTAAGGGGAGTGACATAAGATATACAATATTTGATGCATAATTTAAGACATAAATTGATAAGCATATGTAAAAAGTTCATGTGAGAGAGAAAAAGGAGTGTGAATAGAAAAACTGCTACCACATAGTGTCCTCATTTTTCAAAATACTCTATTTTTCTTAAGGAAGTTGTTTCTTTTTTCCTTTCCATTTCATTGTGGAAACTTTCAGCATCTGTTCAAAAAGTTCTTTGCTTGTAGCAGATCTAGAATGCCACCTTTGACAATTTAACCCCCTTTTCTTCAAGGTTGTGGCTGGGACAAAACAGCACTGAAAAGATAACGTTCAAGGTAACCTTGAGCTAATGCCAGCTCACTAACTTGGGCTCTGAAGATCTCATTTAGCTGGAGCTATAAGACGATGGTGTACTCTGCTTGGGAGCTGTTTCATGGTGACCCATGATATAAACATATTTTTATTTAAATGCTTTCATCAGGCTGTTTCCTGTGTTTTTGGTATTACTAGCCAATGTGTGGTCTGGTTATATCCTGATTACTCAGAATTGATTATTGATGGGCATGTGCAAACTTATGCTCCTTTACCATGGTGTCCTGAAAAAGGAAAACTCTTTTTGTGTTCCATCAAGTAGCATATTTGTGACTGCAGTGCTCTGGAGGCTGAGCTTTTTCCTGGCCTGACATGATCTCAGGATCTCAGGGTGTTACAGCAGCCATTGCCTGCTGGGATTCTGTTTACATGGCTGGCCTTTGTTGCTGAATCACAAGCATTTATTGACTTTATCTGACAAGCTGATGCTCATGCTTCACCTTTCTGAATGCTAAGATGCTGCTTGTGAATTTAATGCAGGACGTGAGTCTACTGCTGGTGCCAGAAAGGCGGTGAAAAACACATCCACAGCATGAAAAACTAGAAAATCAAGGAGGTAGTGACAACAGGCCAGGAACAAGTCAAGGCAGCTTCTGGGAAAGGTCAGTCCTGTGCACACAAGAGGGGAAGAAACCTTGGGCTAATGAACTTGCATAAATTAACTTTTGGCACTCCCTTCCCTCTTGAGACTCTAGACACAGTAACACTAGCAAAATACAGACAGATGCTTCAGCTCATAGTCTCTTTATTAAATTAGACAATGCCTCCAAACAAAAACCCAAGCAAAACCATGAAAAGCAAGGCAAATAGCAAAAAAGGCTACTTGGAGTGTGTAAAAGGGAAGAGAATGACTGCTAAGGAACTCTTTCCTCTGTTTCACTTTTTCCTCTGTTTCACTTTTTCACGTGTTGGGAACTGATACAGTCCAAGCCATACTTTCTTGTCAAAGGCGTTGTTTTGATGCCACCTGCACAAAGCTCTATGGGCAATAGATGGAGCTTCTGCCCAAAGAAAACAGAACTCCCAGTCCAAAGCTCCTTCACTGTCATTCTCCAGACTTAACAACATTATATCAGATCCTTCCCAGAGTCTTAGAGCAATTTCTGCCCTTGCAAAATGCCTCCTATTTTCCACCTCTCTGATCCAGTAAGGCAGTTGTTGCCTCCCCTGCAGTTATCACCTGCAGCAAGTAGTACCTAGGCAGTAGCACTCCTAGTAGTACCAGTAAGCAGGACCAATAGTAGCAAGTGCCTAGGATGAAGGTAAGTCATGAACTTCATGTTTACAAAACAACCCTTAGAGCTTGGAAGCTCTGAAGTGTTGGCACTAATTCCAGAAATCAACCAGTCCCTTGCTCTATGCATCCTTGGTTTAGTTGGTGAGTATAAAATGCATCAGATAGCAGGCACTTTCAGAGTGGTTTTTTTCTTACATGTTAAGAAAAAAGGCAAATTAGAAGTTAAATTTGGCTTCATGTATTGTGTGTTAATAGATTAATTCTCACCTAGTCCCAGTGGAAGAGACAGCACTCAGTTTGCTAATGAGTTTGTAATATGAGACAGACCTTGACATGTGACACTGTATTTAAAAGTGACCTAAAAGCCATTTAAAGAAAATTTCATATGGGACAAAAATTCTGATGAAGTGTTTATAAATATTTACACATTAGCATGAAACTTAGCACTGTGGCAACACCAAAGAGGGCAGGATAATTTCATGGTTATTCTGAACTTCAATTTATGTGAACATGTGGGAGACATCACTGAGCTCCAGCTCTTCCACTGTCCTTGGAGGGCAGGATATGTAAAGCTGATATCAGACCCTGTGAACTACTCTGCACTGATAGACTATGTCACTGGTAAATCGTCACCAATGGCCCAAGATGAAATAGTTTCCAAAATTCCTGTTCTCTCTGTGCCTTGCGTAGTTTCAAGAATACTGCCTGGAAGAAGGTAAAAATGACAAATCACAATGTTCAGAGTAACCTAAATTCAGCATCAGTAAGGTATCTGGTGTGTGTGTAATGCAGAGACATCTTTGGATGGGTTCCTCGGGACAACTTCCTTTATAGGCCACAGGGAGGAACACGCATGTCCAGTCTAAACAAGGGAGAAACCAGCACCTCCCATCCTAAATATGAAGTTAAGAGTAGAATGGACAAGCCATATCTGAAAATACACACTCTAACCAGGCACTTGGGATGACTAACTTAGATGTAGATTGTAGACACTGGAAACATCAGGTAAGGGTGAATCCTTCTGTGTCTGAATCCTCATTTTTCAGAGAAAGTATATTATGGCAGCATTTATTCCTCTAGGTGCTTTTGATCAGTCCCAAAAGTTATTTGCTTCTGGCCCTGTATTTTCTGCTGAGGTAAGCATACATGTAGCTTTGCTGTTGTGAGTCTACTTTAAATAGAAAAATGTTACACCATCCTAGTACTGTCCTTTACCGCATTCAAATTTGTCATTTTCCTTGAGGAGAGAACTGAGCATACTGTGCAGATTTTAATTTCATGACACTTCTAGATGTGTGTATCAGCAAAAACTTGTTTTATAGAGCATACTTCATGCAGAGTTGGGGGTCATGAAATATGTGATGGTTTAGCATTTCAATGCAAACCATATACCACATTTGCCGTCATTACGCTGCTGAAAAAGACAAATTAGTTTACCTACCTTCTGTTTATCAGGTACCCAAATGCTACACTGATTACTGCTTTGCTGAGCTGGATATACATTTCTACAGCTTTAGAGGGAAAAAAAAAAAAGGACTGAAGATTACTGAGACTTCTTAGTTTCTCAAGTCAAGTGAAATGTGGGTTTTGGCAAGCTACAAGAGTGTAATTAGAGGAGGCAATATGCAACCCTATCAGGATGTTTAGACCCTTCTGCTACTAAGACATGCATTTTTTGTAACAATACACAAATCTCTTTGTAATGAAAACAGAGCGGCCTCAAAAGAATTCAGCTGCATTTCTCAAGCAATGATAAAAAGATCCTATGACTCAGTCAATTTTTGTTGGGTACAGGATATCAGGACATTTTCAGTGGATAGGAAATAATTTTGTTGCATGCTGTTTATCACCAGTCCCATGAAATCTGCCAGTCTCAGTGTCTCATATTTTCCAGCACCAATTATATGAGGACTCCAAAGCTCAGGTGTCCAGTATTTCCTAGAAGGAAGAAGCTTGATGACAAAATGAAGAGATCCATCATGTGCCTGTGCAGCTAACTCTGGTTCCTGCATTATCCTGCACTTAAACAGTGGCCTTGAACTCCTGACAGCATTATGAAACAATGTTCATCAGTTCTTTGCTCCAGGCAGCACTTGTTTTGCCAACTTGAATCACTTCAAAGTTAAGTGCCTGAATTCTTTTTCCAGTTAATGAAGAGAAATCACCACTTTCACAGTGTAATTCATCTCTGCTGGTTTAGACATCTTGGCTAGGGCTTGCACTCCAACCCCATGTTTCTATGAGATCTCTGGCTAAGTAAAAGTCATCAATGTACTCACCTCTATGGGTAGCTTCTCTTTAGCTTTTCATAAAGAATATATGTTCAAACAAAAATAAAATAAAAAGAGAGAAATTCTCTTACTTCGGTGAGAGAAAAAGATTATCCTTTCCAATGCTGGGGAAAAAGATGTATGAGAATCTGTGTGCGAGAGAAAGATACAAGATGGCTAAAATGGAGGAAATGTGGCTATCTCCAAACATAATAGACAGTGATCTTACTCTGGATCTGTTTTAATTTAAATTAATGGTAACAATTCTGCCTGCTTCAAGGTATGGGATAAAGCCAGACAGCACTGCAGATGAACACATACCCATTAGGAAATTAATGATCACTGTGATAGGAATGTTTAGAAGGCTGAAAAATTAGCCCAGCTTTAAACATTAAAATTTAAATGTTCACTAAATCTTCACTAAATTAATTGCTTAACATCATACTTCTCGATAATGGCTAAATCTTATCGGATATTAATCATCACTGTTTTGTACACAAACCTGTTAGTCCTTAACACTTATCCTGAATTAGCTGTGAGTATGTAATATCAAGTAGCTGATGTTGTGTAGTTAGCATCAGCTGTGCCTAAAAGAATCCACACAACAAATGTTAGTTTTTCTCCCAGGGGCTCATGCATCAGGTCTCAGATCTCATGGGTATGAAAGCCAACTAACGACGTAGGACTGTTCTTTTAAAGTAGCTCATTTGAAGCACTTTTTGATGAGGTTAGGGCACTGTGTTTGTAACCATGAGATGTGCAGTGAAGCTAAATTAAGATTCTCATTCTTTTTATTTTCTCATCACTGTGAACAGACTGATACAGTCCATAGGAGCTTTATTTATATCAAAAACAATGCTTGTAATTTATCTGAGAATGTAAACCTTGGATGGTTTTGACCTCTAAATTCTCTAAATTCCAATGAACAGTAGCTATAGTACTATTTTATTTCACTATGCTTTTATCAGTGATTATCTTGAACTTTATCCTGCTTTGATTTTATAGAGTTAACAGTTTATGAAATCAGGATAGCACAGAGCAGGCAGCATTGCTGAAACTTGTGTAATGATTAGCTTGACAACATATCCTTAAAGTGAACGAAAGAAATTAACTCCAAAATTTTTTCTTTCTTCATGCAACGATGAGAGGCTGAAGTAATAAGTAAAGAATTATTTTGAAATGAAGCTTCAAATTAATTCTATATTTTCTTTCAATATTTTCTGACTGGTGTCTGAAAACCTTTCTTGAAGCTCAGGGACAGTTCACACATTCTAACTTTGGGTAGTAAAACTATAGGTACTCAGTCTAGCTTAAGAAGTAGTCTCCCTCTTAGTCTAAATATAGACTCCTTTTAGAGAGAGAGGCTAGGGAGTGATTGAAAGCAGAAATATAATTTTGAGTGCTCTGAGGTTGAATACAGAAATGCACCTGTCTTGTGGTATCTTGCCGTGGCTTGTTCCTCAGCAGGAGAGATGTTTGGGACATACAGAAGCAAAGCCTATGGCAGTCAGAAATGCAGGTATTTCTCCCACTGACTGGGGCTCTGGAGTGAAGCTGAATGAGCTTCAACATGGTGATAATTTTATCTCCCCCTTATGCATAAAGGGAGCTTAGAAAAACCAGGCTTATATGAAATACTGATTGCCCAAAAGCAGGTGGTAGGAAGGCTCTCCACCACATTCATTGCTGGTCAATGATTTTCCAGAATGACAAGGTAAATATTTGTACCACATCTGGTTTGCTAGCATCTGATGTTTCATGCACCCCTGTACAAGTTTTAAAAGGAGTGACAATATTTACTGAATGAAACTGGAGACTTTGCAATCACCTTTCCTTCTTTTTTTGTTGAAAACTAGATGGATACATCAAAAGATCCATCTCTGTCTTTCGGATCATTTTGTGGGATGATGTAAACAGCTAAAATTGCTGTGGGATAGAGGTATAGCAGATGAAGGTTTTAGTTTTATCAGTTACAGAGGCTTCTCTCTCATACCAATATGAGATCAAGATTAAATCTGTCATGCTTTCTCTACATTAATACTGCTATTCAATTTTCCTTTTCTTGGCACAAATGCATATACTAATAGTACACTAAAAGTTAGTCTTTGGCCTTTTTATATTTTGTTTGAAAGTGAATATGTTTTCATAAAAATTATTATCAAGTTAAAAGATTTAGTTCTAGAACTTTCTTCTAAGTACTAGGATTCACTAGTTACATAACTGTCAGCTTCACTACTATTTAAGGAGGTCTTATATATTCAGTTTCAGAAAAGTCCAGGGAAGAGGAAGGTTTATGGGAAAGGCAACCTTTTGCACTGAGTCATACGTAAACATCTTCCGATCTCTCCTGATATGATATCAGCAAATGCCAGTGCATGGAAGTAGACACACAAGTGGAAGAGTGCCAGAACATACTAGAGAGAAAGGAAAGTTTCTGCTGGACTGGGAATAATAATATTCTGAAATGTTTATACGTAATAGGACAGCAGTGTGCTGATTCACACATGTACAGTTTGTCCTCTAGTCTAGGGTGTGGGAATGTGGAAACTGATGATTTTGCTTCTTTCAAAAGAAAGAAGCATGTCACTAAAACATAAAAGTGTCAGTTATTTGCTTTCCTGACTATTAAANCAGGGAAGAGGAAGGTTTATGGGAAAGGCAACCTTTTGCACTGAGTCATACGTAAACATCTTCCGATCTCTCCTGATATGATATCAGCAAATGCCAGTGCATGGAAGTAGACACACAAGTGGAAGAGTGCCAGAACTAGAGAGAAAGGAAAGTTTCTGCTGGACTGGGAATAATAATATTCTGAAATGTTTATACGTAATAGGACAGCAGTGTGCTGATTCACACATGTACAGTTTGTCCTCTAGTCTAGGGTGTGGGAATGTGGAAATTGATGATTTTGCTTCTTTCAAAATGTCACTAAAACATAAAAGCATCAGTTATTTGCTTTCCTGACTATTAAAAACCATAAGAAAATGCTACTCACAACTCAGAGGTTCACTCAGGAACATCTGATTAGTTCTTGTGTGACAGCAGGCTCTGGAGGCACGCCCTGCCCTTTGTGCTGTGAGGCTGTGGCCAGCCCCTCATGCTGAAGTCCCCTGGGGCTTTCCTCTCTGTCCTTTCACAAATGTCCAGCTCAAATGCCTGGTGTGATCCCTCTGAGTGGGATGGAGAAGGGCACAGAGCCCCAAGGAGCCACAGGTCTCTCATTTTGTTGGTGGGGGCAGCTGTCCAGCCACCTACGCTGGCTCTGCCCAGAGCTGGTACCAGCTTTGATCCATCCTTACAGGAAGGTTGCAGTGGCCTTCCTTTCAGATAAAAACTTTCACTCTGAGAGGAGCAAGTAGCTTCCCCCTTTTAATTGCTGATTTTCTTTTCTTTCCCTTTTTTTTTTTTTTATGCAACAGCAGAAATTTTACATCTGTTACCCACATTGCATAAATGGATGTTTCTATTTGTTGCTGTAAATGCCTGTATATATATGAATAGCATATGATTAAAAATGTTTTTCAGGTTGACAATGTGCTATCTTAGTGCCAGTAGATGGGTGTTAAAAGTTTTTAGTGGGAGAAGAACAATGAATTTAGACTTGAATAATTTATGGGAATTATTTTGATGCTTTTTTTCACTTCTATAGTTTTTTGAAATGGGTTCGTTTTTACACTAACCATAGGCATAAAGAGACATGAAGGAAGAGCTAGAGTAGAGAAAGACCACAATTAATATTGGACCAGCCATTGAAAAACATCTCTAACCTTCTAGAAATCAAAAATGGTTGCTTCGTTAAATAAGAAATGCAGACTAGACATGATGAGTCTTGAGGTGGACACGGAATTTTAAAGATACTTCTTAAATTTACAACAAACTTCCAGATCTGTGAAAAAACAATTTGAAGAATGTAAGACACTAGTAATATGAATTTCTAGAAATTATTTTGAAAGTCTTCAGCTGGAAATAAAAAATTAGCTCAGTGTCAAAACATAAAGGTAATGCTCCAGATGAATAACCAGCAGAAAGAAACCCCAAATTTTCAAGCATAACAACTTTTTCTTGACTACATGGGTAAAATTAGAAGATTCTGTGGAAAGTGTTAAAAGTGTGGTCAGAAAACATAAGCATAACTCTTATTCTCATCTGAAGGACAAAGATATTTTACTCTTGTAGTACATAAATGATTCAAATCAATCATTTAAAAAAAATAAATAAAATAACAAAAATATAGAAATCAATTAAATAATTTTGTAATTAGCTTTGTTCATAGTTCAAGAGTGGTGTATTTGAACCACTCTATATCTTCAAACACTGAAAAAGTTTTCAATACATTAAAAACTGTGTATTTGAACACTTTACATTACATTACACTTGGTATGAAATCTGTGGTGAATTTGTAGTAGGTAACTAATATGGGAGACTATTTTAAAGTATTATTTGGACTTGTTTCAAGGTTACAGTGTGAAAAGATAAACTGGTTTTTAAACAACTCAGTACAATGAACTTGACTTAAAAAATGTTCTGTAAGTTTCAAAAGAACTATATATAACATTGTGAGAGTACTGCAGCACAATTCAGGATGATTTATTAGGATCACCAGTTCTAAGGCTTATGGGCAGAAAGATAAAAACTTGAGTACTGACACCTTGAAAGCCTTGTGACACAGAGACAATTAGCCCTGTAGAAGTTATAAAAAGAAGCGCGGGTCAGGAAAATTCTTTGACAAGAATGCTGCCCAGTCATTTCCCTTTGAAGAAGGGAGAAAATGTGAGCTTTGAAAATGAATGTGCTGGCATCTCCTAAGAAAAAAAACACTGTTTCCTCTATTTTAAGTTTACATGCTATAGTCTTTACATAAGTTAAAGTTTACATAACTATAGCAGAAGGAAAGGGGATGTTCTTGTAGAAGGAATGTAAACAGCTGAACACTACCAGCGGTGTCATTGTCTCTCTTGTTCTTGAAGTCAGAGAGAATGTTTTGGCAAGGGTGACAAACTGTCCCCATGGTTCCTGGGTGTACAAGATCCTGGACATTCCAGGGCAGCTCTGTGTGGGAAATGCACAGTCAGCTGCAAGGGGAGTGTGGTAGAGAAGTAAAAAAAGCTGTGTTGTAAGAAAGCCACAGTATTTGAGTGGGAGTAAGTGATGACAAATTTTCTAACAACTAATGAAACAGAAATTTCTTACTGAAGACAAGAACTGTTGGAATTCTTTACGTGGCAATCATGTGTAAAACAAACACACAAACAAAAAGTTTTCATTTTTACATCTTCTCCATCTTGTTTACTGATTCATTTGATTTTTTATTTAAAAAAACCCACATAACCCCCCCCCCCAAAAATACAATAATTGTGATAGAAAAAAAGATGTTTATATCTTCTAAATGTGACTTGTCTTGGAATAAGTTTAAATAAAAAAAGAAACTGTCTTCTGAAATTATTATAAGGCAAGTTAGCAGAAGGAAAGTAGGATGAATAAAGAGGAACTTGTAGCATCACCATTCATACCCTGCAGACTATTAACAATATGATAGAAATTACAGAATGTACCTGTGAAGATGATTTTGCTAAAAAGTTTATGTTTTGAAGTGAAAGTGGTCTGATTTTCAGGTACCTTTAATATGTGCATGGTGCACCAAATTTCATGGTATGTGTTGAATTTCTGCTCAATGAAACAAAAGGAAGAAGTGAATGTTCAATATCAATTAAAAACCAGGTCGATTCTTCAGGCAGGCTTATGTGTTGATGTGGGCCCTTGATTTCAGATACTCAGATTTCAAAAAATTGAGTTTACTACAGATTTATAAAGCAAATTCTTCATCTAGTGAATAACTTATTTCTGTGCTCCTCAGTGCTTTTTGTTGCTGTTCTAAGGGAAAACTGTGCCAGCTGCCTCTCTAAGCAGATAAGACTGTGATAAGCTGCAGTAGTTTAGTAAAGCCTTTCTCACTCATTTTATAACATACAATAAACTATGTTTATATTTTACTTTTTTGTTCTTAGGAATTTCCTTACACAGTTCATGGGATAGTTTTATTGGATTATCAGTGGCCAAGGATCATCAATAAATTTGGGAGAAGGAAATTGAATTATTTCTGTTAATTGAACATATGCAAGCTTTCTAGGTACATTGAAATGATAAGGTTGCCTTTAAGATGAGAATCCCTTTTTTTGGTATAACAAATACATTTTAGGGACATTAAGAACAAAAGCCATCTGTCTTGCATACAATCAGTTACAGGTGATTTTGAAAAAGCTCAGATCTCTTGGTAACTCTGGTGGTAGGCCTTTGGACTCAGACCCACTCCAGCACAGCACATCATATTACTTTTCACGTATTGGTCAGGCTAAACTTCAAATCTTCAAGTCTTCAAATAAAAAAAAAGGTCAAATTAAATTAATATAATGTGAAAGTGACTTTCTATTTTAAAAACCTTTATTTTGAACATGTATTTTGAAACAGATAGAGGTTCAGCTTGTTAATATACCTCAGTATTCTCCCAGCTCCACACTTGTGCAGACATTTAGGAGTGATTATTGACATGTAAGCTCTGACTCCATCCCCTAGGCTTTGCACCAATAGCACTGCAGCAGTAGCAATTGCATGCTTTTGTAGCTGAGCTAGGAATATGACTGAGTGAAATGGAGGATGAGAACAGTATTTCTGACAGGTGAGGAATGGAGAGACAAGATTCCCTTGCAAGTGCCTCTATGAGACAATCAGCATCCTCTGGGATTTCTACATTGAGTCCTGACACTTGCCATGCAGTCGAGTTAACCAGCTAGAAAATACCTTGAGTGTCAATATATGTCTGTTTTAGACCCTGGCAGTTCAGGGATACTGGGGGACTGGAGTGTCACTGAATGTGCAGGGAGAGCAAAGCCTGACTATTCGTCACCATAAGAAATACAAGACAGGGTAGGGGCTGTTTAAGTCCCATTTCTGATTTATCCAATACAGATTTAAACATGGAAAAGTTTAGTGGATTTGGGAGTATTTAAATCTCATTTTAGACGAAAAATATGATAATGATGCTCGGTAGAAAATGAAATTAAAATATTGGTAAAAAATAGAATAAATTAGTAACATGAAATAAACTATTTACAGTATGACTGTGTCTCCTATTACAACTTCCTTGCTCTGACAGCACTGTCAGCTGTGCCTTGCAGAGTTTCTGTGGCTCAGGCTCATAGTAGAGGGTAAACATAGGCATGGAGCCCCTCTATTTCAAATACCTCTAGTTTAATTGCATAAAACCTTCAGTTATTCAGGTAAAAAGCTGGAGGAACCCATTCCACTGAAAATCTGACATCAGTACTGCAGCAGAGGGCTGCCTACCAAAAACTTGTCTCATTGCAGACAAATAAAACTGAGTGTGAAATTTCCTAAATCTCACACAGGTGTCACAGCAGAAGCACAGAGTCCTGCACAACCCAAAAGCTGCTAAATTGTGATAAAACTTAATTGTGCACTTTTTCTCGGAAGTTAAGAATAAAGAAAGTTCAGGGAGGTTGCCACTATCTTATGTGTTGAAATCTCTTGGCTTGTATAGGCAGTGGGAGCACAAGAGACCCTCCCAAATACTTGAGATTCTGAAAAAAGATTTCTGCGTTGAATCATGTTTCAGCTGTGCCTCCACGTTTTTCACTGAAAAAATCAGTAAATGAGCCTCACCTGAAGTCCTAGCAGTAGATGAATTCGTGTGACTCCCTCCCTAACAGCTTATGTGTTCAGGAATGGTAATTAGGGGCAGTGAGATAACAATCATCCCTCTCCCCCTTTAATCACTAAATCCACTGGGCTTGCTTCAGTATGTCAGTCTCTTTCTTGCAGTGGTGGTCCCTCAGACAGGATATAATATTCCAAATGCATTTTCAAAAGTACCAAAAAAGCTTTTCCTTCGATCTGCTGCCTGCACTTTTATAGCCAGGATACTGATAGTCTGCTGATGCTTGTTTCACGTGTCCATTGGGCCCCTGAAGTCCATTTCTGCAGAGCTGCTTCCTAAATCAGTGTCCTGTAGCCTGTATTATCTCATGGAGTTGCTACCATTCGAGGTACAAGACTTTGCATTTGCTTGTCATAGAATTTCTTCAGTTGGAATGGACACATAAGGATCAT
>VYXF01001947.1:1199-32836 GCA_013397295.1 Polioptila caerulea
TTTTTTTCTTTTTTTTTTTTTACTATGCATTTGGTATTTCAGTTTTATACACAGAAATAAATACATATTATGAGTCCATAATCTACAAACGCAAACTATTGTCAAGATGCATTTACAGCGCTCACTGTGATGATTCCTGAGCAAAAAGGCTCCCTCATAATAATGAATGCCCATTATTATAAATAAGCACACAGTAGAAATAACTCATGGCACACAAAAGCACACGCAAACCTCTTGGTTTGTTCCAGGGCTCAGACACCAGCACTACTATTGCCGAGCTCTGCGTTGGAAGAGCAACTGGAGTCCTGCCATGGAAATGAGCAGCATGCTAAGGAGCAGATGTTCCTCTTTGGAGGGGTGTGGGGGGAAGTCTTGCACCAAAATGTTGGTGGCCCCTTCTGGGTTTACAAGACAACCCAACTGCTGTGATGCTGCCCTGAAACTGTGAGGGACCTGTCTGCTGAAAATCTGGAAGCTGTAGGAGGTGAGCCTACAACAGCACTCCAGAAACATTTTGAAAGTCACATTTAACCACCATTTTAAACCTGTGTCAGGGGCCAGGAGGATTATTCTCCTTCACCAAAAACTCCACATGCTTCTCAGCTCCCAGAATGTCAAAAAATACACTGACCATCTTGCTGGATAGAAAGGCGGTTTGTGTGTGCCAGGTTCCACACAGACAGACACATGGTATAAAGTCAAATTGGCCATTGCTCTTATTAATTACCAATTGAACCAAACTGAGCAACTTAACCCCAGGCCTGGAAGCTGTGCCAGCTCCACTGTGAGCTCTGCACAACCTCCCCCAAAACCAATCCAAGCGAGCATGTCTGCCTCGCCTCTCGCTCCACCAAGGCGCAAAACACAGCCCCAAACCCTCTTTGCAATGGGGCTCTGGAAACAAGAAAACCCTCTCCTGCTCTACTGTGTTCATTCTCCCCCTGTAAAAATTGAAGAAAAATTTTATGTTTGTTTGACTTATCTCAGGGTGATGATTAAAAAATTGGTTTGCTATGGGAGCAATGCAACCTACGTATTTCATGTATAGCGCAGAAACTGCACCCCAAAATCGTTCTGTATTAAAATACATGGCAACAATCTCAGATGCAAGTTAGAGGCCACCACATAGGGAGTAATATTAAATATTCCAAAGGACACCTGGGAGGCTGGTAGCAGAGTTAGGTGAAGGAATGAGTGGTTTTAAGGCTCCAGCTCAGGCCATGGCACAGCTGTGAGAGGGTATAAAGAGCTCTGGAGAGGAAATCAGGATCATACATAAAGCAGAGTTCTTTGAGAAGTCGGGGGAAATGCCCTATTTGAAGACACAGGAAGTTAGGGACCTGAGCTATGAACAGTAGTCCAGGAGAAGAGACAACATATAAATGACTTAAGAAACATATAATTATAGAATAAAATTATAGAATCATTTAGGGTAGGAAACACCTCTAAGTTTATTGAGTCCAACGATTCCCCAAGCACTGTCAATCCCACCACAAACCCCTGTCCCCAAGTGCCACATCCACACAGCTTTTAAATCCCTCCAGGGATGGGGACTCCGCCACTGCACTGGGCAGCTGTGCCAGCGCAGGAGAATGTTTTTGGTGAAGAAATTTTCCCTTATATTCAACCAAAACATCCCCTGCAACAATCTGAGACCATCTCTTCTTGTCCTAGTACTTGTCACCTGGGATGAGAGAACAACATGCCTCATGGCATTCAACATCCACCTCCTTTCATGAAGGAAAAAAGAAACTAGAAGAAAAGGAATCTGATCTGTGGTTGAATCCCTAGATCAGCTTTCAGAATTCACAGTCTGATGCTCAGCTTATGCTTCCAAAAAACCAGACAAACCTCTAGTCCTTAACACGAATTTAAACACCCCTTGGGGACCGCTGTTTGGAATAAACTGGAGGGACTGCACAAGCAGTTTTAAATTAGCAGTTTTAAACTAAAATAATGGGGGTTTGAAATAAGAATGAAGTCTTGAAGCAGAGCCTAAAATCACCTGTGAACAGACGTGCTTTTGTCCTGTTCCTCGGAGCGGAGGGTGATGGGCAGGGAGGAGAGAAGGCGAGCCTTTCGTTCTTCATCGCTTCCCAGCTCCTACAGGAAACATCCCAAATCCACACAATGTTCCCCAGCACTACATCTTGCCTATGGATCTCCAAGCGATCTGACAGATGTGTAAATTCACACCGAGCCAAAAACTGCCCCGGGATAATACAGCTGTGCACACTAAAGAGCGCAAGTTATTCCAGCATGAATTCACGGACAAAAAAAATGTCATTTTAACCCACCTTTGGCTTCAAGGTGTACATTTTCCTGAGGTCATTTGGGGCTGATTTCACACTGTTGTGGTCACACTGACCCCTTTTTTTTGCTTATTAAAAACTCAAATGCAAAGAGAATTATTTTCTTCCCTTTACTTCCTTTTTTTTTTTTTTTCCTAATAGAGTGAGTGTTTAACAGGCGATGCGAGGATGAGCAGATTTTCTTAAATGCCAAATGTTGATGGATACACAGCACAGATACACCAGTATCATGGGCTGCAAATGTCACTTAGCCTCAAGAATTCCTCTGTCCAACACTGTTATAACAAGGTGCTTTTAAAATTGGAACAGGATTTTCACCAGTGAGGTGTGAATCAAGGATACATTTTTTTTTTTTTACCCAGTAATAGCTCATCACTTCTTACAGAAACCTGGCATGGTTTAGGAAAAGCTGGATAGTTATTCAAACCCACAGTGATTTGCAGGGGTTGCTCTCAGTGCTTTTAGAAGGAGCTATTACTGGATGTCCCAAAAGTAGCCCTGAGCATAATAGTCCAGTTTGTGATGCACTGACCTGACCAAAGTAGCCAAACAATCCGGAACATATTAATTACAGACAGAAAACAGATTGTTCCTGAAGATACAGTCTAATACTCTGTCTTTTCTTGGAACAGCTGTTTCTAAGTAGGTGAGGCACACAATAATTTGCTCTCCAAACCAATGGAAATGTGTCATTAAAAGGAGCACAGTCAGCAGCAGTCACTCCTTTACACCAACATTCACCAGACAAAGTTATTAATCCCACATTAATCGTTGGACAGAGTCACAATGGAGTCACATAGTAGCTGAAAGATTGTAAATTTGGAGATGTGATGTAAAAATTAAAGGCTTGGAAAAAGAAAAGTTCTATATTCAATGAGTTCTCAGCGACCATTGCTTAATATCAAAAATTTTGGTTTTCCAAACCTCCTACATCAATGTTTCAAAAGAGAATGAGAAAAGAAGTACCATTTTCAGGCATTGGGGTAGAGGGAGGGGAAAGAAAGAGGAAATATATCCCAGTGGAAAAACAATGGGATGAGAAATCATCACCCCCCTCCTTGCTGTGCTGCCTTTACTCCACCTGTAAATCATGTGGGGTGGAAAGAAAGATCCTAAGGACATAGATTTTGGTGGGTATTGAACATTCCTCTCTCTAATTCTTTTCTATATAAATGTTAACCTGGAGACAAAACAGACCAATTTCCTGCTGGCTTCCCAAAGTCAGTGAATCCCCTCACTCCTTTCCATATGGGAATATTGATACTGGAAGACCAGCAGTGAACAGCTTTGCATAGCTGCTCTCCACACTAAACCATCTCCTGAACACTCCTGGGCAACTCGGTGCCATGTGCCATGGTGTGGCATTTCACAGCGTGGTGGCATGTGCCATAATGCATCACTGAGCGTGCCAGAGCACACAAAACCCCCATAAAGCCAGAATGTTTGTTACTGTCTCAAACACAAGGTTAAAATTGCATCATTGTGTATAATTGCATTTACATTGCTTCAGTCCACACAGCACAGCATTGCTCATGACGTTTTTTTGGGCCGACTCCCAAAAACCTTGCTGCAGGAGCAGTGAAGGTAGTTCCCTCTAAGAAGATAATAAATATTTCTGAGTGACTGAAAGTGACATCCAGGTTACAGCAAGAAAACTAAATTCCCAGAGGAAAGCTATGGATGAAGCAAAAATCCCCACAGATTATCCTTAAATATTCTGGAAGTTCTCTCTTTGGATGCTGAGCATAAACAAACCAAAACTCCACTGTGGCTATTCAATGATGAACTTAAAAGGCAGAATATTCTCTGATCATATTTTTATGAATAATTTTCCCTATTGATAACCTGCCTGTACTTAATGCACAAAAGTTGTTCACTGAGATTTTGTTTCTACAAAATGCTTTGAATTTTAACATTAATTCCTGGGCAAAACTGCACTGTGCTTTGTTGTTTACACAAATGCTTTGTTGGAGGACTGGGAGTGGATCTCTCCTTCAATGAGGTACCCTCATGAACCAGAACTTTTTCTCCCCACCCTACTACTTAACCAGGCAGCCTCTGCTTCCTGCACCAACACAGGGCAGGTCTCTGTTCTGTCTCACCTCTGACTTCTCTCACCTCCTCTTTATGTCCTAAATTGGTTTAAATTCTTATGTCTGTCCACATGGCCTTCCTGATCCCCCTCGGGCACCTATTAGCAAACCAAAACTCCCCTCATGTTCTCCACTTTTGCAAAGGCTTCTTTTTTTGAAGTTTCTGTACCCGACATCAAGATGAGCAAATTTCAGTAGGGAAAATGTCATCTTGGAGCAATTAACATCCTTTGGGGCTACCCAAGAGCAGCTCCCACCCTTGCGACACTCTTCTGCACATCCCCCTTGGGATGTCTCTTATCCCCTGAGCACTTCCCAGGTCTCACTCCCTTGCTGTGCTCAGCCAAACTTCTCGACCCTTGTCAGGGTCAAATTCTGTCACCTTTGGGATTTCAATCATTATTCTCCCCAGTGCCAACTCTTTTCAAAGGAAACGAATACAATGTACAAAGGAGAGAATGAAGAAGAACACCCGGCTTTTGATTTTATTGATATAGATGAATGTAAACAACTTCAGGGACCACTGCTTGGGGAAATGTTATTTGTCTGCTCTTTTTTATATATATAATTTCAGACTTTGTGAATATTTTGAATCAGGTTGGATCTTCCAGAGCAGAAAAATAAAAAGTATAATTCTAGGTGACCTGTAAGATCTTCCACAGATGGAGAAAAATTTGCTAATGGACCTCACAGCCTCAGACAACTGACTCAGATTTCTTAAATTAGACAGAGCCTGGTGCTAATGACAACACTTATTGCCTAATCCAAAAACCAAAGTATGTTTTGCCCATGCTATGCAATCCATAATAAATGTTTAAACAATCTGTGTGATCTCCAAAGTCCAGGAAAACCTCTGAAATGGTTTCATCTCTAGGCACCTCCTCAATGTGGAACAAGATCTTCTGGAAGTGATTAACACCAGCCCTCATTTCACTGCTCTCCTCCTCTGAAGAGCCACGTGCTCCACTTGCTCTGGTGGCAAAGAGAAGCCAGCCCGTAGGAAATGGTAGGAAATGGGTCTGTTGCAGTTTACAATGCCTTTTAGCATGGCAACAGTAAAACCCAAAATAGATTTTTAAACCAGAATCACATTTACATATGTATTGATTCCTTTCCCTTTTGTAGTGGTGGTTAACGCAATCTGATGAGCCGCATGCTGAATATTTGAACACCACGAAAATCTGCTTTTTAGGATATGTGTGTGATAACTTGGACGCCACTAATGTAATTTTAAACTTTTACAGCATGCCAAAACATCTGACAAATTTGGTACCTTATTTCAAGAGGATTTGGCATTTTTCTGTGCTGGTTTCTTCAAACATACGTAGCAGATTCACTTACTACTGAAGTACAGCAACCTCCAGCTCAGCAGATATTAACTATTTCACAGCACAGGACAATGCACTTTTACTTTGCACTAGAAGTGAAAAATATTGTACCCAATTAAAATTGCATGGAAAATGAATGTAGGGGAAAATTAATTACCCAAGCTGGAATTTGTCTAGGATATAAAGGCTAACACCCATACAGTTTTTTTTAAAAGTATAGTCCCTATAATGGACATATTTAATATTTTATACATGACCTTAGGTTAAATCCGAAAGATCTGCTGTAGATCAATTATAAACCACTGATTTATCCTTGAAAAGGAAGAAAACAAGTAGTTTTCTAGTAGCGCTGAAGAATGTTACAAAACATCAAAGATCTTGCCCTTTCCCTGATAACACAGAAATCAGGCACTGATGGAAAAAAGCTCTCCCGACCACCAAGTAATGAAACAGTAATGAGCATGGCAGCCAGCTCCTCTGCTATCTCATTACAATGCAGGGCATTGTGGTGTGTTTGCCAACGTTTGAGAGAAAGGGAAAAAAGGCTGACAGTCTGTCCTAAGAGGAAAGGCTGGGAGAACTGGGATTCTTCCTCCTGAAGAAGAGAAGGCTTTGGGGGTGACCTGGTTGTGGCTGCCCAGTACCTGGAGGGACCTGATGAAAAAGATGGAGAAAGACTATTTACAAGAATTTGGAGTGACAGCGCAAGGGAGAGTGTCATCAGACTGAAAGAGGGTAAGTTTAGATGGGATATTTGGAAGAAATTTTTCCCCATGTGGGTGGTGAGGCCCTGAATAGGTTGCCAAGAGAAGCTGTGGCTGCCCCATCCCTGGAAATGTCCAAGGACAGGCTGGATGGGGCTCTGAGAATCCTGGTCTAGTAGAAGGTGTCCCTGCCAATGGCAGGGTGTGAAATGAGATGCCCACTCAAACCATTCTGGGGTTCTGGGATTTTATGTCTGTATGTGTACATCACCTTGTGTGAGGAAAATGTTAATTAATGTAAGACAATCTTATTTCCTCTTGACAATAATAATCCTCCAAAAATTGCATTCTTGATTTAAATGTTCATGGATCTGGTTGGTGGCTGAGCCACAACCTCAAAGGTTGAGTTGCTTAATTGTAAAATTGTCAACAAATACCTCAAGAGTAAATAGTCCAACATATATTCACTCGTAAAATTCCATTACAAGATCCATTTTTCTGTTCAAGAAATGAACATATGGCAGTATTGTTACCTATCCCCAATTCACCTGGAACTGAATATTATTTCTCAGAGGTCTTCTGAACTCAGCACAGAAGGAATCATGGCACTGGCAGAGGAGTTTCACATGAAAGAGTTAATGCATTTGCAACCGCCCGACACAAACACGAATCTTTGCAAGTCCTGCTGTAATGCGGCTCCCCTGATTGCCTCAAAAAGACAAATTTCTGCTACAACACGGAAGCATTATAAACTAAATTCACCAGAGTCCTGTTGTGCCTTAGCTAGAGAATATGATTCCTGTATTAAGTGCTTTTAATTTCAGTGCTGGGGAGCTGGTTTAAAACCATCTGCTAATTTGCGGCGCTGCAACAGTCGAGCTCTCGTCTTTGCAGTCAGAGGCAGAACTTCTTTAATGTGCCTCTTCTCATTCCACTTAGCTCAGAAATAAGCCTGGGCAGCTCTCCACCTGTCTTGGCAAATAAATCAGCTGTGTGAAGACTCCGACAGGTGAATTTGTCAAGCCTTAATATGCTCCTGGTAGGAGTGAAATCCTCCCATGACAGGTGATCATAGAATCCCAGAAGGTTTGGGTTGGAAGGGTTGTTAAAGACCATCTCCCTCTAAGCCTGCGGGCCATGGGCAGGGACATTTCCCACAAGGTCAAGATTCTCAGAGCCCCATCCAGCCTGGCCTTTAACCCTTTTCAAAGATGAGGCAGCCACAGCTTCTCTGAGTGATGTGTGCCAAGGCTTCACTACCCTTATAGGAAGGGATATCTTCCTAATATCACATCTAAATCTGTCCTCTGCCAGTGTGAAGCCATTCCTCCTTGTTCTGTCACTTCAGGCCCTTGTAAAGAGTCCCTCTCCAGCTCTCTTGCAGCACCTTTAGGAAGATGCTTAAGGATCTCCCCGGAGACTTCTCCAGACAGAACAATCACAATGTTCAGCCTAAACCTACCCCATCTTTCCTATCTCCCAGGGTCACTATCTTCCTGCTTCATTGCATCAAGTTCTTGAGGTGCTGACCCTCAGAAACCCAAAACTTCAAAATTAGTTTGAACCTCAAAATTATGAATCTACTAGGATGGTCTTGCAAAATGTGTGTGATGGCACCACATACCTGAATCCTGCAGGCTGACACAGGACTGTGCACTCAGCATCACTCCCTGCAGCTGGAAGCTTTGCAGAGCAGAAAGAACGTGTCCACCTTTCTCGTCATCAGCTGGCAAAAATAGCCAATGGTTGTCCTAAGCCTTAAACATGACAAAATACTTGAAAAACATCCAGTTGACCAAATACTGAAAAACTTCCTGTGGGGAACATCAAAGAAGCTTCAAGCGGATGTGGTCCCCTGCTCCATGCATCCCATCCACTAAAAAAATGTCACAACACTGTTGAAGGTTACATGATGTAATCTGGCACAAGGGGGTAAATATTGAAGGCTTGTGAAAAAAGATCCCCAAGTTCAGTATTCAGTAGTAGATATTTCACTGGAATTTATTGTGGCAGGTGGAAGTAGGGTAGATGACAATGACCTGCAAACCATAAACTTGTAGGTCTACTTTTTTTTCCTCTGTGAAAGTGAATTATTTTCAGGTAGTTTAACATATCTCTGATTCTAATTACTAGGCAGACCAAGAACACTCTGAACAATTGCCCTAAGTAGCTTCATTTCTTTGTTTAAGAACAGATTTACTTGAGGCTGGTAGAATATGTGAAAGGAGCTCGGCTCCAGTGCTGGGAACAAAAATGGATTATTAATTAATTATTTAATTCCTTTTTTAATTACTATTGTATCAGAATCTTAAAGTGGGGCATTTCCCTGAGTCAGGAAATGGCTTTTAAAAATGCATCTCTACAATAAAAAGTAAAAAAAGGAAAGGAAGAAGAAAGAAAAAGAAATCATTCTTCTTCAAATTGAAACCAGCATAAAATATTACCCCAAAAGACCTGGGCTGATTTCTTTATAAATGAGCACAACGTTAGAACCATGGCAAAGGCAAATTGGCCTACAAGAAAACTGACAGCTTTATAGCCCCTGCCCCTGATTGAAATGTTGGGAAATCTCTTGGCAATTCTCCCAGACATCCAGGTAGAACAGTGAGTTCACTGATTATGTTAACTAAAACAATCTGCCTTTGCACAAACGCACCTCGAGCCCAGCCAAGTGTGAAGGCTTATCAACGTGCCAGACCAAGAAAAAGACCTATTTACCTGCAGAGAGCAGCTAAACAACAAGGCTCTGCAAAACAACCCGGGGACATCAGCGTGCAGGGCTTCTTTTGTTGCCATTTTTTACATATATGGCCTAAATGAAGGCAACGAGGCCTCAGCGGGACAGCGTGGGTGTTAAACAAGGGGATCCCAACCGATGTGTTTGAAGGCTGGCAGTAATCATTAATAATGAGAAACACCATCCTGAGGAACGTGGTAGTAAAACACATACGAGCAGGGAGGATAAACTTAATTCTGGGAGAAGAAGGCTCATCACAGTCCTCAGCTGTTATCTTTTGAGCCGGCCATGGCGCAGAGGAAGCGCTGCCAGGACGCGGGGATCCCGCTCGCGGGGCGAACAAGGAAATTGTTTATGTTTTCCAAAGGGGGAAAAAAATGAGAGCCATAATAAACCTAAACAATAAAGATTACAAAAAGAAACAATGCTGTTAAGTGGCAATCTTTTGAGGTGAATGCATAGCTGAATGTTATTTTAAACAGCACATAACCCAGGGAATTATGATGTTGTTTACATAGGCCTGTCTCTTGGAATCTGTATATGTTTAGAGTTTGGTTTGTTATATGTCTTGGTTAAGCTCTCCAATATGACTGTCTTCTGAAAAAGAGCCCTATGTTGTGCTAAAACTTAGCTCCAGCAAGTTAAAAATATGGAGAAAGTACCTTAAGTAATGTCCCTTTCCCCAGAGATGCCCTTGGTAGCAGTCAGTAATGCAATCAGATATCCAGGGTTATTTCAATTGCCTGCCAAAACATCACTCATGTCTATTAAAGCATCCTGAAAAACACCATTACATCAATTCCAGCAACGGCATAATTATTCTTCTTTCTGGAATGTCTTCTGATGTGAGTCACCCTGCCGGCGTGGGATTTCTCTGGAAAGAGGCTGTAGGAATGTCCCAGAGGCTGCGGGGTTGGGTGGGGGCCGGCAGCGAGATGCTCTCATCCCAAAATTTGGTGGATGCCCAGGATGGTGGCTGGATGGATCCCACAGTGACACCCCACCAGTGACTTAGACACAAACTCTTTTTCTCAAAGACATGGAGCCCCAACAGGTTTCATCTGCACTGATACACGGAATTTTGAAAAACACTTTTTGCAACTGCAAACCAAAGCGAAGCAGTGACACGAATATTTTTCCTGGATAACTTGGGCTTCTCCTTAAAAATGCAGGCAGGAAGTTTCTAGGAAGCACAAAGCATAGTTACAGTAGTTTATGTATTTATGAGTGTATTTCTGGTCATTCCAGCTGCAGTTATCCTAGGACTTCCACATGGGCAGTGCAAACCACACCTCTTTAATCTCGTGTAACCTGGCTTCTGTTGCAACTGTAGTTAGAGAGTCCTTAGGAACAGGAGGACTATTATGGTTTCATGTCTCAAGAACTAACAAAAATCTATAGAGAATCCATGTGAGAAGTTCTGGGTTTGATTACACCGGTGTAAATCCCAATTTCTTTGAGGCCAATGGATCAACTAGCTCAACACTCAGAGAAGAGTTTGCCCCTCTGCCTTCCCCCTTTTGATTTGAAAAGTTTGACCTGGTGAAATTCTGCTTCACTGTAGTGATAGTGCTGGTAGAATAATGCAGCATTCATTTTACATTTTGGAAGAATAAAAAGCACTTGATATTATCACTAAACAGCAACTAGATCAAAAGTCATCCAAAAAGAACTGCTTATAAGCATTTTTTACCAGGAATACAGAAGTGGACAAGTGCCATTGCTAAAAAAAGAAAAGTAATTTTTCCTTTTATTGCTTTGTATGAACATCCAAACTGCTCATATCCAGCTCATGAAGCTGTGGCAATGCTAACAGACTTGTGATGAAGACCTGGCCCAATTGAAATCAGTTAAATACCCAGAAAATTCAAAATATGTGTCTTTTAAGCTACATGCTGCTTGCTAAGTATCAGAGAGTCCACATCAACAAAACATAAAGCATTTAATCAGCTATCAGATAAATCCTAGAGTCACAATCCAAATGAGAGCATGGGAAATGCTCTTAAAAAATACCCTTTTAGTATGAAGGGGAAAAAAAATAATGATAATTGAAATGCTGAATAGTCATTCACATTGCTCTTCTAGGCATGAGAACAAATGTGACATTCCTCTTCATCTGCTGGGGGAGTGCCTGCTTGATGCTGGTTATTAGAAAAATAAAACCTCTAAAATTTTTCTCCTTCCTTTGGATAACGCTCTCAGGCCCAGGGTGGGATTACTGTGTGTGTCCTGCACAGGGCCAGAACAAAACCTTGTCTCACCAAACTTCAGTCATCACCTCCCTACAAGGAGCAGGGACATGAACAGGTCATCAGCTGGTCCAGGCTTGAACTACTTGTTACAGAAGAAAAAGTAATAAGAGAAGTGAATATGAATAGATCCATTTTATCAATGAAAAAAATGGACGCAGGGAAGCATGAAAAATTCTCATACTTTTCAGCAGGATATTTTCCTGCATTTGGCATTTATCACAGTTCAATCTATTTTATGTTTTCTTGATTGCTTATTGTAAAATGGGATAGATACTTTGAAGAAAGCTAGGGCAGGACATGAGTCAATATCCAGCAGCAACAAATATTTAGAGGCAGCAGATTTGTAATAATTAGATGGAGACAAGAGATGATGAATTGGTAAATCTGAAAGACTTTACAAACTCTGAAAATCTCAGATGATCGTTTAATCCATCAACTATCTTCTTAAGAAATACAATCACAGAAACTCCTGCCAAAAAAATCCTTACTGTAATCCTACCTTTATCTCATCCACAAATATACGTTTTCTATATAAAGACTCGATCCCTCTTAAAAGGTCAGTGTTTGTAGTTGTCCACCAAACCCCCCAATATGCCCACACAGCCGTGCAAGGTCTCAGCTGTGCCTCTTTTACAACCCACAGCCACTTCTATGGCAGACAGGGGGAAATCTCCTATTTCTACGTGGCACACATTTGTTTCTCCACGTACCAACTTCCACTTCTGTTTCTCGCAGGTTACACACGGCTTAGATCCCCTTTTAGCCCAACGTGTGCTGAACTTACTAAAGATGAAGTGAGCAGGCATTTCCTCATAGCACTACCTCACACATGGGACAGCTTAATGGCTTTGCAATTAATATATGCATAAGTACAACCTGCATTAGTGGTGGTAAAAGGCAAGTTGGCTCCTTGATTACACATCATTAAATAATACCAAGGTTCTTGTGTTTGGTGCAAGCATTTGAGGTACCTGTGCAAAGGTGGAATATTGTGTGAGTCTGCACATATTCTGACTCTCACACGTGGTTAAGCTTGCTCCGACATGATTCTCTTCTTTTTTTTTTTTTNTTTTTTTTTTTTTTTTTTTTTTTTTTTCAGCCTATGGAAACCACCTGGTCTCATGTTTCCTGGTGACAAGCAGCAATTTTTAAATGATGCTGCACCAAATCGCACTAACAATAAGAGAAAGCCTGGCCCAAGAGCTATTTAATTCTGAAAATAAAAACAACAACAACAACAACAAAAAAGAGGATATTTTATCTGAACACATTGCAAAGAACTGCTGCACCATGGCTATGGGGCCCCAGAAAGGGAAAAGCTGAGGAAGTATTGCTTTATAGAAATCAAGGATAAATATCCTTTCTTACATTAGAAGAATGAAAATAGGTTTTAAAATCCTGAAGAGGGTTGAAGAGCTGAAGTTGGTTTCTTTAAGCAGAGCCTTCATATAAATTCTAACTCTGCAGTTAAATGGAAATGCTTAAGCCTATAAAACTAGAAGGAGATGAGGAAAGGGGTGAACCCACATACATGAAACCAGCAGATACAGAACCATTTTATACAGTTCAGTAGGCAGGCTAACATGAACTTAATAGTGACAATTGTTTTAAATTGATTCAAATAACAAATACACATTTCAGAGATTATGAAGTTTTGCACTGCATTTTTCTTTTTATCTTTCAAAGAAAACAATGCTAATAGTTTCCTTTTTCCTACACTCAATGACTATTTACTACTTTCTTGATGTGGACTTTCAAAATACAAAGAAGGTTTGGCAAGTTTTCAAAGTCTTTCTTCAAAGTCAGCTCTTAAGTACTTTCTACAAAAACATGAAGAATACTTCTTACTACGGAGAATTGATAATGTACTGCTTTCGTTATTTGTGTATGAAATACTGTCAGATAAATGCACATGGATTCATTTGTTTGGACCTTCTCTGTTAACCTTCTGTATGAAATTGATTTCGATTGATCACAAGAGTCAGGGACGTAACAATTGCTTTCAACCAAAAGCTGCTTCAGACATTATAGACCCAAGTTTCAAAGAAAAAAAGTTACTATACTTGCAAGTTTAGAGACAAACTTGGCAGTTTTTCCAAACAGAGTGGTCAGAAGAAGAAAAATAAAAAACAAACATCCTTCCAAGATTTTTTTTCTTCAATTGCCATACAAAATAATGGTACAAGTATGTCACAACCCTTTCCGAAAGTTATTCATGAAGACATAAGCAAAGTGTCCTAAATACTTTGTTGCCAGAGAGTTAACATTTGTAGAGCATTTTGAGAATTTAAGGAACTTTAGAAAGTTGTCAGCTCTTTGCTGCTGCCCAGAACTAAACTTAAAACCAGACACAAATCAAAGCAGCCCTCTCAAAGTGACAAACCTGAGCAGCCAGACCATTTGTAGCTGAGCACATCAGTCTGTTTGTTAGAGGTGAACTGAACTGGGGGCCAAATCCAGAAGTGATTTGTAAGGTGGTGCAAATTAAATTGTGTAAGTGGGAGTAAGTAGATGTGAGTGAGTCTGAGAGCCTGGGCTGGTGGTACTCACACACCAGGAGGCCTGGGAAAGGTACCAGGAGGGAGAGAAGCTATCCTGAAGGCTAAGGGGATTTCTCCTTCCAGGCATATGTTACCTAGAGTGGTAGCACCAACCTTGTGCACTCCTTGTCACCATCCTGCAGGGAACATCCCCCAGCCCTGCTCACAAGCACCCTCTGGGTTAGTTCAGAGGAGCCCTGGCAGCAGTGATGGAGCTCAGGTTGTGTTGGTGGAAGTGGGCAAGGAGCATCTCCACCACCTCTTTGTTCCTGCCGAGCCCCGTGGGCAGTGGTGACAAGCAGGACCATTTTCAGCTGTCCCAGTGGCTTTCCAGAGGAGTGTGTCTCTGCTTTTACCCCAGTTGTGGGTCTTTCTCTGATTATCTCCAGAAATTACACTCTGGCCTTCATTTCCCTCTCTATCCCTAATGCCCCTGTTCCTCCAATTTCCTGTCTCCGGTGCTGACACCTCTTTGTTCATCTCCCATCTTTTCTCTGTCCTGTCTATTTGGACCGTAAATTGTTTGATAAAGGGACAATGACTTAATAGGTGTTTGCACTACATCTGGCACCATTTGGTCTTAATCTCAGCTGGGACAAGAAGTCTCCACTATTAAGCGAATAATTAATAATGATTAGGTCCTAAAGCAGCAACATGAAATTCCACTAACCTTACCCACTATATCCTATCCCTCTTCTATTTCTTCTAATGACTGCTGGCTTCTGCAGGGATTGTTCCTGAGCCACGGCAGCTGAGGGGCAGCAGACATTGCTGCTCAGTAGCCCACTTTGGAAAAAGGAAAGTTAAACTGGAAATTATGTTAAATGTGAGTGCAAGGTCTAACAAAAACTTATAATGTATGCTTATGACAGGGCTGTGCTATGCATAATATAAACAGCTGTACGTAAGGGAGATCGCTGCTCTCTTTCAGGAAGTAATAGCTAAAGAAGCATTTATTTCTGACAATTAATGGACATAAAAGCCTATGTGCTATCTAAAGAGGGGAAGATTAAAGGAGGGAAGTAGCTTATACTATTGGATCGGCCGCACCAAAACAAATAACCTCACAACTTCATTTTGTACAGAGCCTTCCATAAAGCCTGGATAATAAAATGCTTTGCAGCGAGCAAAGAGGGAGGGAGGAAGCAGAAAGCAGAACAGATATGTTTTGAGCCGAGATTGGATCCGAAGCAGCGAAGCCGTGCCAAGCAGCAGGAGCTGCAGAGGAGAAGCTCTCTCT
Source organism: Polioptila caerulea (assembly GCA_013397295.1). Classification (NCBI taxonomy): domain Eukaryota; kingdom Metazoa; phylum Chordata; class Aves; order Passeriformes; family Certhiidae; genus Polioptila; species Polioptila caerulea. The sequence goes on from VYXF01001947.1 coordinate 16,406, forward strand.
CACCCCAGCGGCGGCAGGAGCCCGGGACAAGCCAGGCTGGGCTCAGCCTCAGCAGTGTCAAAAAAAAAAAAAAAGAGCAGAGGAGAGGGGGAATAAAACAACGAGGAGCCAAATTCTTCTCCTGATTCCACCAACGCAACCCCACTGACATCAATGGGTGTAACTGAGAACAGAGCCAGCCCAAGGCAGCCCGACAGACACGCAGGGAGAGTTTGAAAACAAACAGGATGCTCCTGATGGGTGAAGGAAGATGGATGGGGAACTGGCAGGGGAGCTGCTCCGTGGGACACCCCATCCCAGACTCACAGGGCAGCAGCTTGCTTCCCATACGGGAAGGGTTTGCTGGGAGGCCCCGGGATGTCCCCAGGATGTCCCCAGGGCCATGGCTCATGGCTTGGGGTGAGGGCTGAGCAGGCTAAAGCTCCTGCTCCCCACAGACTGGTGTGTCAGAGCCTGGGAGGCAGCGGGCAGACACTGGACAGAGGGCTGTTCCCTAAAACTTCCCTGATTTTGCAGGAAAAATTTCTGATCAGCCTGCTTTGTAGTGCAGGGGGAAAAAAAAAATCTTAGGGAGCCCAGTGCCAGAGATTTTATCTGCCACATGACAGGACCCCCCGTGATTATTTCTGGATCCTGTTGTAGCACGTAAAAAGACCAGATTCAATAAAGGAACTGATTCCCAGCTTCCCCAGCACAAAGATCCATGCAAGACCTAAAATAAAACCCGATTTCCCCAGGCTTGTGCAGTCTTGTGCTGAGCTGGGTAACATGCAAAGCAGACAGGTTTTTATAGAATCTCACCCTAGATTACTTTCAAAAGTAGTTTTTTCACAACATATTTGTTTGGAAGATTTTGCTGTCTCTTCCTCTTTTTCTATTTTCAGACAGCTTTGTTTAGTGGGAAATAGAAACAAAAATGCAGCTCTTTTTACAATTACTCAATATTTCAAAATTGATCCAGTAAAATAAAAAACTTATTTTCAGAGCTCGTGGGACACACACACACACACACACACACACACACACTCCTTAGCTCTCTAATCCTTCCAAGGAAAAAAATGTCCAAAGAGTAATTTTGAAAAGTTGCTGGGAGTACACAGACAGCTGTTCCTCATACATACTGCAAATGTTTCTTTTAAATTCCTACGGACGCAAGAGTTTGATACCAAGCCAGTACCTCTAGAAATGGAGAAAACTAAACACACCCCATACTGATGCTTTTACTGTCCCAACAAACTTTCTCCCACAACTAAAATGTTAAAACTTTTACCCCACATCCCACATTGGGAGATTAGTCCAATAACTAATGTTCTGTCCAAGTAAAATACATTTTGTCATTGCTTGAAAATGTTACCTTTCACAGAAGTATAGTATTTCTGACCAGCAGGGAACATATGTCAACATTATCTATTATTACACAATGTCAGGACCAGAAAGGGAAGGTGGGTGGTGGATGTTAATAACAACTTAAGCGATTTTCTAAAAGAGGCATTTGAGAAGTACAAAGCCAGAAGTTTTGAATGTTTTGTCTGATTGTAGCTGTGTCAGCAACCTGCCCCCACCACTAGCACAAACCTAATTCTGCCTGTGACCCAGTGCCTAGTTCTCTTTTCAATTTGAGCCAACTCATTGCTAAACTGGAAAGTTTGAAAAATACCTTCAAAAACTTCTCCACCAAAAGGAAAGAAGAAAAAAAGAAAAAGAAAAAGAAAAAGAAACTTATGATCAGTCTTGGTGGAAGTGTTAAGGCTGTGATTTTAAGACCGAGATTTTTCACTTTGATTTTCTTTAGCACTGTGTTAAACTGCTTTTCGTGCGCTGCTACCCATGACTATATTTGTTTGCAGAGTGTCTTCATATTAAACTTTCTTTTCTTGGAGGAAAGGCACAGTCCCATGAGGCAGACTAACACAGAAACCATCTCCTCATTCGAACCAAGGAATTGGAAAATTGGGCGTCACCCCACATCCTGCCATAGATTCCTCATGTGCCCCAAGCCACGTCACTTTGCCCCCCTGTGCCTCAATGCCCAGGGTGCAGCCTCTCCAAGATGTTGTGGGATGTCTGTGCCAGAGACCAGGACACAACTACAGCAAAAGGACCTTCCAAATACCTGAGATAAACAGCCAGCTGCAACGAGCACTTACCCCACATGTGTGAGAAATTTCCCTTCCACAGCCAAACGTGAACTGCTCGTTTGGGTCCCAGGAGATGTTCAGAGGCAGTGTCAGGATGCTGACTGATCATAGAATCATAAAATCTCAGCATGGTTTGGATTGGAAGAGACCTTAAAGACCATATTATTCCACCCCCTGCCATGGGGCCAGGACACAATGAGATCAGGTTGCTTCAAGCCCTGTCCAACCTGGCCTTGCAGATGGACCCTTTGGATGCTCCAGAGAAAATCTTCAATATCCCTTTGCATCACCCAGGTTTCAAAGCTGTTTGAGTAGTTTTAAGATGACCAGACAATCAATTTTGGCATGGACTTGCTTATAAAACCCTCACTGTAGGAAAGTTTGGGAAACTCTTATTTCCCACCAGAATGCATGCAAACAGAAATGGAACAGGCAAACGCTGCATAAATCAAAGGGAGATGAGCGGTGACACCGTCGTTCAGCCACGATTCCAGTAGTAATTCTGTAACTGGAAATGTTGAAATTCATGTCTTCAGCATCTCTCTTCCACTGTCTAGTGCTCAATCAGAGAAAAAAGCTGGAGGAGGGAGATGTGTAGTGCTCACCTGTGTGGAAGCCCATCCAGGTCTGTTCCCTTGCCACCGACGGCGCCACAGGGTGGCGAGCACAAGAGACCCCATGGGCTGAAAAGGGAGAGGAAAATGGCATTTTCCTTAAAATAATTGCCATGTGTAAGGTAGGTTTTTTGCAGGTATTTCTTAAGCAGCACCTTTCCATGGAGAAGAATGTGTTCACCCCAATCTCATCACTCCATGAAGATCGGCCAGCCCCTCAATATCATTCTGATATTTGGGTAGCGTTGCCATTAAACCCTGTTTTACACATAACCATGTCAAATAATGGGCCTCACATTCAATTTTCCAAGGTGGATTTGGGTGCTGAGAAAGGAAAATTACTTCCCACACCACAAACGCAGTAAGGTCAAAGCTTCTGGGCTCGTATTTCCTCACCTTTTTGTTTTGTTTGTTTCGTTTTGTTTTCATATCTGTTTCAAAAATCTATGTAATTTCTTTGCAGTGCATTCTTTCCCCAAAAGCAAATCCTTCAGGGTATTTATTCCCCTCAAAATACAAATTATTCTGTTCCCCAGTAATTATCTGTTTTGCATACAGTTACACAGCTGAATCAAAAGCAGCAAGATATGAATAAATATATAAATAATGGACACACCGAGGTGTAGTTTCTCATGTTTAACATAACACAGGGGAATACATTTTTATAGCAAGCCAGTAAATGTTGCAAACTGATGTTTTCAATTCCAGTGACTTAGAATTAACTTCTAACTGTGAGAGCTAAACTAGCTGCAGTCTTTTATAATCTCATGCTTTAAAGTTATAATGGTCTTTTTTCATCTGCTGTGAAAGGAGAAATTATATTTCACTAGGAGATGGTAAAGGTAAACCACGGGAAAAAAGTACACTTCAAACTGCTTAAATATAATTATTTTTGTTCCATGTGATTTCACTCAGTGATAAAAAGGAGAGCTGGGTTAGCCTGTCGAAGTGGGAATGTTCTGGTGAGTAGAGAAAAGCACATATTGTTTGGCAATGCTTAAGGTGTTTACATGAAAAAAAAAAAAAAAAAGAGAAATGTAGCAAAAACTGTAGAAAAGCTGGGGGGAAATCACTTTTTTTCCCCATAAGCAGCAGTTCAAACACCTATCAAAAGCAAAACTTGGCCCTGTGCCTTTTTCTATGAGGCTGAAACCAGCACCTTTAGAAAAATTTTCATCCAAAAAACCTCCAAATCCTCTTTGGAAGTTCACATTCCTCTAAGCCATGGCAAGAGGTTGTGCTTGCCTTGGGTAGGTTCGAACCAGACCAAAGCTGCCTCCAAGATATTTTTAATGAGCATTTTCTTATATCACTGACCTACAGCACTTTTGTGACCCCTGCCACCCCACCTGGCTGCTCTGCAGGGCTGGAGGCACCTCAAGGCCCCAAGGCTGCCACCACTTGCCCCACATGTGGCTCCTGAGAATCAAACAGAGCTGAACCTGGGCTGCAAAATTCAAATGCAGCCCGAGCAGGAGCTGGCTGGCCTGACTCTGCTTCTTTGGGAATGAGGTTGGAGCTCTGAACTCAGATCTGAACCTGGATCTTGGGTTTAGATCCAAGGGTTTGGGTTGGGCCCCATCTCTAGTAAAGAAAAGCATAAAAAGAGATGAAAAGATAATTGTAGAAACTTAAAAGCCAGCACTGCATTCTTTTAAAATTACAAATTAAGCTATAAGCGATTCCAAACTATGCTGTTTTTATTAAAAATGACTTAATAATCTAATCTTCCTTTCCTTTCTTTTCTTTTGGAATTTATCCTATATCCCAGTAATCGCACATAGAAATTACACAACACCACACTGGATACTCCTGACAATATAAACACAATTGTTTATCCAGAAGCATTATAGGTTCATGCAAAAATACAGCATTTAAAGCTTGTGGTCAGATCAAGAAACCACAAGTATAATTGTTTGTTTATCCAGCCAAGCATTACTCCACTGTGAAAGTTTATTGGGGGGAGGGGGGGAGTGTTTGAATTTATTTATTTATTCCTAACCTGTTTTAAAAATTAAAATTACGGAGCAAAGGCAGACAGTGAAAGGCAAAAGGGAACATTCTGAATAAGGAAATTGCGCCTTTGTCGTAGCTCATGTTACCCTGCTCCATCCTTCCAGGGAAGCCTCGTGATAACAGGGCCCTTTGGTGGAATTTCGACATATTTTTCCCTTTAGTTCGGGGCAGCTGGTTTCTTTCCTCTCAGAGGAGAGAGACGAAGTATATTTATCACTCCAGCAGTGACTCAAAACAAACAGGAAATCTTCATCAGCAGGCTCCTGGGCAAGGCAGATACCAAGGTACTGGCAGAAAGGAAACAGAGGCTTTGGGCTGTGGGAGTCCGACACACAGCATATTCTGCAGCAACAGCAGATAACTCGGCTGGAGAGCCACCAAATTATTTTTAAATTGCAGAAAAAAAAAATAACAAAAAGGTGATCCTGAGGTAGCTGAGAGCACTCATGGCATCCATGGGGGCGGCTGAGCTGGACACCCAGCCCGGACACGGGCTGGGAACCTGGGAAAGGGAGGAAACCTGTGTGCTGGCCGGGCTGGGAGGTTTCACTTTGATCCCGTGGCTTAGGAAACCTACTCCTTTTGCCTCAGCAAGCCCTTCTTTAAAAGCAGAGGTTTCCGGCTGGGATGGTTGCCTTGCAGCAGGGAGGAGGCAAAAAACTAAGTAAAACAACAGTAAAAAAAAACCCCAACTGTTAATAATTTTAACCTTTAATATGATTACTCATATTTATTAATGGTGTGTTAATAATTTTAATTGTTGATACAATTACATGTTCATGGATAGTTTTAAAAAGGCCTCTGAAAACAAGATAATAAATGGGCCAGCAACGATGATTCCTCCTGCATTGGTCAGAGACAGCCCTGACACAGGAACTTCTCTACAGGGTTGGTTGTTTTGTATTTTTCCCTCTCTTTCCCCACCAATGTCATGAAACAATAAACTCAAATACTTCAGTCCATCTGTCCATCTCAAGGACAGTACAAGGCTGACCCTGATCTGCTCCTTGGAGACATCTCTGTTAGATGGCTTCAAGGACACTTCAAGGCTGTAGGGCTCACACCACACCAAACACAGAAGGAAGCAGTTACTGCAAGTGGGGAGCACCGGGAAAAGTCACTATCTGCATCTCCTGATCCTCTGCATCTCCCCAGGCACTTGCAGTTTACTGTGGCCAGAGATGGGGCACGATGATCCCTGGGTCTGACCTGCTGTGGCTTTATCTCCAGAGCTGGCAGGAGATGGTGGGGCTGGCCAGGACACTGTTGGGTGGTTAATGGGAGACTCCTGCACCTTGAAACATTTGCCAGCCTTCCCTTTCTCCTGGCCACCCCTGGACAGCTGCAGCACTGAGAGCCTTCCACACCAACCTGCCCTCTCGAGCCAGATGCACCCCTTGACCTGGGAGGAGCCTGGAAAGATGAGTCCTACAGGGACATTTTCACATGTCCGGGCTGGGCTTGGTTGGAGCTTTCACAGCCAGTCCTCCAGGGCAGCAGATGAACGCCCTTATCGCCAGGCTGCAGCCTGTGACACCAACCTCAACGTCTCACCACAGAAATCCAGCCTTCTAATAATAAGGATGACTGGCTTGGCTGCCAACCGAAGGTGCAAGGGGCTGATAGAGGGAGCACCAGACACCCACATCCTTGCAAAACGTTGGAGGGGCAGCAGACTCAGATGCAAACTGTCTGACTGTGGAAATGAGAGCATGAAATCACCCCAACCCGAGACATCCCAGACACAAACAGCATTAGCAGTGAGAGAGCCAGTGTAAAAGCAAGTGCTTCATCCTGGCTTGTTCTCAATCTCCACAGGAGTGCCCTATGGAAAGCTGGCTGAGGTCTATGTCAGAGATGACTACCAAAACCTCTGGGTCAGGACGACTCTTCTTGGGAAGCATCTGGCAGAATGTATCACCACTGTGCTGACTCACAGATGTGTCAAGGCATAAAGTCAAGCGAGGTGGGAAGCTCTGGAGAGTTTCTCCAGGGATCAGACTCTATCATCCTAAGGAACTGTGTGGGTTGGAAAGCACCTCAGTCAGCACCAGGGAAGGGACACCTGGTGACAGTCTGTGCATGGTGTGCAGAAGCTCAGGTTCATGGAATCACAGGATCCCAGAATGGGTTGGAAGGGACCTCGAAGATCGCTTCACATTACACTAGACCAGGTTCCTCCAAGCCTATCCAAGTTAACAAGAAGAGAAAACACCAGGGTTGTAAATAAGAAATATGAGGTACAAGAGTGCTGGAGGCTCCCTACTGCTGGAACTTGCCTGTTTCCAGAACAAAGCAGTTTTGTTTCAAGTGTGTAAGCTTTACTGGAACATGATGTTGACTGCATACCTACCAGATCAGGCAAAACTCCCACGCAGCCTGAACTCCAGAGCATCAAGAGTTTGGAAAGGCCACGGAGAGTGGGGCTCCCAGCCCACCCTCATCATTGCAGCTGGCACAAACCATGACAAAGCAGCACTGCCAATGTGCCAGGCCAATCTCTGCTGCTGGGGAAGGTGACACAGCTCAGGACTTTCTCCTTCCTCCCAGAAGGATCAGCTGGAAAGCAAGGCAGAGGAAAGCCCCTGACTGTGACTGAAGCATGGGCAGTAGCATGAAGTCCAGAAAGTGATTAATCAGGCACTGGAGCAGGCTGCCCGGGGAAATGATGGAATCATCATCCCTGGCAGTGTTCCAAAGGTGTGCGGATGTAGTGCAAGGGGATATGGCTTAGTGGTGAACAAAGTGAAGGAATCTATGATTAGAGGTGTCTTCCAACCTTAATAATCCTATGATCTTCATGCCTTGGTTTGGAAACAGCCACTTGCCATACAGATGAGTCCTTTGCCTGCTCGGTCACTCAAATGAGTGGCACACTCCCTTTTAATTATTCACCAGCCAAAGACCCAAAAGCGTGACACAGCTAAAGAAAGCGTCACACGGAGGATGTGATTTTCAGTCACGAGGAGCAAGTGGCAGAGCCGAGAGAAGAGCAGAGATCCATAACTTGTACTCAGTGCTGTATCCACCTCCGCAGCCCTCAGAATGGTCCAAGCAATTAGCACTAATTCTGTGCCTTAAGGTTAGCTTTGAAAGGACATGAGAAGAGTCTTTGGCTGCTCTGGCTGGCCTGTACTAGTTTGGAGTTTGCCATCTGCAAGCCAAGGAATGTTAGAGTGTAACATCTTTCCACCACATGTCTTTCCATCCCTTTCCTTGCCTCTGGCACAGCCTTTACAGCCAGGGCTGGGGTGAGCAGTCAGTGTGTGACAGGAGGGGTGTGACCTTCCACATGGTAGCAGGGCAGCCCAGCAAGGCAGGGTCCCTGCTCCCAAAGCCAGGTGAAGGCTCTGTGGTCTCACTGTTTGATCTTCACCAGCTACTCTGAAAATACTGCATAACACAAGCCTTTGGAAGTGGCTCTCCAAGTGACCGAGGATTATTGGCTTTGGTGATGATGTGCACTAGTCAGGACTGGGAGATGAGAGGAATTATTTTCCCTTGGCATTGCTCTGTGTCATCCTGTTTGATTCCACATTTTTTTTTCCTTTTAAATGTGTGTTTTCTCCCCCTAACCTTTGAAAAACCTTGTATTGAGACCAAAGGTCTACATGTTATGTTACAGCATATTGCACCATGTCCAGGATCCAGATAGGGCATTTGCCCACTTGCCACATTGTGCCACAAAAAACCTAAGGTGCCACCCTGCTACATTCCCATCAACAGGCCAGAAAGATGCTTGAATGTCCCCAAAGCAAAGCAACACAAAAAGACAAACATCTTCCCTAGGAGACAGTGCTCCAGCAAAGCACTCAAAGCCACAGGTGTAATTGATTTTTACCACACTTCCTTTTTAAAATCAAAAAGGCACATTTTCCAAGCTGATATTCACATGGGATATATATATATAAATCCTATTTCTTAAGGAGAGTCAGAAAAACAGATTGGAGGAGTCAAAAGGGGGGAATTTATGCGGGATCCAGAAACACGGAGAGGCAGCGGAGAAAAGTGTTGTGCATTCAAGTGCTTAAGTCCTGCTCAACTCCATGATGACAAACAAACAAACAAACCCCGTGTCTCTTTTTCTCAGCTCAGTGATTACAGCAAACCCACAGTGCCAGCTTCAGACTGGCAAGGCAACTAGCACTGCTCACAAAAACAAATTCGATGCTTTTTTTTCTTTTTCTTTTTTTTTTGTTTGTTTTATGTTGGATGATTTAATTATAATGATCTTCCACACTCTCACCTATTTCCTTACCATCAGTCAAGACACCGCTATTATTTCAGGCTTATGAAATAGCAAAAACTGTAGAATGAAAGGAAAAAAATGAGGTAATTGCAGACACAGAAGAAATGAAGTCTTTTCTTTTAAAGTCACTAATTCAAATGAGCGTGCAAAAAGGAAACTCAGGAGACTCATGTTGCCACGGTAATTCTGCTCTGCCTCAGAGCTCCCACCCAGGAAAGGTGTCTCTGATATTACCTAGGTGTCATCCAAACAAAATAGTTCCAAAACAGATGCTTCACACCCCTTTTTTCTCCTAACTCAGCATTTCAGCTGAAAGTAAGAAATAAATGACAGTCAAAATTTCTGATTAAAAAAAAAAAGTTAATTATTAGGAGAAAGATGAACTCCTAGAATGCCTTAATACCTGGGCTCTAACCTGGCTGCCCTACTATTCTGGGCTCATTGAGATATCCAGAATACTAATTTAGAGTTAGGGGAAAAAAAACCCTCCTGCTTTAAAAACGGAAAACTGTTATTCAGTTATTTCTTGAACAAACACACTTCAAACAATGTAAAGGAAATGGCACTTCCCATTTATATGAGTTTACCAACAACAACCATGATGAAAAGGACAAAGACTATTTCAGGTTTATGAGGGCTGTCAGTTATAGCAAAATGTCCCATGCTGCAACCAGCATAGAACTTGCAGGGGCTGAGAAATTTAAATTCTCAGAAATCCTCAGCACAAACCACTGTTCATTGTAAAAGAAATAAGAGGTTCTTGTGTCCCAAAGCATCATCCATACAATCATAGAATGGTTTGGGTTGGAAGGGACCTTAAAGACCATCTCATTCCAACCCCTTTTCATGGGACGCCTTTCACTGTCCCAGGCTGCTCCAAGCCTCGTCCAGCCTGGCCTTGGACACTTCCAGGGATCCAGGGGCAGCCCCAGTTTCTCTGGGCACCCTGTGCCACAGCCTCCTCACCCCCACAGGGAGGAATTTCTTATTAATATCCAATCTAAACCCACCTTCTGTCAAATTAAGTCTGTTCCCCCTTGTCCTGTCACTGCAAGTCCTTGTAAATAGCTCCTCTCAAGCCTTCATGAGGGTAATTCTGCCTCTGAGGGACTTCAAACAAAAACAAACAAACAAACAAACATCATCAACAACAACAAAAACTACTTATTCAACTCAACAGGTTGCTCTCTTTGGGGTAGATTTCAGAGGAGCAGGGCCAGAACATACAACAGGCAATGTCTGCTCTGTGCTTAACCTACGCGAATCAGGAGCAAACCTAACGATGTTAGCAACCCATCAGCAGGGTTTGGCAGGGGTAACAACAACCATAGGGAGATAAGATAAGGCTGTGGGCTTTCAAGGTTGGGAAATAAAGTATCAGGATTACCAGAGCGGTTTATAGAGGCTGTTCTCCCACCCTCTTCTAAGAAACAAAACTGATCCTTTACACTTCACCCCGAGGGAGGAAAATAGTCATTAGCTTTACATTACAAAGATACATACAATAATTGTCTCTCTAAGATCAGGCTTGCCTACCCCGAGTAGCCATATGTGTGTACAGCTGTAGTTTTTTCCATTGTGACACAACCTACCCTTGCTGTGAACCTCTCTCATTAGGTCATTTCTAAAATGTAGCTCTCTGTGAGCTGGGACCGTGTTCTGTTGGTTTGCACAGCTCTTATTTTTGGCGCTATAAATAGAAGAAACAACTTTGCCTGGTGTATTCTCCTCCGAATTATTTTGTAGGTTAAACAAACCTTTAACTGTTTCAGATAAAGCCAAGCAGAAGGTGTTTTTTCCAAACATCCCAAGCGAAGGAGTGCATTTCCTGCTTCCCTAATTCAACCTACGGCATCAGACATCTGTAACTCTGTTTACATTCCAGCCCTTCACAACTTAATACCGCTTGAAGCATCAATAATATAGGGCACATTTCTGACTGCTCTTTAGATATTTTTTTATCTCCATGGGACTTCCTGGTTTGGGATTTTGTAGTTTACAGTTTCTCACTAATAGTAACTAGCTGCAGCATTTGGCCTTAAGAGTTTACATATTATTTAACTAGATATAAGCAGCCTATTTTAATTACAGTAAAGAGCCCTGTAGAGGCCTTGTCTGTTTTTTCCCCCTCCAACTATATCAGTTGGCTTAATAAAGATATTACCACTCCCTATAAACCAGGCTGTGATCAAGCTCCTAGATATGTTAGTCTTTAATAACATACTTTTACCACTTTAAAAAACAAGTCCTATCAGATCTCTAGGCACTCAGATGTCCATGGCTTTAATGAAGGCAGTGTGAGCTTTCTGTAGCTCACACACATTGGGGCAGCTGTGTGTGCACATTCCAGCACTTCTAAGAAAATCACTCAGCCTCCCAAACGGAGAGTCATCTGCTCCTGTCACTGTATTGCAGCTCAGCATTGAACTGTTTGGGCTGCACTCCTAGGGAAAGCTCTCCTTTCCCTAGGGAATATAGAGCATAGGCTTCCATCTCCTTTGCATGCAGGGCCAGCAAGAGTCTGTTCCTACAAGGAAATTCATAAGATCATAGAACGACTTGAATTGGAAGAGAACTTAAAGACCATCTCATTCCTAATGCCTTTCCATGCGCAGGGGCATCTCCCACTAGACCTGGTTGCCCGAAGTCCTGTCCAGCCTTGGACACTTACAGGGATGGGGCAGCCACAACTCCTCTGGGCAGCCTATGCCAGGGCCTCACCACCCTCACAGGGAAGAATTTCTTCCCAGTATCCCCTCTAAACCTCTCTGGCAGTTTGGAGCCATTTTCCTTGGCCTGTCACTCCAGGTCCTTGTCCAAAGTCCCTCTTCCAGCACTCTTGGAGCCCCTTTAGGCCCTGTAAGGGCCTCTAAGGCCTCCCCAGAGCCTCCTTCAGGCTGAACAATCCCAACAGTCAGCCTAATCCTACTATGTTATGCCTGTATCCCTGACATCTCCATCCTCATCTTCATTTCTCATATGCTGTCACTACACATGCTCTCTGACCTTCATTTAGATAACTTTCCATAATTTATTCCATCCTTTTGAGAGCAAAATTCATGCCCAGGGATGGAAGTATGTGCAACTAAAGCTGATTCAGACCAGACAGTATCTTGCTCCTGTTGGTGCTTCATTGAATCCTGCATTTGAAGCCAAGGTGAGATACTGAGACTTCCGTTTTCTTAGTTCACAGGGCTGCATTTTCTCTGCAAGGTGTCAAATTAGTACCTGAACGTCATCTACCAAATCAAGCTTGCATATTCACAACTCTTCTAACATTTGCAAGCAACATTACTACAAAGGAAAGCTCGAGACAGCTTGATTAAGCAACTTGCCCAAGGTCATACAGGAAGTTGTAGAAGAGTTGGAAACAAAAGCCAGATCTTCTTAGCTCCTGTCCAGCCCTCTCTGGAATGAAAAGGCCAAACTGCTGTGTGTAAGTATTAGCAGAGTCATAGATCTCATCCTATAAATTTCATCATGAATTCATGGCTTAGCAAAGAAAATGCACAGAGCTCCCAGCACTGCTTTCCCAGGAAAAACATGCAACCCAATGGTGGCAGCTGGGAAGTGTTCCCCAAGCTCTGAGTGGCACTGGCTGTGGCCACAGACCCTCCACTTCCACAGAAAGCAGAAAACAGGGGACAGCAATATCCTGCAAGACTGTCTAATGCAAACAGGTTCTGTCGTCATTTTTCCAGCCCCATCCCACCTCTCCAAGAAAGTGGAAAAGGTGCATCTACTGGAAAAGCTGCTGAAGTCACCCAAGAGCAAGCATGAAATCGTCCAGGATAGCAAAAGGAGCATCCAGAGCGTAACAAAGGCGGTATTTATGTCTATACTTCTCCCTGTCTGCGTGGCTCTCGGTGATAGCCGCAGGAACAAACAATGGCCTTGGCCCCTTGGCTGCAAACGGTTCGCTGCAGAGGCCCAATTAAGTCGTGGAAAGTCTAAACACAGGCACAGGAATCCGCTAATGCGGACAGGCCTGCACAATAGGGTCTCATCCTGGCTCTGCCCTGCCCCTGCTGAGCACCACCTTGCTGGGAGGAGAGCCCCCCATTACCATCAAGGCTCTTGCCATGGAGAGGTCCTGCTCCACCTCAAAGCCCAACGCAAACGTGCTCAGCTCCACTCACTCTGGGGAGGATTCTGGCTCCAGGCAGCACCAAACTCATGCCTGGCTGCATGATGAGTTGGGTGACCTCAGGCTCTCTACAAGCCAACAAGCCACACGTGTGGCAAAGGGCAGCTTAAGAGTGATCTCCCTCCCCAAATCTCCATCAGGTTCAGGGCCTTGCTGACACAAACACTTCAAACAGCCCAGGCAGCCTCAAGAGCAATGCCAAGAGCAGAGAGAGGCTTCAACATTGTCTCGGTACACAGGATGCCGGCCTGACATCATTTAGCGGAGACAATACTCGCCCTCTTTCTTTGGGAACCACGTAAAAAAACTTGGCCCAATATAAAACGACTTCAAAGACACATTTCTGTGCCAGCCAGGATGCATCAAAGTTGGGAAAGGAACGACCCGATTCACCTGATCCAGGGAGCTGATAGAGAAGCATGGGGAAGCAGCTTTTATCGATGTACCTTCCCAGCACTTCCTTCCTGCCCCTGATGCTATTTAAACCCCTTGCCTACCTCCAGCCAGACCTGCCCATTCTTCGCTCTAAGGAGGAGAAAGGAAAAAGCAAAGGGAAGCCCTAAAAAAAGGCGTCCCTGCAAATTTCTGTGCAGTTACCGGGCAGTCATATCCTTCTGCTTTCCCCTGAAAAATCAAGTATCACCTTATCGTTTCCTCACCAAGATTAACTCCTGCTTCCTGAAGAGTATTTCTGAGGTAGAAAGCAGAGGTGGTGGAAAAAAAAAAATAAAAATAAGGAGGGGGGGAAGCTGAAAAGCCCAATCTGTCAAGCTGCGTTTTAGAAGAAAGGAAAACTGAAAAGTGAACGTATTTAACATGAGCTATTTCCTGCTCTCAGGAGGGAAGAAAGCATGCTACTAACTGTGTGCAAGAGGAGATCTGCACTAGTGTTATCTCTGACCTGCAGCTTAGCCCTTGTGTCTCAGCTGCCAAAAAGCTCCTATTCAACGTTATGCTGAGTTCATCAATGCTCCACGTGTCAGGATCCTAACAGGAAAAAGCAGGACAGACAGTCACTCTATTCAACTGCCTGGGGACCCCATGACAGCTAAAATCCCCTTGCAGACTGTCCATATCAACCTACGGCAGGTCAGAGCACGTAACCCCTCCAGAACTGCAAGCCCAGGCCCACACCCTTTCCCCTTGTCAACATTGTCACTTTAAAACAGCCCATCTAGCCTTATCACCAAACCTGGAGTAAGTATGACAATTAAGATGGATTGCAAAGCCTGCATGCGCTTTACAATTAACAATAACTTGGCAGCGTGTCCCACGCAACTGTTGGGTGGTATGGCAAGAACTTTATCCCTGCTTAGTACTGCATTAGCATATTTAGTAGGCTGCAAGACATAATTCCTCAGATATGAACATATTTTTGTCTTTTCAAAAAATCTGCAATTAAGCCATAACGTGCAGGCAGTGTGCAGCCGGCGGTAAACTTTGGTATTAGGGGGACTGTGCTGAAACAGCCCTTTCTGACCTCATGTCAATTATCTATTTAATAAGGAATATATTCAATTTTTTAAAAAAATGTGTCCTAACAGGGTCTTTGCTAGGAAGCAACAATATTCCAAAAACCACAGTTGATATTCAGCCCTGCATTCCCTATGAAGAGCACAGTGCTTGAGAGGGTCTGGGGGCAGGTATTTGAAAGCAGGGGCTTTTTGTTGGGGGGTTTGTCTCAATTTTTGGTTTAGAAAACTCAAACTCTTTCTTTCTGCTATGAATTTTTAGGGTAAGGTTAATTAATTGTTTGTGTAAAAGAAATAAATCCCATTTATGCAACGTCTTCCTCCGTGTGTTGTGTAGCCTTTTTTTTTCCTGTCCAGGATTCCCATGCTTATAGGTAAATTAACAGTCTTCTAAAGTAATTAAATGCATTTGAGGAGCAGTTATTTAGCATGGCCTAACTTTATCGATTTCCTCCGTGCTGCACAAGACACTCTCAACCCCGCTAAGCTTTTTAAGTCTGTTTACGGTGTACATTTATCTAGAAAATCTGATCAGGTGGGGGGGAGGCAAAGATCTTGCCTCGATAACCCGGACATTGTCCCCCTTGACATCTGTGTTGCTGGTGGACAGGATATCCTGCCAAATGCAAGAAGACAACTGCGTGACCCACCTTGGGCGAGAGGCACCGCGGGCTGATGCGAGCACAGCGGGAGCGGGTGCTGCCTCTCCCCGCCCGGAGCCGCATCCACGGCACACAAAGAGCAACCAGAGAGCCTCTGTGGGGAAAAAAAACAAAAAAAAAACCAAAACAAAACAAAAAAAACAGGGGAAGGCAAAGTAAGTAAGTAAATAAATAAATAAGTAGGCAGTTTAGGTGAGTAGCACGCATTCGATAAGGGGAAGCAGATGAGGGGCAACAAATGCAATTCGGCAGACAAAGTCTTTCTTCATAAACCCGGCAGAGGAACGGATTAAACCACCTGGCAATCTTGGCAGGAAAAAAAGAAAATCTCAGGCGGTGACAAAACCGAACAGGTGGAACAGGTATAAAACTTTTGCTTCCCAATAATACCCCTCTCTTCCTTGGAATGCTTGGACAGGTGCAGAAGTTCAAGTTACAGCGTGGAAGTGGCGAATAAATACACAGCATTAGTGTCTGACGTGCTCGGCGAGCAACCGGGGATGTTAATAACTGGCAAGGTACACTAATCTCTGATTGCAACATTTGGTTTACCTTAATCTGGAGGGACAGCTGTATTAAAGAGGGAATTATACTAATCAGTTCAAGGCCCTTGCATATAAAACTTCCCATTAGGCTTAAAGTACAACAGCTTACGCTCATTCTCTAGGAGCCTTACATCTGGTTCTGAATAAGGCTGTCTCTCATTTGCAAGGTACAAACCGAAAACAAGGGAGGGGGGAGCTGACAGTTGCTGGAGGATGGTTGATAGAAGAACAAGCTACTAATTCTTTGAAATTTTTTACAGTGCAAAACTGGCTGTAAGGCATCTTAATACTAAAAAAACAGGCATGTGTTATCAACCCTAGGCCATTTTTTCCTGTTACCGGAGGTGACCAACATAAAATAAAATTGATGATGTCAGTCAAAAACAGCTAAGCACAAAGCTTGGCTTTGTTATCTTAAGTCAGAAGGTATGATAGGCCATGCCATATGGCTGTAATCCTCCTATATCTCCCATCACCTAACAGGCAACCTTCATGTAGCATGACCTTATTTGGCTGGTCTCAGGTTAGGGCTGCCCAAAGGGGATTTTTCTGTTTCTGCTATATCCAAAGGTTTATGTTGATTTTTTT
>VYXF01001947.1:32943-47527 GCA_013397295.1 Polioptila caerulea
TTTTTTTTTTTTTTTTTTTTTTTTTTTTTTTTTTTTGAGCCCTGCAAACTATAAATCCGACTGATTACTCTGCACTCTTTTGCTTGACTGAGCCTTTACAATCAGACATCCCCGTTAACAATAAGCTCCTAATGAATCAAACATCTATGGCATTAGTTTCACCTAGCTGCCTCTTTCCCATGCACTGCAGCTCTTTGTCAGACCTGGCTTGATGAGAAAAGCTAGTGACACTTGGTGCACCTATTGATAAACAATTCAGTAATGAGGGGCATAACAAAAATTACCTAAAACAACCTGATTAAAAATGACAGGCAAAGGGTACTACAGAGCTTTGCAGTTAAGGTAACTCTCATATGTCGGGAGGGAGGGAAAAAATAATAAGGTGCAACACAAATTGCTTTAAAATTACACAATTTGTCACTTTTCTCTTGCCCCCCTTCCTTTTTTTTTGGGGACTACAAGTCTGATGGGTGTTAAAAGGAAAGTGTTCCATCATAGTTTATAAGAGATTCATCTTTTTTCGCAAAATTTGCAACTCAATAAGCTTTCTCTCTCTCTTTTTTGAAGCAGCACATTAATGGCAAAATGCATTGCTATTTGCAATCCAACTTTCTATCCATAGCAAATTCCTATATTATAACTCAGCATTTTACTTCCTTTGTTTAAATATTGGTTTTGTTGGTTAAGAGAACATGTGGGCTGTAAACAAAGGATAAATAAGCTGTGAAAATAAAAGCAGGCTCCAAGGAATAAATAAGAACAAAATGGAAAAGACTGCACCGGGCTCCTGCGATGAACACAGGGATCTCTTTGTGAGAGGGGAAAAAAATGTGTTAAAAGGGCACATACTGCAACTCTGAGGCAAACTTTGAAATGGAAGTGTGGAAGCATAAGAGCATTTGATTCCAAATCAGCAATGTGTGGGTTTGCATTTGCGTAGCAGCATGTTGGGAGGGTTTCAATCAGTGCACAGATGCACTTGAAAATCAAATATGGACATGGGGAATGTTTTTGGATATAGCAAATGAGGACTGATGACATGTTTACACTTTGCACATGGATCCAGTACAAAACCATACCCTGCAAAGAAACAATAACCACCATTTGCTGCTTTTCAGGGCTGGAACAAAATGGTGGCAAAGGAAGGGAATACAAGAGAGTGTCTATTCCCACCTGGGAGAGGGCTGCACCAATTCCCTGCCTCTGGGCTCATTTTGCTCATCTCTCACTTGAGAAAGGGAGTTTTAAACCAATATTAAAAAAAAAATAAAGACACGTCGACCTGAAAAACAGCAGAGTGAGAGGAAAAGGGAAGAAAAGGCAACTTTCAAACATCAGTGATGCCTTTCTATGCTGTTGAAATATTTTCCTTACAGGAGAATCAAAATTATAGCTGGAATGTTGCTGGAATGAAATAGGGAATATTTGTAAGCAAACGCACTTTCATCACCTCCAATGGAACACTGCCATTTTGACATTATTTCAGTATCTGTCTCTGTAGATGCTTAAGGAAGAAATTCCTGGCATATAGGTAACGTATCCTAAGTTAGTCTGAGCTGTTAATGAAAGTTTATCAAGATGGTAAAACTTTTAAAGAGGAATTAGCAGTTGCAGGCAATTGCATCTGACCAGACTATAATGTATCCATCCCCCTGGAAGGCAGCTCCAGCTCACAGTATGAAGTAATTGTTTGTGAATGTTTTCCAAACTGTGATGCATATTTTACATTTTAAAGAAAGAGACAAAAGTTAGCTATCTATGACAACAGGGAAAAACATCTGTTCTACACTTTCTCCCAATCAGACATTAAAGAAATGCGCATGAACTAATACCCCGAGTTTTAAACTTTTTATGAAGAGTTCATTTCAAAGTTTTAAGAGGGTATCATTGCAGTTCAAATAGTCCTTCAGACATTTGACTTCTGCTACTGATTATTAATAATAATCATCCCATTTTCCCTTACACTTTCCAGTGTGAATTAAGATTGTCAAAGCTAATTTTCTCATCAGCCTCAGGCTTTTTTAAAAATGTCACAAACTTGAGGTTTCTGTTCTCTTCTCACACACTTGGGGTTTGCCACAGCATGGGGCTAGAGCATGAAACTTCCACAACTGTGCATGGGCTCAGTATTTGTCCAACTGAGACCCAATAGCTGGAATTTTACAGGAGTACCTGAATCTGAGGTCTCTGGGCCCTTTTTCTGGCACTTGTCCAGCTTGAAGCCCATGGTTTTGTGTTGGCGGCTTTAGAAACTCACTGGCATTTTGAATAGAATGAAAATGGACTTATCTGTGAAGTTAAGCTACAGCTTTCATGAGAAATTTGTACAAGACATGATTTAGTAAGATAAGACACTCAAACCATTGAATTTTAATACCTTCCTCTCTGCATATTGCTAGAGAGATTCACAGTTACACTTTGTACCACACTATCCTATCTGATGCCCTGAAATGATACCAAAGAGCTCCAGTGTGAAGCCATTCCCCCTTGTCCTGTCACTCCCTGACTTCATCCAAAGTCCCTCTCCAGCTCTCTTGTAGCCCTTTAGGTACTGGAAGGTACCTGTGACCTGTCAGTGATCACAGGTACAATATATCCATCACATTTCCTCATCCCGCTCTTCAAACTTCTATTTTCTGGGCATATCCTCCTTTCCTTAGAGGATTTAGCAAAAAGGCAAAGCAAACTCCAGCAAGTGATGCTTCCTTACATTACAAGCTCAGTGAGAGGTGCATTTAATGATGACTTCCTGCAGATTTAACTTCAGCCCCCCTGCCATGTTATTTTGTCCAGTGTTTTTACAACCAACAGCCAAAGGAGGAACATGTTAAATGTCCAGGAATAAAAGTAATAAGAGATTATACTGAAATACCATCAGCCATATAAAACTATGTAAACTATATTTAAGAAAGTAATTTCTAAGTTATTTCCATGATTCTCCTTTCTGGTACAGAATAAGACATTTCCATTTGTGTCTCAGATAAAAATGCAATGTGTCCTTTCCTGTTGATAGCCAACAAGAAATACATTTGTGCTTTGGAAGCCCTTTCAGATACCATCCTTTTCACTTGGGAAAGGAACAGACCGGCCAGTTGCTATAAATTTATCAGGATTTCCAACTGTAGAAGTCAGTGTAGTGCCATGGATGTCATCCAAGGGAGACCCTGAGTGGAAGGTAACACGTTACCTTTCCAGTCATACACGGAGCCAGAGCTGACACCACGGAGCGAAGGTTGAGCTGGTGGGTACCAACACTGCCTCCACCATCACAGGATGAAATAACACATGGAATAATTCTATCACCTTCCCTGGGGCAGCTTTTGAACATGAGTCTATTTGATATTGGAACCAACTTAGTCAACTCACTGTAAGGGCACTCTTATATAAGAAAGCAAAAACTCACCGAATTCATAATTCAGCTTCAGCTGGTTCTGATGCTCAGTGGGCAGACATGAGCTCAGCTGTTTGCCTCAACAGAGCAAACTTCATTTCCATTGACAGTAAATTTGGCCTTTACTTCACATTTTGGGAGAGAATCTTGAAAAACAACTTGCACCAGGATGACCTTTTTATTTATTTCCCCCCTTGTTTCTGAAAAGTTTGTTGGAATAGACTCTTATATGACTACACAGTAAGGCCAAGATTGAAATTAAAAACAACAAAAAAAAAATGAGACAAGAGATCAAAAAATTAAATTCTCAGTTTTAGTTTTAAAATTATTTCTTTTACAGTGAAGCCTGAATCATACCACGAATATTGGGGCTAGGTTTTTCAACGCTATAGGTGAGTCAGGGTATGCACAAGCTAAATACTGAAATCCACTTAGGATGAGACACCCAGGGCAGTGAGGTTAGTCCCCTAGAACCATCTTAGAAATTATCCAAAGAGCATTCTTACCTTTGCTAATATTTATCAGATAAAAATAAAATTTGTGGAGCTTCAGCTGCCCCACAGTTAATGGCAAAGTTATATTTATTTTTCAGCACTTGAAGATCTGGCCTGATTAAATAAAACAGCCAATTAGGAAAGACTACAAATTTATGTAAGCCATAGAGTTGGTATGTTCTCCCTATCACCACAGAGACCAGATTTTTCCCATCACAGGTCTTTAGATCAACACTTGCTCAAAATTCCAAATCTGAGAAGTGCCACAGTTTTAAAAGAATTTCCTGAACGCCAGGCATTGAGAATTTAGGTGCCTTTCCTCAGGACAACATCTTATTTAGATCAGGAGATCATTTTCATTCTCTGCTCTTGAAAAATATTTTGCTATTCACTTGGTGTGTCCTATTAGCAGAAAATAGAGAAAGTTCTGATGCATCATAGCACGCATCTGAAATTCTAATTAACAAGAAGTCATCTGTAGTTGTCCAACATCATATTATTAATTCACAAAGCAATAAAGGGATATATTTCAGACTGAATGAGAAAATAGGTACTGATGGGGTCAGAGTATTTCACTACACATAATTTGTCATGATCTTTAACTGTTTCAAACCTGCAGAAGTCAAGTTGTACGATGCCTTACCGCGAACAGAATTTCTCACCTATATGAAGCAGTTACACCACCATGATTTACTCTCGTGAACTTAAAACCTGAATTAGTTCTGAACCTGTGTAACCCAGGGTTGCATAAGAAAGTACGTTTTTACTGTGAATATGTAGACTTTTGCCCTTTATGCATTTTTGAGCAAGAAAGGCTCTTCTAGGGCCAATATATTATATATATAATCTATACAATCTATAGTGTGTGTTTTTTGGTATTATGACCAATACATAAACTAATTTGTTTAAAAATTATATTCAATGACAGGAATTGTAGTTTTGACAAATAAAAAAGCACATCTCAGTTAAATTCTAACCAACTTTACATTCCAAAAGTCTTAGGAAGAATTTTTTTTATCCTACACCCTGAAAATACAGGTTTTTCAAAATTCATGGTCAATGAGTAAAACTTTCTTCTTCCTGTTTGTTTCAAAAAATTAACTTCATGGTAAAGTATGGGGAAACTCAGAATGATTCATGTATTCATCCATTATTTTTCCAGCAAGAGGTTTCTCAGTTACCAGAATTTTATACAATTAGCGCTCTGAGAGTGCTTTAAAAGCAAACCTGTAAAAGGAAAGTTAAAACAAATCAAAGTTAATCTTGACCAGCTGGAAAAAAATGCTTAAATCAATATGGTGATGGCTCATCTACTCATCATTTAGCCATTATCTAGGAGATAGAGACCTCCTGCTACGGCAGATATTTTATTTATTTTTAATACAGATTTACCACTGCCTCAGTTCTGCAGACCCATACGAAGACAAAGCCATTCCAGACTTGCCCTGTCACACTGTTTACTCCTCATATTTTATTTATCCCTGTTTGCTCTTTACATAGGTTACAGAGATAAACACACACAAATATTGTGATGTTCAGCAAGTTTAGTGCAACGAGAGAGGGCAAAAGCCACCATCTCCCTTTTATAGCATCCTGGAGAGAGTGACAACACCAAAATTCTCCTAAAGAAGAAAAGCCTTTTAATGTACAATTTTTTTAAATTTAAACTTTACCTCGAAGAGCAATTCTGCTAAGTTTAGAAATATTTTGAGGCATTTCTTCACCCCATACAAAAGTCAGGTTAAAACATGTTTCCAGTACAATTTAGAGGTAGAAAACTCATTGTCAGGTGTTCAACATACAAAAAGATTTAGGACATAAGTGTTATGACTAAGGAAAGGGCATTTTGGGGACCCTATGGACACACGGGGCCTGATACTTATATCCTACTGGCAGGAACAGAAATGCTAAATCTTTTCAAATCAGTGGTGTTTGACCAGGGATCAGAATCAGACATGTGTGACTTTTACTGGAAGCTGCAAAACTTCCCCAGAAAAGTAACCCTGGGGGGTTTAGGAAATGCACATCTGAGCAGTAAAGGCTACTTGGTAATTGTGACAAAGCAAAGTGTTTCATTCTGGTTCCTGAACTGGAACAGATGACTATTTCTTCTTTTAAGGAGATGAGAGTAAAAAGGGAGCCAATCCAATCTCTGGAAGAAAAGCCTACGATGTAACCTCGAAATAAATGCATTTATTTGCATATACAAACACTATATGTACCCACTAATATCCCTTCCTTAAACCGTGAGGAATATCACATATGCTACAGCTCACACCAACCAGAATAATGAGGGAGGTGTTGGGTTTTGATATTTTTATAAGTTCATATAACTCTACAGTCAAAGCAACTCTAGGTTCACCAGAGCTATCACATAAGAAAGAGGGACTTATCACAAGCAAGTTTGTTTAATCATCAGCTGCCTCAACTTCAGCCCTCTCTCCGACCTGCATGTCTCCAGTCTGTGTTACAGTCTGTATTGCAGCCTAATCACACAGAAAGGCAAACTCTGAACAGCTACTGTCACCTCCCTCTCTCTTTCCCTTTCCCAGCAGGTTAAACGTGGAAAACGCTAAAAATCTCCTGGGAGTGAGTCTAAAAATGAAGTGTAAATAGGTACGGGAAAAAAAAAAAACCTATGAGAAAAAGTGTTATGGAAGGTGCCTGAATGGCAAAGTGCAAAGGGTGACAAGAAGAAAATTGTGATGGCACACAAAAGGCGAGGGAACAAGAAAGATGCGATACAATAGATAGCTGGTGAGAGCCTACCCACTGCCTGGTCGCTCCTGTTCCTCCCCCTCAATACCTTCATTTTTTTTTTATTTTTTTTTTATTTTTTTTATGATAAAGGACATTCATGATCAGTAACAATGTTATAATGATAGTAAATGCGGGATTTAAGGTATATAAAACCTCCAGCCAACATTAGAAAGCCACCAAGGGGGAGTTACCTTGCACGAGGTTCTATTTAGTGATGGCTCCACTCTTTCACTCCCTGACTGCAAATCAGCATTTTTAGTGGACAATAGGCTCAGCAGTGGCCTTATGATTGCCTCTTTTCAAATGGAAATGGCTATCCTAACTCCTCTGCCAGGTTTTTCTTACTATAGCACAAATTGCAGTTTACAAGGCTCTAAGGGGAAAAAAAAAATCTTAGCTGAATATCTTTTTTTTATTCGACAAACTGACATGTAAATTACCCTTTAAGTGCTCCACTCTAGGGCTCTGATCATCTCCTAATTGTCACAGTCAATTGTAGCCAACAGTCTCTTCAATCCCAAGCGCTTTGACAACAAGCATAAGGATCAAAGCAGAATCAGCTCCCTTCAATATCCTTCTGTTTAGGATGCTACAAAAAGCCTGAAAAAGAAAGGTGTAAGGGCATTAGTGGAGAAGGAACTGAGAGGAGAAAGTACTATACCAGTCATTTTCTTCCTCACTAATATTATATATCCTTATATACTCTGTTATCCCACGTTCAGCATGAATACATAAACATCTCAGATAATAAATATGGTTTAAAACCACTCACATATATTACTACTTCAAAATAAATGCATAATGCATTTCTGCTGCTTTCTGCATGCCTCCCTCCAACTTTGACTTTGGGAAAGAATGCAACACAAATTATTTTTTCAAGCAATTTTTTTTTTTTTTCACCTACGCAATCCTTCAGTGTCTTCCAGGCTGAGCTGGGCTGCAAACCAGCCTACCAGGATGGAAACCCATCCCAAGTTGCATTCATGGGGACAGTATGACTGAGACATGAAGCAGGTTGTTTGTGCAGCCCTGTCTTTGCTTTCTGAAGTGCCAATAACCCAAGGTCAGGCACAGGCTGGAGGAAAACCCTCTCATTCTGTTGGAGTCCAACTCTGAGAACAGCCAGTTTCAGTCACATCCAAAACGACTGGGAAGAAATACAAGAATAAAGTCAGCAGTTCTCAAAGCCTGCCCAGGGGAAAAAAATTATTTCCTGTAATTCTGAAGGAAGATTCACCTTTTATTGTATTCCAGACCACTTTAAATCAGTACCACACTACATCGCTGAAATTTTTGTACTGTGTTTGACGATACGAGCTTGCTCGCTCTGCAATACGCTTTCATACCCTCAGTGCCTCGCAGACGCCTTGCTGGAGTCGTGTTTCCAGGGAATGGGAGTAAGGCAGAGCTATTCTGAGTCACATTTTTACTTCAGAACTTGTGCATCTTCACAAACGTAGCGGTAACTCCCACAGAGGCTCGCGAGCAGCTTCTGCCACGCGGGCTGCAGGGGAGGGATGGCGCGGCTGCTGCAGGAGATGCGCTGCTGGAGTGGGGGAGAGCCTGCAGGAGGCCAGGGAGGCAAGCTGGGGATGTGCCACAGGCATCTCCAAATGGATAACCAGGCTCTGCAGGGTTGGGCAACTGGAGCCTTTGGGCCTCTCCAATGATCTTGCTGCCATAGATAAAGCAAGGAAGAGACTCCACCCGTTTTCCAGGAGCTCTGTCTCTCCTGCTCCTGAAAATGATGCAGGTTAAACCTCTCAAGTAAAACAAAATGGGAATTCAGAGGTCAAAAGCTATTTGCTCCTTCATAAGAAATTAACTCACTCCTTACAGCTGTTTTTAAGGAACTTAACATTTCTTGAAGATGATGCACTTTATCCATTGTCTCACATGACACTGAAGGAGTGGTTGGACGAGGCAGCTGGATGAGCATCACAACCTGCTGCTCCCGTCATATTTTCCACACCCAAATTCTGTGTAGAAGATGAGCTGAGTCAGATTTACAAATCATCAGGAAACAAGTCACTTGTTTAACAGGGTTTAAGGTAGATCTTCCTGAGCCATCACCCACAGAGCGCTCCCCAAAGACCGAAAGGCTTAAGAAGCAAACAATAACCTCATTTTTACATAGAGAACACTGAGTTTGTAGGGAAGATACAGCATAGATACAACAAGGCTTCCTACAGAGCTGCTCCCAAATGTGGATAATAGAGGTACAAAGACTGGTGAGAGAATGTTTTCGATAATGAGTAGGAACAAGAAGTCAAAATTTCTTATGGGAAAGATATTCCAAAAAATGATGAGTGGGAAACATCAAAAGCACTCATTTTTGAGTGATGTCAAAATAATATAGAAGGTTAATCTAATATATAATTTAAAATAAATACAAACCCGAAATTACAAAATTGAATTGAAACATTTGTCTTGTCAAACTGTTTTGTTTCCATAATATCAAAGGGAAATATTTTAAGTCTTTCTGACCAAAAATTTTGCCCAAAAAATGCATACTCTGAAGAAAAATTTACAGCTTAGTGCAACATACTTTGCCCAACAGCAAATATGCAAATATTTGTTAGCCTTGTATAAAGATTAAGATCTTCTCCAGCTAAATTCTGACATGACTCCAGTTAAAACATATACAATATTTTCCTAGATATTCCAATATAAAAGGTAAATCCCATTATTTTTTAGGAAGATTATTCCAAGACACTAGGACATCTTCCAAATTAAACTTTTCCAATGTTAGCGAATCTGTGACTGCTTAGCTAACTAAAATTAACTTGAAGTATAAAGATATTTTCACCTCCTCAAGAGGAGCCATGTGCCAAGAAAAGCTGTAGGTTCACCTGGATTGTAATTTATTATTATTATTTTATACAACAGAAACATTTCCAAATAATAAGACAGCCTGGACTATTTTCTCACCTGCTTGAAAACACATCCAAATAGTTGTTCCACACAACTTGGAACTGTTGGTTCCAAGCTCAGTCAGTGAAGCTGCTGCTGATTGACTCCAGAGAGTTGAGTAGCACAGAAATCCTGGACATTTTCCTTGTTTCCAGCTGGTAAATTACAATAAAGAAGGTTAAAGCAATGTTCTTTCCCCATCAGAACATATTTGTGGAGATAATTGCTGTAGTTTGCTGAGTAAAGATTTCATTACTAGAAAGTAGTACAGGGTCCATATGACAATGAAAAGAAGGAGATAAGCTCAATGAGAGGGTTTTTCTTTAAAATAAAGGACATGTTATGGAAAAAGTTGAAAAAATCCTGCCCGATCACAAAATATATTCTTTTTTTGGACACGTGGAACAGCAGTAGAGATTTTGATGCATTAAGTCATTTGCTGCACACAAACATTTCATTTTACTCCAGAGCTGCACTTTATTGCAGGTGACTAACACTGTCTTGCACGACTGTAATGAGGGAAAAAGGGCCACAATGTCACTTGTACACCAGAGCAGCCTGCAGGAAAGTGGCTCCTCCAGCTGCCACCCTCAAGTCATGGGCGTGCCAGAGAGCACAGGGGTTCCTCTGGATGTGGTACCTCAAAAAGGGAGCCCTCAGTGCTGGTCAGAGCTTGGGTTCTGAGAGGATTCTGGTGCCCTTTCCTACAGACTCCAACATAACCCCCCCAGTCTGGTTGTAAAGGAGGGGAATAATGGTGCCCATTGTGCTGCTGACATTTCTCTAGGAGGGGGTGGCTCTACACTAAGCAGTTGCATTTCCTTATTTAGTTCTCAGACACAAGCATGGATTTTTGCAGCCTTTTTCTGTGTGCTTCTGGAAAGCAAAAGGATTAAAAGTTACATTTTGGGAACCTCGGACACACACAAAGCACGTGCACTGATGTGATATGAAAGTCCATGGCCTTTCAAGACTATTGCAAGGCTCTGTTCAGCCACTTCAGGACTATTGCAAGGCTCCTGATACAGCTCCTAAATTACTGATGATTAACTGA
Organism: Polioptila caerulea; assembly: GCA_013397295.1. Classification (NCBI taxonomy): domain Eukaryota; kingdom Metazoa; phylum Chordata; class Aves; order Passeriformes; family Certhiidae; genus Polioptila; species Polioptila caerulea. The sequence continues at coordinate 43,556 of VYXF01001947.1, forward strand.
TCAGTGCTCTGGTCATTAAATCCTTGTTCAACTCAGCCTTTCAGGTGACAAAGACAGACTGTCTCCCTCTGGGTAACCTTGCAGGTATCCGTGCTGAGTTTGCCAGGAATGTACCCGAAGTCATTATCTTTGCAACAGCCAGAGCCAGGTGAAGAGCCTTCAGAAGACCTCAGGAAGCCACGGGCTTGCACCTCAGCTGGAATTTGTTGTAGGTAGCTCACATGCCCCTTTTAAAGTGATTATTTCTAGCTGGTAGTCAGGATGGGCTGGTGACAAGAGCTCCTTCTGTCACAGGCTGAGGTTCAAGCCAGGAACAACAGGACTGGTGCTAAAGGAGTCAAAACCTACACAATTCCTTGCTCTTGGGGAGAAGTGGCGTTTTTGGGGTGTCTTCATAGCTCATTAGCACAGTTTCTAGTGCAGTTAGCTCAACTGCACAGCTCCCACTCCAGCCACATCCTCCTAAACCCAGGAAAACATTCCAGAGCCGTTTTACAGAAGAGGACATTGGAGCTCTTTTAACAGTGGGATCCAAGTCTATTAAAAGCTAATGAGATGTGCCGTCCATTGAGCTCACCCAAGTCATGAAAAACTGGTGCCAGAGCCAGGGCCTAATCTGAGCTCAGGCAGTTTGGTATCACAGAGACCTTCCCACTTTTGACTCCTGAGAGGTCACTTCCAGGCAGCTGAACACACAGCGAGGATGCTCCGCTCCCTTCCAGGCTCCTGCATGACAAAACCCAGAACAAGGGCATCATTCACGGGCGCCACTGTTGGAACTGGGCTACAAAGAAAGCTGTTTCAAATAACAGCCAGAGAGTCAGAAAAATCATGTCTAACCACATGTCTGTTGAGAAGAATATTATGCAGCATTTATCAGCCCCCGACTGGAGCTTGCCTCACAAAACTGGTTTCAATATATGAGTTTAAGTACACGGCAACTGAGAGAGGGAATACAGGCACTGTTTTACACAGGGAGAATTTCTGTGTGTTACTGAGCTGTAATTTTAATTGACATTAAGCAAGAAGAACCACAAGAATAGAGCAAGTGCCCATTTCTCACAGCACATCTAGCTTGTGTAGAGTTGCTCAGGGCTCATATACCACCAGTTTAGAAACATGTGTAATTGCTTATGGTCAGCGTCGAACCACTGCCAGATCACACATTAAACAGATAACCACTACTATTATAAGGGCAACTTCCTTGACCTCATATTTTGGTCTGGCTCTGAATTCCTGTTCTCTACCAGTTTGGTTTGTAGCATTTTGCCAGCCTTCTGCCTCTACATGTCATTTTCTACTCCTGTAAGTGACCGGTGCAGTGGAGAGCTCACTCTGAAAATGCATATTTGAGCACATGAATAGAATAAATTCAAGAAATATGATCACAGTTGCTCCTGTAATGTTTTTATAAACACAGAGTCTCTGCTTTTTTATTATAGTTAAGGTACAGTGTGTTATTTGGCAGAGGAATCTGACTTGAAAATGTAAAAGGTTCAGGCAACCACACATTTGGAAGTAGAAATCTTTCCTTAAAACAAGGCTCTGGTGTTTAAACATAGCAAAATTTCTGGAAACTTCAGTTTCTCAAAGTCTGCCAAAGCTCCAGTCACATGTAACATATTCTTGGGGCTTACATATAATGCTTCAAGTAATAAACAACATCTTGTTTAGAGCAGGATGGGAAAAAAAAAAGGGGAAAACATTCATTAGGAGTCAAAGCTCCACACCAGCACTGAAAACAAAACAAGTTTTTGCACTGAAAGCTCAGAATAACTTTTATAATGGATTAAAAAAAGATTCAAGTACTCTTCACACCTCTAAGTATCGCAGTTAAAATTGCAGGTTAAGTTCTTACAGCAATTAAATAAAATATTCTATAAAAGAAACAAAATACACTCACTGAAGCGCACTCAGGTTTTCAGCAAGAGAAAGAAAAGTTCTGATCATCCTAATTGGGTAACAGGATGAGTTACACACTGTACATAACTATAGGTCATCAGTAGCCCTTCAGTGCTCCCTGTACAATTCATTTATCGAGCATTTTTTATTCAGGAACAAGGCTGGATTTAAAAAAAAAAAAAAAAAAAGAAAAAAAAGTCACTTCCATACGAAGGCTCATCGTGCAGAATATTCACAGTTTAAATATATGCACAGTCATCTCTACTAGTCAGACACCATTTCAGTCCTCTCATCAGAATGCACATTAACAGAATGAATTTGAGATACAGAAATAGCACACCGCAGCCAGGCCTGGAGTATGGGCCCTAATACCTACCTCACTGGGATCTAGTCAGGTTTAATTAATTAATGCTTATGAAGCACTATGAGCTCCTCAGATCATCACTTCAATTCATTATCACCCCCATTTGTTTTGTGTCCCACTTCCCCCCTTAATTCAACAGTGAATTTCTTTTGGAAAGTGTTGCATTTATAGAGTAATGAACAGATGAAAGAGGTTGGAGTGATTCCACAGGAGTATAAAAGGGAGCAGGAATCCTTCCCCTTCCTTCCTGCTTGAGTCATTTAGCATCAGGTCTGAGAGGAGCATGAAGCTTCAGGATGTGTAATGCTCTTCTAGGAGTCACCCCTGACCAAAACTGTGTCAAAATGCACCAGAAAATGATGAATGTAAGGATTTAACATTAAAACAATTGGTTTTAGTCTGGGAAACTTCTCTGCTTGCATTTATGTTAATTAAAGATGGGCATGAGCCACAATGCTCAAAGGGGTGTGGATGCAGGCACTCGGTTCTTCCCTCATCTCTAATAATTATTAGATACATTGGATGGAAATAGTTGGAAAGAAAATCAATAAGAGAATGAATCAAGAAAATGAATGGCAATTTCAAATACTTACAAGTATAGGATTTCACTCAAGGCCAAGACAAGATAAAATTAGTAGTCTGTATTGAAACAAAACAAAATACAGTTTGATCAAACTTCCATTCGGTGGAATCTTCTTTAAGGAGTTCAGACTTTGGCACTGAATAATTTGGGTTACAGAACTTAACAGTGAAGAAAAGATTGCCTGGTGAAACTGCAAGGTTGCTATAGACTTTCCAAAGGGAAACCAGATTAAGACAAAAAAATTACTGGTGGAAGAAAAGCTGATAAAGAAGACTAGAATTTGATAATGGAGGAATTTAATTATTCAGGTATTGATTGCTATGATAACTATGTGGAAGCTAACAAAGTTTGTTTGTAGCAGCAATGCTATTAGCCCAGTAACTGAGCCCTGTGCTTGGAGCTGGGCATGTGTGCTGTTATAAAATTAATTTTAATTACAAAATTTAACTTTAATCACATTTCATGTCAATATAAGTTTAAAAGTTAATGATAGAGAGTTCAAACTTCACTATGATAAAGATCCTCATAGATTTAATGGATAAATCAATGGAAAACATTCTTATCAAGAAAAGCTTGGGAGATTCACAGAGTGAACGGACTTGGGTCAAAAGAACAATTAAAGCCCAAATATGCTGTTGTCATTCATTTAAAGAGAAAATCTTACTAAAACCAAAAGAATTGATACATCCAATGGTGAGAGAAAATGTGACAATATACAAGAGTGAACCAGGGAAAAGCAAACATGCTTTAGTGGGGGGTGTTTTGTGGTTATTCTAATTTAATAATTCTTCCTACTGGACTTCAAAGTTAGAACCTCATCTTTCAGGACTCACAAATACAGTTTCTCATTTAGATATTTTTGTTGTTGACATAACAAACCAAGAGCTTTGCAGTTTCTAGGTGGGACTGACCTTATACAGTCCCATGACCAGAAGAATGGTCTCCAGTTCCATAAGTTATGCATTTAAATGCTGTGCTTTAATCAATACACCAGTGAGGAGGTATTTAAAATCCAGTTCTCCCTCATCTCATGTTTTTGCCATGACAGTTTAGGGTGGTCCCAGGTGGGTCAAAAGCTTTCCTATCAGACTTGTTTTCTCATTAATCTAAAAAAAAAAAAAAA
>VYXF01001947.1:47606-62667 GCA_013397295.1 Polioptila caerulea
AAAAAAAAAAAAAAAAAATTAAGTCTTCTATAAAAAACATAATCATCTTTCAGAGCAAAACCCAATTTTCATTAAAAAAAAATAAACTTGAAAAAAATTAAGGTTTCAATGTTCCGTGAAAAATGTTTCTGTTTGGAACCATAACCACAATGGTTTTTCCTCACCATGATTTATAAGCCAGACCATAATTCAGACAAAATATCAGCAAACTTCAGCAGAGAGGATGTGGCACCTCAGCTACAGCACCTTTTAAACAGGTCCAGTTAGATTATACAAATTCCATTTGTTTTAGTCTTACATTTTTCATTTGGTTTCAATTCAAAGGGAGGGATTGTTTCCTGTGTAAAACATTAACTTTCCGATATTAAAATCAATCTAAGCATGAATCTAATATTAATCAACCACTTACTGTATTTACCAGAAATTGCCAGGTTCATCATTGTAATAGAGAGATTTGCAGATGGGAACAGAAATCTGGGAGGGATAGTAAACATCCTAAAACAGTCAGATAATGGAAGAGTAAAGCAGAAGAAACTGCTAGTCCAAAACAAAATATTTCATACTACATAGAGTTTAAAATTAAGATTAATTTTTGCAGCAGCAAATAAAAATATACTTCTTGAGCCAAAGAAATCCATAAGAAATGTGGGTAGAGACATGTAATAAATCAGAAATGTTAAGAAGCATCCTAACAGTCATTTTGCTCTCTTGGCACTGAAGTAAAGTAAGCACAGTGCATAAGGGTTAACTCCTCAGCTCACATAAATCAAGTTAACACCATTTAAGTTAGCAAAATGTATTCAAAGTCAAATTCATTTACTCCAGCCAAAGATCTGTCCCTAACTCTATCCGTTGCATTTTATACTGCATTAACAATTTTAACATATTCAGCTTTAAAGCCCAATATACTTCAATATAATCTCTATTACATATACTCACTTTTATGTACGCATGCATATGCAGAGGAATATATACATATGAAATTATTTTAATTTATAATATAAACAAATTAACATAACACAATTTGTAGCTATGAATAACAGAACAGAGAACAGTTTTGCCGGATTTAGTGAGGAAACACACTGAAAATCCTAATTTGAGTAGAGTCAACCAGCCTGGATTTATGAGCAGGAAATCTTGCTCAGATAATTTGCTGGAATTTTTCAAAGCTATCCCTGCCAAGGTAGACAAGAAAAATACTACGGATGGTATACAATATGCCTAGACTTTCAAAAGAGTGCTTGATAAGATCCTACACTGGAGATTACCAGCAAGGTACAGAGCCACTGCATAAATGATAACAAACTTTAATGAACTGATAAGAGTCTGCAAACAGCATTCACCGAGTGACTTAGAGATTGGCAGTCAATACAGGCCAGTGCCTCGGTCAGGTTAGGAGCTTGTCTGGTCTCTAATCTATGTAAAAGAATTAAATCAGAATATCAAAGGTAACGTATCAAACCGTGCCGGGGACATAAAAAGTGACAGGGGCTGTAGCAGCAATTGTCTCACCCGGGCTATAAACGCGAGATCCGCATCAGCAGCAAATGCAGCATCAGCAGCGCCGGGACCGCGCCGCTGTGCCGGGGAGAGCAAAGCAAACAGGTTTTTCTCATGCAGGGCCAAATGTGAAAACAAACTCCACGTGGGCACAGGGCTGGGAAGAAGCTGGTGGAGAGTGTTATGGAAGGGGCAGAGGGAGGGAAAGCCAGGTGCTGCTTGGGGAGGAGGGTAGAGCTCAGGGAGCAACAGGAATTGCAGCAAAAGGGAAGGAAGAGATAAGAGGATGCGTTGAGTCTTTTAGTCTTTAGGAGATGGGGAGTTTAGAGGAGATTAAAATCTTTTGAAATTTAAAAAAAAAAAAGAAAAAGAAAAAAACCAACTTCTTTTCCTATCCCAATCTAATGGGTAAGTATTTGGGTAAAACTTTCTGTCCCAGGAATTATGATTTACTGTAAGGATGACAAAACCAGTCCTGTGTCCCTCAAACCCAAGCCCCACATCGTTTTGGAGCACTGCAGTCCTTTCCTGCTCCAAGGGTGGCAGATCTGGCCAGAAAAGCTCAGCACAATCAGCAGAACGGAGGACAGGACCAAAGCATCAGAGTTGATTTCTGTGCTGCCACAACCCAGGGCAGTGTTGGAGGAGCTCAATAGCCCTCCTGGTGCTTTTTCAGAAGCACCAAAGAGATTGTGGCTCATAAACCCTATTCATAAGAGTGTCTCCTCCCTGGAAAACCACAATTTGCAGTCAATTTCAGTGCTCACTGAAACTTGGAGAGGTTTTGGGGTCCCTGGACCTCACTTGCCGTCCAATTTTTTGTATTAGCAATTGACCAGAGCCATGAAATAAGCTGGCACAGAGTCCACAGGGCTCCTGTCCAGTGGATAGGTCTTTCTCATGACAGCAGAATACATTGTCCAATAAATTTCAGTGAAAAAAGCGAAATTAAGGAATTGCTGAACAGGGCTGAATGGACCCACTTCAGCATGTTAAATAAAGAGTTTTCAGTTTCATTTTGTAACTGGTAACTGGTAACTGCACTGAATTTATTCAGGTATTTAAATTAAACCAGCAGTAGCTAAGAACGGGTTCTCCTCCTATGAATTTACTGCTTTTATCAACTTTTACATTCTTGTTTCTTCAAACAACTTGCCCAATGCTAGATCAAAATCCTCTTGGCGTTACTGCCACATCTACTTCACTCAGGCTGATGGATCTTTTTTCAACAGCAACACTGAAAATGTTTGGCCTCATGAGGATTTATCAGAATAGTACAAAGATTAAAATTCTAGCTTATTATTACACATGTTTTCCCAATTATTCCTTTATTTATGGAAGGACCCTCACAAAAAGCAGTCTGATGTTGTGGGGGTAGCTACACTGATTTCCACTTTTTCAGACCAGTACCTTTAAACAAGGCATAAAAAACCAAGGGATTTTAAGCTATCAGTGCCCAAGAGATGCCCTGAGAAATGTTTTTTGTGTCCCTCATTGCCTTGATCCAGGCCAAAGGTGAATTTTTTGATTCCTCTTGGAACCACCAGGTAAGGCTGGATTTTTTAGTCTTTTACAAGGGTTTTTTTTTTATTACTGTGGATCCTGGATATAAACCCGAAGCTTTCCGTGTCTCTCAGATACTGTTTAATGATTAATTTTTTTAACCAGCTGCATGTCCATGTTTCCATTTCTGACATAACTCTTTCTTCACCTGCCTGAAACCAAGAGATTTCTAATTTTTCTTCCGTTTCCAAGTTTCTCAAAGTTCCCTGTCCACCCAGCACTGCCATCATAGTTCCTGAATAAAACCTCAGTGTTTCTCAATAGGGTGCAGAATTTCTTCCTCTAAATAACCTCTGCTAGCAGTGCCTCTTTTCTCAGGGGAAAATCTCTAAATAAATAAATAAATCAAACTTTCTACTCATTGTAAAAGCAAGTTGCTTCCCTTAGACATCAGAAATAATAGGTAATATATTGGTTTTCTGAGATTTTATTGCATTAAACAACAAAATTAAGAGCCTTTTCTTGATCTTGCATCACAGTGATCTACTTTCCCACTTCATGCTTCACTTAAAGTGTTTCTATTTCACCAGCCTATCAATCTTTGAAATTTGAAAATCATTCAGGTTTATCTGTGACTTGTGTTTCTTTCCCCACAGTTTGTGTTGAGAGCTTTAATGACATTCTCCTTTGAGTTGCCTCAGAGGAAAGACCCAGGTTTTTTCACTTGTCTGAGGAAGCATCTGTATGCTAATTCCCTCTCAACTTTGCAAGCAGAAAATTTAAAGGGAGATGGTTCTTAGCAAACGGAGAGCAGTTAGCAGTTAGAAATCTTTATAATGGTACCAATTTCTTGGGAGATTTTTTCCCTCTCACCAGCTTTCAAGGCTATTTCTTGGCTACAAGATCATTATAAGTTAATACTTGACTCCCAAAAGTCCCACTCCACCTTAAAAATTGTACTGAATCCGTCAAACATCAATTTTGAATCAATGCCAATTCAGTATAAATAAAGAGTGATATGGACACTCCAGCAAAGGATTGCCTGCAAATCAAAAGAGCTCTTATCACAAAAGGAACGTGATAGATTTTTCTCCAGTAATTCCAATTCTGATCACCTTTTCCAGAGAAGAACTTTAGTGACTGAAATAAGAATAAGATATGAAACAATTGTTTCCGGCTGTTAAAGATACTTTATATAAACAAAGGCTGAACCTAATCATTTTTTAAAAAGACCTAAACATTAATATTTTCATAATTAGGTCGAGGACTGAGGTAGTGGCAGTATCTGGTGAGTTTAAAAAGGGAAAAATAAAACAGATTATGCCAATTAAAAATGAAAGGTCTAAGAATAAACAGTGAATTCTTGCAGAGGATCCAATTCACAGTGTAGTAGGCATTATGTCAAATAAAACCACGGAGTGAACTGGAGTATTAATGAACAGAAGAGATAGCCAGACATGTTTACACAGGCAGACAGTGCTGGAGGATATATCGACAACGTGGGGAGGTGTGTTGTAATAAACTTGAAGGGGGACAGACTTGTTGGGCCAAGTGTCCCTTTCCTGTCCAGGAATTCCTCATGTCCTCATTACCCTTTCACCTCTGGACAGCTGCAATATTAAAATCTGGCTCCTATCTTACGGAAATTGAGTTTAATGTCCTTAATTTAGTCCCCAGTCCTCATATATCCATATCACAAAACAATTTTACAATTTGGCTCGACGGACAGCGGCTGCTGAGGAAAGAGGCTCATCCTGGAATGGCAGGGCTGCTGCAAGGCAGGCCCAAGGCCTCTATAAAGCATCTGTGGCCTGTGCAATACATTCACAGTACATTCACACTTGTGAGAAACCATCTTATTTTCACTTCTTTCTTTTCCTGGTATCTTTTGCACGCTGAGTTTTAATTACCAAAGCAGTTGTCGTGTTCCTGTATTATGGCAGAGGCCAAGCTGGATGAGAACAAAGGTGGTCTCTTGGCTTTTTCGTGTTTTCTTCAGCTCTAAGTGCAGCCTCAACTTGATTCAGCACATCTCCCTTCTCTCTGAAGCACAGAGGAGGGCTGCAGGGTTAGGTGCTGCATCCATAGATTACATAGCAGGAAAAACATGAGTGGCATATTTTGGTCCCAGGGATTGATATGCAACACTCCGAACACCAAAGTCAACTGCTAAATAACCTGGAGTCAGAAAGGGGAAGAGCGGCTGTGGAGGGGGAAAAAAAATGTGAAGGGGATAAAAATTAATCATCGAAAGAGTGTTATGTTTTATGTTAGTAAATCATTTTAACTAATTGATTACATCATATCTCCAGCCAGGCTTCCGATTTGAAATCTTCAGGAATCGGTGGGCAGGGATGTAAAAAGCACTTGTTCTCTTCATCTCTTCATGAAAACATCTATGTTGCTCATTTTCCAACATTATGGGGATTTTTTTTGTCTGTATTTTTCTTTCAGAATTTTTTTCATGCCTTTTTGATTATTTTCTTCTGATCTGTTTGCTTACTAAACAGATCAGGANAGCACTTGTTCTCTTCATCTCTTCATGAAAACATCTATGTTGCTCATTTTCCAACATTATGTGGATTTTTTTCCCTGTATTTTTCTTTCAGAATTTTTTAATGCCTTTTTGATTATTTTCTTCTGATCTGTTTGCTTACTAAACAGATCAGGAGAAAATCAGGACAGCTTATAAGGGGCATAAAATAGTGTAAAGATACTTGAAGAATATTGATATAAATATCAGTGTACTGGGTGCATTTTGGGATGGAGAGAGGGGTGTAAGATGGAGGATAAGTCTGTCAGCTCGCGGCAGACACGGCTGATTTGTAAATAACAAAATTGTAGGATTTATTCCTTTTGATGCACTGCACTTTTATTAAAAGAAAATCCCCTGGAAACCTCTGTAAGTGGCACGAAACATATAATTAGACTTAGCTTTTTCCACCCTCTGCTTATTTAAATGCTCCATAACTTCGGCAGTGATTCAGTAACAACAGATTTTATAGAAACATCTGACAATGAGAACAAATATTTGCAGTGTTTTCAGCCTCTGCTCTGTATTTCTCTCTACGAAGCAGAGCTTGCCTTCCTTGTGTGTGGATCAGTGTGGCTCTCCCTGCTGCTTGCCCCTCCAACCAGATCCACTTCCAACACTAAATATCAGATGTGACTTTTTACCCCTCACTCCCTACCTCTGAAACCCCACCCTACAAATTCCTGTCTCCAAATTCCAGGCACTGACCTGCCAAAAATGAGTGCCACCAGCAGGCAGGTCTTGGCATAGGCAAAATCACCGTGGCCCGGCACAGCTGGTGGCACAGGAGCTCTCTCAGGCACTCACCTGCCCTATAGCAAACATCCAAGGCTGTACTGTGGTTGGATTTGTTCTCTTTCCCCTGGGCTTCACCACTTCTGCCCTTTCCCTGCTTGATAAGGAAAGGGGTCTTTACACGGAGAGCCACCCCAGCAGAGTCATTGGTGTAGATGAGCTGTAAAACCATCCAGGATGGACTTTGCTGTCCTGAGCCCCAGCACCAGCCCCCAGAGCCATCAAAGAAACATGAGCACCAAATTAAGATCACACTTTTAATAAAAGCAGTGAGCTGGGTCCATGCCAGTATCTTTACTTGAGGGATGTGGCTCAGTCAAATTAAAGGACAGGAGATAGGGACATGGAGCTGCAATTCCTGACTCCTGAAGCCAAGGAGATCAACGCTCACAGCAACCCAACCCAGGCTGCCAGAATTATTCCAGAGATCGTGTTTCCTCCTCCCTAGCCCAGAATTTGGGAAGTCACATCCATTTACAACCTCTTTGTCATCAGCAGGTGGACCCACTGACACGTGGACCCTCTTGGTGAGCATCAAGCAGTACTCCCACATTCTGCCTGGTGCCTTTCTTGGACCCATTTCCAACCTGTCAGAACAAGGGGAAAGAATACAGTCAATATAGTAGTTTCTGAATTAAAAAAAAAAAATACATAAAAAAGATAAAAATAGCCATTTTCATAGGGTTTCAGGTTGAAGGTTGCTTGTCAGAATCCAAGAAGAGAGCAGCAGTTGTTCTGACACTGCGGTTTTCACATCCTTGTCAGAGATTTGAAGCAGGATAGCTGATGTGTGTTAAAAAAGGATGGGAAGGTTTAAAATAGTTTAGATGCTGCCTGGAGCAAGTTTGAAGAGATACAGTAAGGAGCATCAGTAGGAGTGTACGTGCACCTAAAACCATCCGTAGGGGGAAACAACTTGTCCAACTGCTGGTACCTTTAATTCAATTCTGACCTGGAACCCCTCAAATGACCCAGTGAAGAGTCAGGATATTTCCCAAGAAACATTTTTAAAACATAAATCGGGGAAAGAGTGACAACATGGAAAACACTTTCATTGCAAGAGAAAAGAAAAAAAATATATCTCTGGTTTTTGACAGCTCTAATAACCCAGAGTCTAAGATTTGGGCTTGGAAAGGGGCCAGTTGGCCAAGCTTCTATCCACAGACAGGCTGGAGATGATGCTGATAGTCAGAGGGAAGCAAACAGAAGACCTGGCAAGCCCAATGCCACCCCTGACGAAGGGGATGTCTGCCAGCTCCCGGGTAAATCTGCAGTTTAGGTGTGCAGCAGTCACTGGGTTGTGCCTCTGCTTCTCCTGGAATCTGATCCAGCCAGCAGCCACCCGCAGAACGGCGGCAGTTTCCCAGATATTGGGCAATTCTGTACACAAGGAAACTATGCTGCAGTGGCTAATTGCTTTGGAAACTATGCTGCAGCGGCTAATTGTTTCAAACCATTTGGGATTTTCTAAATATCTTCGTAACCCTTGTGTTTCTGTAGATTTTAAAATATCCAGCTAATCTCCTGAAGTCGTGGAAAGAAAAATATGCTTTCCCCGGGGCAGTGATAAGAAATAATTGGGGCAATTGATCGATTCCGAAACTTTTGGAGGGACATCAGAATGTCAGCTCTGCACCCAGATTCTTGGCTGCTAATTTCACCTCCATTAACTTAATCGGGAGTCAGTGGGAAAAGCAGGGTGACACCAAGAAAGCCAGGCAAAAGGAAATTTGACCTAGTCCCAAACAGGTAGCACAGGGGCTACTGTGTAACTGTAGAATTGATCTTTGCCATTCAGCCTAAAACCAAACAAAAAAAAACCAACTCAGTTTTAATAAATTTTGCACAAAGTTGCCCATTGATCTCATGTAGGTGCAACAATATCTGGGGGACATTGGATGATGGTCTTGACGTCCCATCCCTGGAAGCATCCAAGGTTGGATGGGGCTTGGAGCACCCTGGGATAGTGGAAGGTGTCCCTGCCCGTGGCAGGGCTGGAATGGGATGAGCTTTAAGCTTCCTTCCCACCCAAACCATCCTGGGATTCTCAGCACAGGATGCCTTCACCCCAGAACTGCTGCTGGGTGACCCCAGCCCCAGAAGGGATGTCTCCCTCTACAAAGTATTGCAGGAGCATCTCAGGGGTGTTTCTCTTTCTCTCCTGCTTTTAGAACCGAAAAAAGCAGAGGTTTAACCCAAATTTCCACCTTTGTCCATTGCCACCACCCTGGTGACCAAAGCAGTGGCAGTTTTGGCCACTGGACTCAGTTTGGCCCTCCACGTGCCAAGGACTGCTCAATTTTACCACTCTTGCCCTTACAAATTCAACTCCTCCCAAAAAAGAAAAAAAAAAAAGAAGGAAAAAAAAAGAAAAAAAATAATCTGTTATCACCAAGCATGTGCAACTGCTAAACATCCTATTCAGTATAACTTCAGCCTGTTCTGAGAACTGAGTTTCACAGTTTCTTTATGCAGTATCTGTCTGTCAGATATTGCCCGCTGCATTACCATAGTCTATATAATATACTTCCACCAAAATACATACATGCATATTATATGTGCATTTATATATGTATACATATTATGGCATATTTTCTACTACCTGCTGTGAAAAGAAAAAAGATGTTAAAAGCGTTTTATTTTCATTTTATATTGCATGTGTCCTATGTATTCCTTGTATTAGTGGCACTAAGGAAATTTAAACACTCTGACAAATTTGTGCCTCCATTTTGATGTAATTTCTCTAATCTGCTAAATATAAATAGTGCATCAATTCTAAATATTTCTAGAGCAATCATCATCTCAGCTCTTCAGTAGGACCTCAAGGGGCCAACAGGCTATACACAGAATATTTGGGCTCCCTATACATTTAAAGGTGCCACTAAATAAAATTCTCCAAATGTTTAATTTCTTAATAAATCGAATTCTCACAGAAGTGAAGGCAACCCCTTGGGTGCCAGGCAGGCAGTATTGCTGCAACAATTAACCCATGGCCAGAGGCAGTGGGGCAAAGGCTACTTCTTTCAATCCTTTATTTAGTTTTTCTACCTTTTGGGTTCTGGTTTTGTCCAGCTGCCCCTTCCCCCTTTCTGTTCCCTCTGTGGCTGAGCTGTGCTCACACCAACCCAACGCCCAGCAAGGTTGCACAACAAGCACCATCCCTTGCACCCCTTTGCTGACCAACTTATAACTGATCTGCACTTCTGTTGTTCCTTTATCACCACCAGCTACAGCGAGGTGGGGTCCTGAGGGCAAGGATTTAGGCATGCTAAAATATATCAAAAAAATACTGATGTTGGCTCGCTGGGAGGACACGGATAAAATTTGATGTTTTAAACACCTCAAATTGAAACAACCTTTGATCTTCTCACTAAGTGTCATATAAACAAGACAGGAACACTGTGTATCCAAGATATTTCTTTATGGTTTCCTAGCTTAACCTCACATGGGTTTAGGTATTGCAGGGGACCTCACCACTGTATATAAGAAAATGAGGCCTAAATGTGCTCATATCCAGAGGATTCACCACCTTATTAATGCATATATGTCATGCATAGATTATTAACAGCTTCATAACTAGATAGGAACTTGCATTTCAATAAACATACTTTTACAAGTGCAAAGAAAAAAAAAAAGTTTTGCATTAGGATGTTACTTACTTCGTGTCTTTGTCCTGGGAGAATGCAACTAAAGAAACCACATTTAAAATCAGACATTAGATATGCAAATATGTGTTCAGATCAGAGATACGAAAATTATTCAAATGATTAATTATTCATCATAAAAATGTCAATTAATAATTCTGAAGCATAATAGGCATCTTTCTAATGCATCTTTATTTTTCAAGCCTAAATACTGTAGAATCTGTGTTCAATTGCATTCTAACAAGTTTTTAAAAATTCAACAAAGTAAACAACCAACTATAAACAAAAGTGAGCCGTGAATTTTAATCACTGCCAACTGAGCCAAGAAATGTGGCCAAACTTCAGCATGATCCCAGAAGAGAAGGAAAAGCATCTCCAGCTCATGGCGTGGGTCAGTGGATGGAGGATGCTTGTCCCTCACTGCTCTCTGCCCAGCGAGAAAAGAAATTTTGGGACCTGTGGATGATGTTCCTCGGCTGCAGATACACAGACAGATGTTGTGAATGGCAGCTGAGCAGCTCTAGGCCATCAGAAGTGGCTTTAAAAATGACAAAATTAACAAAAACATATGAGGAGATTCACTTTTAACGTTCAGGGACTCGCACATGATCAAATATTACAGTGATCTGTTGGTTAGAAATGCCCAGGGACAGATAAATTAAAGCCAGACAATCTTTTCCTTTGCTTTTGGCTCGTATCCTATCCCTACATGGGTTTTCCGCAGAGGAACTCGAAAACTTTGGGAATGTTGATTCAAAAGGTTTCTTCCCAAATACCTCATCAGCGGGTGGGGGGAGAGTCATTCCCTGACCCTTTCTTCCTCTCCTCTGTGCCCTCTCCTCCATGTGGAAATTGGAAAAAAAATAAAGGCTTTGCTTTCTAAATCTTGGTTTATAGGGACACCTGTATTGAGCAAAAGTATCCAGCGGCATCTTGGGCCCACAAGGGGCCTTCCCTGCTCACAAAAAATATTCCAGCCTATCTTATCCTCTACTGCCACAGGTGACTGCAGAAAATAATCCCCCCAGTGTCTTTTTTTGTTTGATTTGGTTTTTTTTTTTTGCAACCTCAGAATTCTTTCTCAAGGCAAGGACATCTTCTACACCCCAGAGATGGGAGCATGAGAAGCAGCCAGAACCCACAGGGATCCCAAATCTTGCAGGAGCAGCTCCCTCAGCGGAGCAGGGCTGTGGGGAGGGAAGGATGCTCTCCCCAGGCTTGGCTGCAAGTGGGCACATCCCATCTGGGTCCCCTACATGGGGATGTTTAATCCCTGATGTAGGAAGGGTTCCACACTTGAGGGAAAACAGTCGACAGTTCTGGCTACTGGAGACATGAAGGAAAAGCCTCAGAAGCAGCCAAAGTGTATTTAGAGGTGTAAAGCCTCTGTCTTCACCAGCCTCTAAAATGTATCAGTCAAAACTCATCAGCCAGAACATCTTTGCTCCTATTCCCTCAGTTTTCCTCCTTCCACGTGGTGGGCAAGAAAACACAGTCCCCGTTACTCATCCTCCTCCAGGGAAAAAGCAAACACACCAAAATAAATAAGGCAGTGAATCATCCCCTCAGCCCATGCCACCAGGTCCCCACGAAGCCGCCATGGCAGAAGATCTCAGCAGAAGGCTCAGGTCCTCCAGGGCCCAAAGCCCTCCTTGGTGGCTGGTCACCTCCCCTCTCAATCAGAGCTGGGGGATCACAGGGAGGTCTCTCCCTGCACAGCCCCTTTCTCATGGTATGGTTTGACCCTGGCAGAAAGATTTGTCCCTGGCTGGCCCCACAGATCCACACAGTGATGGGAACATGGGGTTCTCTCCAAGGGGATCGATAAGGTTTTGGTGGACAAAGGAAACCCACTGAGGAGCTGGAGGCAAGACAGCTTCACCTGTGGATTTCACCAGGCAGATGTCATCAGGGTCAGGCCACCCTCATCTCAACTTGTGGCATTTCCATTTAGGAAAACCTGAGGAAAAGAGGGGAAACTTGCATTCAGAGAACTGCCCCTAAAACCATCTCCAAGCCACAGTGCTGGGAGCTATGCACAAGGAAGGAGTTGGGGTTTCGGAGGATATTTTGGCTCTGCTTGCTTTTAAACTGATGGGATGGGGGGGGGATAGGATATGCAAAAGTTTTAAAATAGAGCAGGGAATAGGATATGCATGGGGATGCTGATGGAGCAGGGGCTGGGATCCGGGCTGCCAGCACCACCCCAATAAAGGCAGGATCTATAGCCTGTCATTATTTCCATCTCCTAAAGAAGCTGCACACCCGTTATTAGTTCAGAGCCGGGCAGGAAATCATCGCCTGGATTAAGGTTAAATTCCATCTCAGAAGGGCTTAGCTGATTGCTAAATGTTTATGTCCAGTGTCCAAAAATTAAAAAACAAAAACAACAAACACCCCCACATCTCACATTAAAATAACATCTAAGAACATTGGGTGCTATGTCAGTCCTGCGAAGATCCGAGCAGTTTTACCGCTCCGATGCAAACCCTGCTGAGGCACATCAGAGCTGGGGAAACTGTGAGATTGAGGGCTGAAAGAACGGCCAGCAAAATTATGAATAGGGATTATCTGACAATGCCGACATGTTTCTTAAAGCCCTTGAGCATCATCACATGCTCTGAGGGTTTGTTTTTCAGCGTGGCTGAAGATAAATATATTTTATTGATACACCATCGACAGCACTCCTGCCTATTGCGAGTCAGGCTGCAGCCTCTCGTAATCTCCAGTTCATCCCCTCGTTTTGTAATCTGGAAATGTAGGAACAATATGTAAGGAGTTTGTAATGGGATTAATTTATTTCGAGTACTTGTTGGTTGGGTTTTAGGTTTTCTCCTTTTTCTCCTAGAAAACGTGGGTGAGTGGAAATTGAGCAAGTCAGTAATTAGCATTCACTTTTTTCTTTTCCTTTCTTTTTATCATATGCATCTAAATTCAGTTTAGCTCTTTAAGGAATTGCCAGACTGCCCTTGATTTATAGGCAGTGCCTTCTGGATCTGAGAGGATCTAATTCAAACTAATAATACTTGAATCTGATTTCAGGATATTTGCGCTGTGCTATATATTTCATTAAGATATCATCATTCTGTGTGTGTGTATGCGTGTGATATGTCTCTGTGTATCCAGGTACATTTAGGCATGGAGAATTCATGCATCCTGCAGGAAAATCATGCTGGCACTTAGAGAATAGTGGCAAGAAAACTTTTAACAAAGCCATGATGGCTCGTAGCGGGGAACAAAAAATAGAAAGATAAATAAAAATAAGAAACATAAATAAAAATAATAATTTAAAAGATTAGGGCAGCTCGTTCCCCCCTTTGCCTAGTTGGGCATTGCAGCGGCAGCAGACGGCCAGAGCCTGCCTCTCCCTCCCCACTCCGCCTGCAGCTCGGGGTTGAGCAGGGGGACACCCGGAGGTGCCACTTCCCAGCCCCGGAGGACATTTGGATGCCCCTACCCGGAGCCTCCCCCCGTGCGCTGCCTCCCCCGCATCTCACAGGGGCACCCACTCCCGTCTAAATAAGAGACGACCAAAAAAATTCCCAGGCAGATCTCGGTGGCTCTGGTGAGCTGCAAAGACACCCTGCGGGGGGGCGAGGGGGGGTCCCTTCCTTCCCTTGAGATGCTGACCCGTCAGGAAGGTGTTCCCTGAGCAGGAGCATTTTGGAGCGCGATCCCATCGCTGTTTCTCGCCCTCCACTTCTTGCTTTAGGCACACGTTCAGCGCACAGCTCAAGAGCAGTTTATCTAAGCTTGATGTAAGTAAAAGTGCGGTGTGGGATCAGTGTGCCATTTGTTTCGGTTTTCTTCGGGAAAGGGGGAATAAAAAAAAAAAAAAAAAATAAAGTGCTGGAATAGGCTGAACTCTTGTCAGAGCAGGGAAATTGTTTCGCAGCTCTTTAATGCAGCCCTTTGGGCAGCCCCACGTTTACCTTGGGAAAGGACCGTGCGAGTGGGCAAGACGCGAAGTTTCTCTTTGCAATGAGATTATTTCGAGCTCCTTCAGGAGGAAGGAACGGCTGTGGGTTGTGCTGGGAGCTGGGCATGAGCGGCTGGAGCCTCAGCCGGATCTGCCCCCTCTGCAGCTGAACGCCTTCACTCAGCATCCCCGGCTCGGTCTGCCTTTACTTACTTCGATATCACTTCTCGATTACGTGCGGTGTAAACCGGCTTTTTGATTAACAAACCGGCAGAGCGCTGGTTAAGAACACTTAAACTTCAAAAAAAAAGAAAAAACTATCCCCCTGGGAAGTGGGCTCTGAATTGGTTAATAATGTGCAGTACTTGCTAAATTGCTGACTTCCAGATGTGGAAAATATCTTTCTTGTTTAGGACCTACGTAACCTGATTGGATTACGACAGAAGCGTCACATTGGAAGGCTTTTGAGTGATGATTTAATTAACCATACAGTAGAAAGCAGTATTTGCCAGGAAACCCCTTCCATATTTGCATAACCAATCCCTTCAGTGCAAAGGTGGAGTCTGGGCTTCCTTTTTTTTTTTTTTTTNCTTGGGTTTTTTTTTTTTTTTTTTTTTTTTTCTCTTTCCATTCTTTTTTTTTTTTTTCTATATGCAATTTTATTTTAATTTTAATACTTGAAAAAGTGAAAAACTTGTAACCTCCCTGAAGTTCAGCCCCACGCGTTACTCGTCCACGCTGACTCTCTGTTCATCCAGCTACTTCCAAGAAAGAGCAGAGCCAGGAAAAGAGCCCATCTCACCCCTGATCCATATCTGTGAACAAAACAGATAGACTGTAAGATCTCAGCACGTTCGGTTGATTTTTTTTTTTTTTTTTCATCAGATTTAGCTGACTATTCAAATAACCTGGATGAGTGCTGAAATGAAAGGGAGGGGAAAAAAAAATTTAAAAAGCCCCAAAAAAACGCGTGAAGAATAAAAATAAAACCGCACCAAAACAAGCCAGGAGCTTATTTGCAGTAAGAGTTTAGTTTCTAGGCTTTATGTTAGGGTAAGTTTTCCCCACCGCAAGAGCGAGAGCGCGGAGCGGGGCCGGCCGCGGGACGGTGCCGGGCAGGATGCGGCCCTGGCCGGCTCCGCGGGCGGGGGGACCCCGCCGGGGGGG
>VYXF01001947.1:85761-111811 GCA_013397295.1 Polioptila caerulea
GATCCAAGCACCATCAAATATACATATATATATATATATATATATAAATTTTTTTCTGTGCCATCGTGCCATCCTCTCTATATGTGTGGATGCACCTGAGTGCTGAGGCACTGTGGTGAGCAGGTCATGCAGCAGACAGGATGTTTCATAATTTTGGGAACCTTTTAGAGACAAATTGTACAGGGCAAGTGTAGTGTAACTGAACTGCTGGTTGCCCAGTGAAGTGTAGAAAATCAGATACAGCACAGCCTGAAAGAATGAAACGAGAATTCATATCTGTGTATGTACATGGTACTTTGTAAACAATTCATATACAGAGAAAAACACATTTATTCTCTTTTTCTCTGCTTATATTTGAGGATTGTGCATGGTGTGTGTGTGTGTATAAATGTGTGTCTGTGCATGGTATATATTCATACAAATAATATGCCATGGGATATGGCAATAGTCATTTGTGTGATGCATTTATATGCATAAGTGGTAGGTTTGCAGGTTAATGCCTGCTTGACTCTCTGTGTGTGTGTGTAAATGATGGAAAGGTGCTCAGCACCATGAAAAGATGAATTATCCTAGAAATAAAATAAAAAACCCCCAAACTTCCACAGCAAAGTTTGCTATGGGTGTTTTTCTAATACTTAAGTCATGTAGAAACACTTGTGATGAACATGATTTCCTTATAGATATGGCAATACTTATCAAACAAGGAATCTGAGAAAGGAATGGGAAAGTTTGATTCACCAGGAAAATGAGGGCTGGCTGCTAAGTCTTGGTACCTTTTTGCAGTTGAAGCATTTGAGATAGCAGGACTCAATGTTTTTTTAATGATTTGCTGTGTTGTGTAATAATTATACATATAGTGCAGTGAGGTTACTTGGAGGAACACCACACTATGTATGGGGATTTTTTTGAGTAAAGGACCCAGGAGATTGCTTTTCACTTTGAAAACAATCCCTAATATCAGGAAAATGCTCTGTTTGTTTATGCGTACATAATGCAAGTTTGTCCGCCTGGGAACTGCGGCAAATGGGAGAAGTATGCATGGATTTCACAGGTAACAGGATTACGTGGGCACATAATTGATCCATTTGGAGAAAAAAATGACAGTGTTCTAAAGATGCCTAGGCTTTGGAGATGGAGTTTATGAAACAGGCATTTGTAAATTCAAAGGAATCAATATGTCAATTTTATTACATCTCAGGACCAGCTGGGCATTAAAGGAGCAGTAGCCTTTTTAAAATTGCAGCTGCGTATTCTTGCATTGTGTACCTTTCTTAAAAGGCTTTGAATTTCAGAAAATGTACTCTTAGCAGCGCTTTGCACCTTTTCAGTGACTGGTCTGCATGGACAAAAAAAAAGACACAAAACATTACATTGTGTTAGTCTTCCTCTTAAGCCTCGATTGGTAAAAACTGCCAGGCTTCAATCATACCGTGCAAAATTCTTACTAAAAAATATACACACAGAAGAAGGCAAACACTTGTTCCTATCCCAGAGGTTGAAAAAAATATTTGAGGTTTTACATCGAGGGCTCAGCACATATTGCAGGGGCAGCGTTATAACATAAGATACCTGAAAGCATCCATTAAATACTGCATGTGAAATATGGTCTGAATCATTGTAAAATGATATCTTCTCTTCCTTCTCAGTAGGGTTTAAGCCTCCAGATGATTAAATTTAGTGAAAAGATCAGGGTTTTCTTCCAGAGGACAGCAGTCTTCAGCTGTCCAGATTTGGAAATGCAACTTTTCACACAAATTTGAACCTTGCAGCATGGAGGGAGATGTTGAATGGAGTTTCTCAGGGCCACTCCAAAGAGGCTCTAAATCCCAAAGATGCATTCTCAAAGAATTAATAGTTTTGCCTTTGGTGAGTAGGTTATTCAAGGAACAATTGTGATTTTCTAGAACATGTTGCTCACTCCTCTACCTGAAAGGTGTTTGAGTGAGAGCTGTGTTGGTAAAATCCATGCACGTGTCAAGCTTTCAGTAGATACCATGCTGTCGCCTCTCCTCTGTTTGCTGGTGATGTTGTCGTGGACCTGATGGCTACATCAAGCAGCTACTTTGCAACTTAAAAGTGATTATTAACAGTGCCAAAACAATCACTGATTTAGGGTACTAGTCTCTGGACAACTCTAGCGCTTCCACATATCTGAAAGTACATTTAAAAATATTTAAGTCTTTGAGTACAAAGAAAGAGGTGCCTGGGATTAATAACCAGTGCTCCCTGAGACTTCTCTGTCCTCTGTTTCTTCTTTAACCTGACCGTCTCTGATTTTCTTTAATGTTCCTCCATCTCCTTTTGCACAGTTTCTTTTTCTTTGAGCTCACACTTTTCAGGCCAGCCTGGCTACAGACAAGGTCTCTCTATGGTGCTTCAACCTGCACAGTAATTCTACTTTTCCTTGCTTGAGGATCTCTACTTTCCACAAGGTATGGTTGCAGTCTTTCTCCAGTGGTCTGATAACATTTAACCATGTGGATGTAAATTAAATTATGGGGGATCATACCATAAATGGGCTTATTATTATCAGAGAATCATAGGATCATTGGATGGTTTGGGTTGTAAGGGACCACAAAGATCATCTAATTCTAAGCAATGCATAAAGTGGGTGGAGTATTCTATATACTTATATTCTACTATAGCTCTGTCTCCCCTCAACAAAAGTATGAAGTGAATATGAAAGAGTAAAAGTTTTCCCTGAAAGAGTATGGAAAAGTAGACACAAAAAATACTAGCTGGTTAAGCAGTGTTTTATGGTCATAGACTTAGCACGAGTTAAAACTTCATTGTGAATGATGTACCTTTAAAACATTAAAAATAAAAATATTCATGTGTTAAAGAAAATATATAAAAAGAGGTTCACAGTGTTTTCATAGAGAGTTTTAGAATCATAGGAAATACAGATGACCTTCTGCCAAGCAGCAATTCTCAGAACCGATATGAATACACAGAAATTGAGTGAACGGAAACTATATAAACTCAATAGATAGGAGTCTATAAAACTTTAGAAGTAAGATTTCCTTTCAGTGTAGCTTTGCCTGCGTGCTTGGATGTAAAAGGTGTGATGTTGGACAGGGTTTGGAGCAACCTGGTCTAGTGGAAGGTGTCGCTGCCCATGACAGGGGGTTGGAACTGTATGATCTTTAAGGTCCCTTCCAACCCAAGCCATTGTGTGATTCTATGTACACACCTTGTTCATCTCAGCCCCCCACCAGTGATATGTTCACACAAACCTTAGTTGTAACTGCTCTAAATTCACATTTTCCAAGCCCCACTGCAATCTTCACTCAAAAGATGTCATCCTTTTCCACGCTCGCTAGAGGAGAGAAAACAGAGGTAGTAGGCAGAGTTGAAGGGACTCGGTCAATGCGTCCCAGCTGGAAGCAGCTGGAACTAAAAACCAAAAACTAATAAAAGCAGAGGTCCTATTACGATCCTGGTTACCTCTGCACAGTCCCAGAGCCTCCCCGTGGGTGGGCAGCCACAACATTTTCTCCGTTCCTTGAATCTAACTCTGGAAGCAGAACAAGGCCTCCCAACGATAGGGTGGAAAAATGGCGAAACGCAACCCTGCCACCGACCTGACTGATGGCCCCTCCACTGAGATCATAACAGCTTCTTCAGAGACTTTCACAGTCCCTGCAGAAGTGTGGGAGGCACTGCCAATATCCGCAGATCATTGGCATGATAGACCGTAACGGCTTCTTCGGAGCCGTTCCGGTCTATCGTGTCAATGCGTACTTAGGGAGTCCTCAATGCATGGATCATTGACACGGCACTACATAACGGCTCCTTAGAAGCCATTACTGGGTATCAAGTCAATGCATACTTAGGGAGCCCTTAATGCACGGACCCACGCAAGTTGACTTGCTCTGAATGCTAACAATCCTGGGGAAGAGTAGTTACTGCCTATGCCACGGAGGGGGATTATTGATACCTGCCTGTGACGGCTCGGCTCGGGCTCTGTGCTCCCAACTCCTCCCAGGCTGGAGCGCTGCACGGGAGAGCCCAAAATCGCTGAACTTTCGCTCCTCCGCTGACATCTTTTTATTTCATAAAATATGCACCAGACAGAAACGCTCTCAATTTGAGATGGGAGAGCCAAGAGGCA
This sequence comes from Polioptila caerulea, assembly GCA_013397295.1. NCBI lineage: Eukaryota > Metazoa > Chordata > Aves > Passeriformes > Certhiidae > Polioptila > Polioptila caerulea. Next base: position 89,876 of record VYXF01001947.1, read on the forward strand.
GCCCGGGATGAAACATTTAGAGTTAAAGCCTTGAGAATAAGCGGCTGCAGTGGGAATGCTGGCAGACCCTTACACACGGAGCAGTAGTTCAGTGGATTTTACTCCTCTCAACTACTTTGCTGTAGTTATCAAATACCCCATATATTTACCATGACCCTTGAAAGATGCTTAGCATCAAGCTGCAAAAAGTGACCCTCTAGAAGGAGAAATTGTTAAATATCCCATTATCCAGTGAGCAGTTTGTCTTGGATTTGTTGACCTGGTCCCTGGGGGACATTGGCTGAGACTTTCCAAATCATCACCGCGCCTCTGCTTTAACCTGCAAAGGCGCATCCCCGTCCTTTGGCTTCCTCCAGACAAGAGATCTTCGTACCGAGTTAAAAATGCTTCTAGTTTGCTGTTGTTGATATTTTTCTTTTGTGTTCTGCTTACTGACTGACATCTGCTATCATGCTAAGCAGGTGTTCCTGTGTAAACGAACGTGCCCTGTTTGTGTTTCGCCATCCTCGCTACTGCGCACCCAAATGAGCAGCATGATTAAGAATCCTGTAAATTTTTGAAAGGAAACGGATGGCTGCCCTACTAGAACATAATTACACCGTTCCAACATCCGCAGCTCACTGCTGCAGCCGAGTTGGAGAACAGCAGAAATTAATAATATATAATAGCATCATTCTCGTAATTTATAAATGAAATAAAGTAGAGAGGAGATTCTGCTGATATGCATTTTCTTCTTAATTCTGCAAGACAAATATAGATTAGAATTTTACTGGGGTGAAACCTGGCCAGCAATATCACACTAGTTGCAAGTGTAGGGCCTGATTCATGAGAGGGATTTTGCTTAGGGAAAAGAGCTAATATCTTTTATTGGACTAGGAGAAAAAAAATGAGTATACAAAGCCCTCTAAAGGCAACCCCCGAAGCAAGGAGGCCAGATCCTCTACCCACTTTTTAGCTTAAGTCATTTGTAGGTACTGCAGGAAGAGTTTGCTGCGTGGTGGAATTTTTTTTTCCCCAGCTAAAATAATACACTATCATAGGTCACCCCCTCAGAGAGCAGAGAGGATTAATCAGCTAAAGATGTTGTCTAATCTCCCATTTTTGTTGAAAAACAGCAATGTTTTCAAAAACAATATTTTGAGCTCCAGAGATGTGCCAAAAAGAGCTGTACTGCGAATCCCTGCTCAAGCCAAGCCTTGGAGTTGGTGCTCTAATCTCGCCTCTCAACCCTTGCTTAAAAAAAAAGATACAATTTTCTGAAGACAAAGGCATATTATTTGTGAAGACTAGGCTGTATGACTTTTATTTTTTCCTCTGCATGGTAAATACCTTTTATTTTACTTCTGCAGCTGCCCAGATGTACTTGTCTGGGTGATGGCCCAGCTGAGTTCTACTCTTCCTGGGATAAATTCATTTGGGACAACTACCAAAACACCATAGCAATGTTTACTTACAAGTTAATTAGGGACATTTTTATCAATTTTGACACTCTATGACTCTAAAGTGATAACTGCTTTGATGGGAAAAGTCAGCATGGACTCCCCAAGTTAAACGCAGCAAACACAAATGTACACTGAAATATTTCAATTTTAAACTAAGGAATATATTATATAGTCGTATTCTTCTAAAGGGCCCCCTTAATAATTTGTTTCTGAGGAAGTATGTGCATATACAGATTTATTTCATTAACAGGTATTTATTTAAGTGGGCTGCACTGTATTTAAATCTCTGAATAGTTTCCATTACTTCCTCAGCTCACTTACTTCAAGTTGACTAATTTTAATAAGGCTAAGGTGCCTAGGGTCTTATTGAGTGTTCAGTTTGATCAATATGGCTAAATTAAAATAGTGCAAAATATAAGCAAATGTACTCTAACAACTCAGTGAAAAATGTGGAGTGCACCAAACATTGATTAGTGTTCCACAGACATTAATTTGTTGTTTTAAGTACACTAACGCTGCTCAGAAGCTGTGTCTACCATCTACCCCTGTGCAGCTCGGTTGGCTTTCGTGGCACTGCTCTCAACCACAGACAGGATTTGGCTCTGTATCCTGCAGAAAACAGCCCTGCACAGCCTGGGCTCACCAAACCTGGCCCATCCCAGGAGGAACAGCATTCCTGCACTGCTCGCAGAGAATGCCTGGATCACACCTAAGGCGAGCAGAAGGGGGACAGGTCCGATTATTTGCACGAGTGGAGACTGTTTAATAATCATATTCATTATGAATTTGGGGCCATACATCAATTCTGTGCGTGCATTTTCAAGACAGGCACAGACTCTTAGGGAAGTGGTTCTACGTGCAGGAAGGTATTTGTTTTTGCCCTCCTGTAACACCACAATATTATTGTCATGAAAGATTAATGTCAACCCCCACCTGGTATTAAATTGCTTTTGGTAGCCCTTGCATTCATGTCTTTCTGCACAAGACAAAACCACTTTTAAAGCAACTACGTGCATCCTCAAGTGGAATTACTGTTATTACTGGGTTATATTTTACTTTTCGTAGGCTTTAGTTGTTGTGGTAGGTTTTTTTTTTTCCCATGGATATGATGTTCAGAGCAAGGATATGGAATAAGGAAATTAATTTTAGGGCAGAAAAAAAAGACATAGAAAATAGGGTCTTATCACAGTCTGGTTGATAGATGTTGTACATTTTAATTATATGATCTTTTTTTCATACTCTAACAAAAAGCTGAGTTTTCCACAGACTAAAAATAATTTGGTTTTCCTTGTCATTCCCCTCCTTTTTCTTGGTTAGCGAAAGCTTGAGATTATCATACTTTGACATCCAGTGCTTTCACAGAGTGTTTTTAATGATTTCTAAAAATACAACTATTTAACAATTATACTTTTGTATAATTTTAAACAGTTTCTGATATCCTTCTTGATTTTTCAGTAGTTTTTCCATCTACCTGTAGTGTGATCTTTCTGCTTATCTTTAATCTCCTTGGTAAGTGTTATTTTCTATAACAGTTCTTCCTGTCCTTGATACCATCTTGTTCTATGTGGCCAAAAAATAATTTCACATGAGCAGAAGCTCATTTAACGGGAGGTAAATCAGCAAAGAAAGAAAGAAAGAAAAAAATAAAGAAACACGATAGAAGTTCATGTGTTTAAAAAAAAACAAAAAACAAAAACTTGAAAGCAAATGTAGTCACATTTAAGAAAAGTAAATTCTGTGAAGATATAGTCAAATATGAAAAACATTTCTCTAGTTTAAACTCCCCAACTAGAGTTATAAACAGCAGAAACATTTGAAAGTTCCCCTACTTTTTTTCTTTTTTAAACTAAAGCTGGATCTTCAGCTTCTTAACCTTCCACACAACAAGAAAAGCACACTGTGCAAAGAGAATTTCTAGGTCTTTTAACAAACATCTCAAGTGAGGAGAATAGCCCAAGTGCAGAAGAATTGACTTTTCATTTATAACTATGCCAAAAAAATTGCTTAGGGTTTGTTTTTGTTGTTGATGTTTAGCTTTCGTGCGTGACAATCTTGATTTTTTCCAGCATTTTACATGTTTGGAGTTTTTAATATCAAAGGTATTGCTCTCTGTAAACAAGTGTAAGTTTACCAAGGCAGCTTTACTTACACTCTTCCCTTGTAATCAGATGTGAAAATTACACCCTCCCTTTTGGCTACATGATAATTATACATTTCAACATACAAAGGATTGTCTCTGTTTCAGTTGCTGGGATGAAAAAGTGAAGGCATTTGGGAAAATATATTATTATTTTAAAGAACGGTGCCATAGCTGTTTTTAGTAAAAGTGAAGTTTGTAATCACAACTATGATCAAGATACTTTGATATTTACATATACAAACATATATCTATATATGAGAGAGAGCAAGAGAGAGAGAGAGCAGTTAAAAATAAAATTAAATGGAGTTACATGAGCACAGAAAACGAAACTTATCCCATGTGCCCAGGGCCAGCAGACAACCTTCTCCCTGCTTTAATCTCACCAAAACTTTATCTTGAGAGTGAATTTTATTTCAAAAACATAATTTCTTTGGAAAGTTTAACTAAGTTTCTCCAGTTTTGTCTTGCTTTTCTCCTCCTTCTTTCTCTTGGCTGTTCTATTTCACTCACTTAGAAACTTAGCCTGAATTGCTTGTGCATCTATCAGCTCCCTTGCAAATGCTGGGTGCAGAAAGAATTCAGAATTAAGCATTGCTCAGAAAGAGCTGTGGGAAAAAAATTACATATGCAGCAAAACATGTTAGAGTTGTGTTTTGACAGTTTCATGACCAAGCCAAAAAATATACATTTTTTTTTTGTACCTGGCGCGGTTTCACAAAAATGTCCCCTCAGGGAATAGTCATTTTTTGTCAGAATCAACTGTTTATTTACTTAAAAATCTAAAAGTTTTGCCTTGCATTAGAATCAGAGTTGCTGAAGGTTAAAGTGCAAAATCAGCTCGCTGTGTCGCCTTCGGTGTAAAAGCATGGTTTGTGTCACAAGAGAGGGATAAAAGCATTAGCAGGGACACAGGATGCAATGAAAATGGGACACACATTAAAAATGGGGAAGGTGAGGTTTGTGAGGTCTCCTGCTGTGCATCCACAGCCGAGCCCTGGCCCGATGGCAAGTGGGGGTGACCACCTGGTCCTGCCACTGCTGTGACTGAGCGTGGTAGCAGCACTTCAGGCTGAACACAATGGGTTTGTCCAGCTCAGCCAAAGAGCCTGGCAGGGTTCACATGGTGACAAGAGTGTTGGAGCTCCCCAGCTGTCCATGGAGATGTTCATAGCAGGCAGGACTTTGAGTGCCCTTCCTCTTGTGCACCTTTCTGGGCAGGAGGGATCAGGAAGGGCTTCCCACCAGGACAGTGCACACCACTGGAAGAAGTAACCCAAGGCAGACCTTGCGTCCTACTCCTGACATTGCCTGTCCTGTTTCTGTGTCCCAATGCAACTTAAATGCCCTGCAAATGTGAGGCTGGGGGAGCCCAGGGTGGGACTGTGGCCTCCCTGCCTGCCCTGTCTGTAGTGAGGGGGGTATCCCCCACCTTCCTGACATTATTCAGGCCATACAGGCATGCTTGAGACAGAACCCCAGGTCATAAACAGCTCCTGAGATCACAGGAATATCAGAAGATTTAATGACTTTTAAATCAATATAATTGTACCAGTAAAGAAGAATTAGGTCTCCCACCCTGAAGTTTTTTTTCCCGGGGTAAAACTTGGTGTTCGCAGCTGGGGGATGATTTTTCTTTCATTCTTACTTTTATCTGTATATGTACATAAACAATTAATACTTTTTGCCTGTATCAGTTGATAAGAGTGCTGATTAACAGAAATGCACTGTGTCAGATGCACTTTTGCCTATATAGTTACCTCGACTGCAGCTGCAAACTGCTGGGGCTGGCAGGCTGACCTCTCACACTGGCTGCCAGCCATGGTCAGTGAAGGATTTTGAAACAGTTTTTTTATTAGGATTTTTAACATAACTATTTATTTGGGGAAGCAATTTGCATCAGGGGAAAAAAAAACCCAACCCAAATGTAAATACAGATTTCCCCAGGAGATTAAAAGTAGTCCAAAACTAATAGCCTAATCTAATTCACATAATGATCATCACGAAATATATCCAAGGGGTCTAATTCTGCCCTTGTGGTCTCTCTCTGAAGTCAGAGAGACTTTAGACTCAATGTACCTGTTTGGATTTGAGTTTACCCTTCATATCCCAGTTACAGCAGCGGAGTAGCTTTTGTCTCTATGGTGAATAATATTTTGCAAATTAGTCTTCACTAAAAAAAAAAAAAAAAGAAAAAAAAGCAATATACAAGGTGGGGAGGGAATGTCTCCTGACTCACACTCATGGGGCGGAGGTCACAGCTACTCTGGTAGGAAAGAATTGAGCATCTCACCAAAAAATAACATGAACACCGTGAGTCAAACTGAGGAAAAGGGAGTTAATCACAGATAAGGACAATTCTTCATCCTGACCAAGCGTTATCATTAGTGTGGCTGTTAAAGGTGTTCCTCCAGCCTCCTTAGCTTTGCCTTTGTCCCCTTGGATTTATCACTTGCTCCTTTTCCCTTCCCATCTCAGAGGCTGCGTATTTCCCCAGCCAATACCCAACCCACAGGGTTATCACTGCTCCAAAACAGGCAGGACTGAGCCCAAAGCAGTGCTGTGCTGGCATGAGAGACTGTCAGCCATGGAGAAGAGGGATGAGGTCTCCCTGTGCTCCTCCCTGGGCACTTTGGGAAAAGTTCTGTCCCAAATTCCCAAAAGTCAAGTGGCCTTTTGCATTCGTATTTTCCTTGAATAGGGGGGTCTGGGAGCCCAATTAATGTGCATATGGCTGTTCCACGTACCTTTTGAGATGATGAAGGAGCATATTGCTTATTTCCACAACAACGAGCTAGGAAGTACCTACAGTGACCCCAATACGCTACCTGGGGAATTTCTCCCCAGGTGACAGGATGAAGCAACATCTGATGTTTTTTTTCCCAAAGCAAATTAAAAATAATCTCCTAAGAACTCCCTAGAAAACTCAAGTTGTTTGTCAGGGCAGAGACACCTCTTCCACCAGCACACAGATATGATATAGCTTTAATTTGTATTCATCTTGTCCACTGGGGCTAGAAGATGGAGGAGCTATTATGAAACCTTTTTTTTTTTTTTTTTTTTTGAATTTGCTTTATTCACTGTTTACTATGCTGGGCTGACATGATATGATTTGTGCATTGCAGGGTCACAACAAGCTACTTGCAGGACAATTTGCTGAATCAAGAGGGTGATTGTGTCTGGTGCCAGTCAGTCGCAATTAGGGCCAGGATCAGGGAGGCCCAGAGCTTGTGTATCGTCTTGGGCAAACCTCATAGAAATCAGCTCACCTGAAACTAATTGTCACAACAGAGACCTTATGCAAATGAGCCCTAGGGTTAGCGTGGGAAAAGAAAAACTGTCGCAAAGATAGGTGACCTGCTGAGCAGGGGGTCTGTTGCTGGGGAAATCTTTGTTCAATGAGTTAAAAAAATGTTCGCATTGTTCCAAATCCAAGAAAAACGTAGCAGATCCTCTCCCTAAGAAAGCGTGGCGAGCACACTCATCTGAAAGTCCAATAAAGTGGCAGCCAGCTTTCGAGCCGGTAATAAATTGGAAGTCTTTATTCTTTATAAGGGCTGCAGAAGGAAAATGATTTTCCTTTGCAAAGGGGCCTTTAAAGTTTAGCTGCTCGCAGTGAGCCGGCGCTTAAAACTTCGCTGCCTGCCTAACCTGTTGGATCCCAGTGGATTTCCCGACTTGAGGTTTTAGCAGCTGGAAAAAAACATCCCTCTTGCTCCCGGGGCTGCTTTTGGGAAGGTCTGGCTCTCGTAACGCAGCAAGACGTTGGGTGTGGAGGGCAGGAACAAATGGGGGAGCAGATCCATGCAGATTCTCCTGTAGAAATCTCTGGGGATCTGAGAACTCTCCAACTTTGAATGTCTCTTCTCTCGGTGCCTTCCTGCCAGTGAGACAGAGCGTTGGGAACGTAATCGTGAATTAAGCACATTTAACAACAGGATCACTGACGTCTTGCACACGAAAACGGCTGTTTCTGACATGCTTCCCCTCTCCCTTCTTCTCCTCTGCCTCCAGCCCAGGCAGAGAAAAGCATAATTTTCAGCGAGCGCATTACACAACATTTGTCTTGTTCACTCCTTCCTCTTTAACAATTTTTATGGGGGTTGCTCAACACGTTCTAAAATAGGACTGGAGACGATATAATAAAGTGCTGAACCGATGATATACGCGGCAGTTTATGCTGTCAATGGCAAATTCAAAAGAAAGGGATGCAACACACTCCAAGTGAAGAAATGCAAGCCCGTGCCCTATAAGCACAGAGTGAGAGGCAGCCAGGGTATTTTTGCCCGTAAGGCTTTTCCAAAGAGGTTGACGGGGACAGAAGCGAGATTAATTGCACTAAGAGATACTGGACAAATTTCAGAGCCACGAGCGGCTTCGAGCTATCATTGGAGGCAAAAGAATAGTTATTTTGTTTGGTTAATAATTAGAGCTGTGCTTTTGGTGGGGCTGCTTTAAAGGGGTGAAATGTAGATGGTATCAGACCAGCAAGTTCAGAAATTAACTTCCTACTCACCAAACATCACGGAATAAGGATGGCTTAAAAGAAATGCAGATTAATCACCAACTTTTTTTTTCTTTTTTTTGATCTCTTTTGTCCCTTTACCACTGTCTGAAATAATTTCCACAAATAGGAGACGTTTCACAGTGGGTATGAAGTGCTCAGCTTTCACTCATCAAACTTTAATCGGAACTGCATTTTAGTTTTTGAATAAAGAACACTTAAAAAATTTAGATGCAAATTATTTTGCATTATTCATGCTCTAAGTGTCCTTGTAGATTTAAACACTTCTGAGGCCACCTTGATTCAAGTAATTACCTAGGCCCTCACTGCTCCATCATGAATAAGGTATTTTGTACAAGTAAAGTATGCACCCGATGAGCTTTTAAAGTGGCTTTACACTGAACTTGTGTATTGCTTCTCCTGCATGAGTGATTCGAACATGCGTCGCAATCTGTCTCAGGTGGGAAATCCTGGCAGAGCATCCATGAGTGACGGAAGGAAGCCTACCAGCCTCGGCGCACACTATTTCTTTGTCTTCGCAGAAGAATCTCAAAGTGATTCTCTCACTCGAGTCTTGTGGCTCCTCTTGAAAGTCTGAGGGAGCAATAGCAGCTAGGAGGGAGAGAAATGACAGTCGCTTTTTGGTTAACTCTTCATTCCCCACCCCGGCACCCCTCCGCCTGCTGCCTGCGCTCAGTCACTTAAGGCATTCGCAGAAGATAATATAAGTCTTTCTACTTTTATGTAGCATTGTACATCTGCCTCCCCATCTGTCCTCTCAGCCTCCCTCCCCTACCAGCCCTAGGTACCACCTGAGCGGGATTTTTCACACAATAGAGCCAGCCCAGCCCCGAGCAGCCGGGCTGGGAGTTGCTCCCAACAAAATTGGCTGTGGGAGGGCAGGCTAAACCTACGTCTACACATATATTGCCAGCAAAATGAGCTCGCAAGAGTTAAATTTAATTGGCTGAATCTCATAGTTGGCGTTTGTTGCAGAGTGCCCATAGTTTTTGGTTTTTTTTATTTTTTTCTTTTCCAGCTACATTGCTTTGAAGAATTATAGGAATTTTATGATGTGCTATTGGAGTTCCACTGGCAGAGATTACAGTAAAGGGGTTAAAGTTGGTTTACGTTAAAAAAAATTATGCAGAAACCAATAAAAATAAACACACTCCAGTAGACTAAACTTGCTGGGCTTTTAGTTTTAGCTTAACAATAGAAGTTTAGACGACATCTAACATTGCAGCTTTTAGAAAATTAGTTGACACTCACAGTTGATCATCTTTACTACACAGCGGTATAATTAATATTTAAACATTCTAATAATGCAGCTTGCTTTGCATGCACTTTTCAGCCACACCACAATATATTTTATCAGGAATACTGCTAGCTTTTTCTTAGGTAATGTCATTTTTAAAAGTTATATTTAAAATAGGTTATTGGCTTCTTGCTCAGTGCAAAAGAAATATCAATAGGCCAATAGGCAGGTTTCATATGTCAGTTTGTGATTAAAGTGTGTCTTTATTGAAGACAATGGAAAATATATAAGGGGCTTCTTCATTGCTATCATCATAAAATAAATATACCCAGAGACTATCGGTTTAGTCGGAGTTGGTCATCTTTCTTCATGCTTTCTATAATAAGAAGAACTTTTAATATCTCGATGCAGAGCAAAATGAGGCAGTGCCCCACAGATCTGTGAAATACTGCACCTCTGACACCCACTCACAGCCAGAAAGCCTTAAATAAAGAAGTCAGGCAAGTAAAAAAAAAAAAAAAAACAAATCGGGAGTTTTCATTTAAGTGTTGTCAGGGTTAAAGCTTCTGTCTGTCTGGCAGTTGACTAAAATGGTGAGGAATGGTCAAAATGAGAAAGGACTGAGCTAGTTTATTTACTTAGGAGAGCTCTTTCCTCTTCAGGCGAGATGGGGAGGAAAAGTTGTTTCAGGTGCTTTGCTCATCAGCCTAATCTGCCTGATTAGGGCAAGGTGCCCTTTATTACTCAAGTTAAAACTTCTAGCAAGGGAGGCTGTCCTTCTCTGAAGTGGTCTAGGCACTTTTCTCCTGAAGTGTTTCACACCCGTGGGTCTAGCCAGATTTTTGGAGCTGCCTGGCAATTTTTAACCACTGTAGATGAGTGGGCACCACTGGCAAAAGCCATTCCCATGACTCCTTTGGGCTGATCCAAGGAAAAAATAATCAAAACCATAATGCAGGTCATACATACCTATTCTGGCTGCTGTGTGATGCCAGGAGGATCTCCTGAATTTCCCAGCTGGAGAAATTTTGCAGGAGAAAGCATCCTGCAAAATGAGCTCCTGGTATAGCCCTTGGCCTTGCAGGTATTTAGTGGGATGCTCAGAGAGGTGGCTTTTTTTTCACAAGAGATGGATTTTGTTAGGCAGGCCTGTACTGGGTTGCAAAGGTGCCTGAAGCTCAGCTGAGAACCCAGCCCTGGGTTTTGTCACGTTTCATTGCAAGTTTGAAAGTAGGCTTATTTCTATTAATACTGTTAATAAGAGACATATGTTTTGTCAAGTAAAACCACCCTTTCATTAAAATGGAGCATAATTTCATGCTTTTTTTTTTTCTTTTCTTTTTACATTCATGCAAAAATAGCCATTTCCCCAACATGTCCCAAAAAGCCAAGTTGGAGAGTGTGTACGCAAAATTTTACCAAGCCACAAATATTCCCAGGCCAAATACCACTAAACGCAAACTCTCAGTGCCTCACCGCTTTAAGCCAGTCCTAGGGCCTCAGCCTAATTGCCTGGGAGGCAATGGGAGTTTTTAATTTACTTAAAAAGTAGCAGAAATGGGCTTTAAATATTTTGTGTGTGCAGTGACCGTATGACTGACGCCATGAGATCCATAGCATGTGTGAAAATGGATTGCGTATTGCTGAGAGCTTTCCCTGGGCTCTGCCGCGGATCGCCTCGCGTCACGTGTGCCCGCCAAGAATTTGGGGATAGGGCTTGGCTGGGAGGTGTCTCTGGGTGTAAGACAAAGTCGCCTTGTCTTGGAAAAGGGCGCGTGGGAGCCGCGGTGCCGCGTGCGCTCCGTCCGTAGGGCAGGGGTGGAAGTGGGAGTTTTAAGGAAACAGATAAACAGCGCATAGAAAGTGCTTAAAAATAGGGCCATAACTTCCAGCCTCGCCACATTGTGACCCGAGTCATGGGTGAGAACTGCCCTAACTCGTACTTGTCAAGTGAAACCAGAGCTGTGAGATGCTGCAATAGAGACTTTTGGGGTTGAGTTGGGAGCAAAGCACCTCCCGTGGGGTGGCTTGCTCTTTCTTTATCAGGTTTTGCTCAGGAAGGGAGTTACACACACCTTGGCTGCAAATAACTAGAAGAGCATGATCTATTTTAAACCTGCTGCTGAGGTGGTAAAGAAGAGATAAGTTGAAACCTAACAGCTATCTCAGTTGTGTGTGTGTGTGACAGATATGGCCAGAAATGGATAAAATTAAAAGCATTTTTCATATGCTAATAGCAACCTGGATGAGGGTAAAACACAGAGAAGGGAGCAGAAAAGTCAAGAGGTTTCTATCCCAAGTATATTTCTCCCATTACCTAAATTATAGGACTCCTTTCCCCAAACTGATATACATATTTTTGCTGTGTCTAAAAGCAAATTCTATAGTAGAGTTTGATTTCAGCATCAACCTTATGGCAGCCATGTGGGAGTGAGATTATGGGACATGTGGAACAAAAGTCTTCCAGCCAGAGGAGGCCTTCTGAGCATAATGATTCTTATTTAAATCAGTCTATGTTTTATTACTCAGCTGGGGAGGGGGGAAGGAAACCAAGGAAAAGAATATTTCTTTAAAACCACCGTCACCTGAATTGCAGATGAAGAGAAATTAAGTAGTTTTCAGCCTGCAGAATGGACAAATATTTTCATATCATAATAATAATTTCAAGCAATCCTCAATTTTATTTTTCTGGGGTTTTTTTTGAATTTTACATTTAAACTTGTTTTTCCTGTTGGCGTGCCTGCCGATTCATTTGTAAATGTGCTTTAAATTCCTTTGTATATTACAATGAATGCCACCTCTTTAAACGCTCTTAGTAATTTAGCGAACTTCTTTGCCAGTGGGTGAAAGTACAGTATTGTACATGCATAAGAAAAGGTACATTCATTATGCTCCACGTATGAAAAGGTATATTAGGAACGGTTTCGCTTAAAGTGGAGGGGTGAATGGAGGAGCCCCTGATCCATCATAGGGCTTTTGCATGTGTGAGAATGTGTCTCTGTGAGCCCCGACGTCCCGAAATGCGGGTTGGGAACTTACCGGCAAATGTGTGCCTGTGAAACCTGAGAAGATTTATAACAAGTAGGTAATCGGTTCAGGCCCATGCAAGGGGAGCAGGAGTGAAAAGCTCATGCTGGGGCTGGACTGAGGTTTTAGGGAGAAGGACAGAAAACCTGAGGGTCTGGTTTCTCCCATCTCCATCCATGGCTGTCACGAGGCTCCACTCTGTGCCGTGGGAAAAGGGCCCTGCCTGGAAGAGGCTTGGGATACTCCTGTGATTTTAAACGTGTCGTGGTGTCGGGGCTGATGCCTGGAGCTTGCCATGCAACCCGTTTGTGGTGTGCCATAGGTGGAGGGACAGACAGGAGGTGGCCCCGAGAGCCTGGTCTTGCACTGCTTCTCACCTCCTTCCCACAGCTCCTGGCCCTCTCCACGTGAACGGGAAGGTTTTAGTTAATGGCTTTTTTCATAGCGTGACAAATACATCCTGTGCTGTGGTGAAAGGTACAAGGTGGATATGGCCAGGCAGGGACAGCATCTCTGAGGAGCGCACGGCCACACTGGGACAAATCCTACTGGTTGCCTCCCCCTTTTTCTTGAGACCCCTCACTTCAGTAAGGTGAGTGGGATTCCTGCCCTTGGTTCGGCATTTCTGTGAAGGACAACCACAGCCTTGCGGAGAGGGTTGGTCAGTTTATGGCCAATAAACATAAAAGCTGAGAGGGTTTCAATGAAACATTCTTCTTCAAACCAGAGGTCATTCATTTTGTACTTACTCCTTTATGTGGTTTCTGAAAGTTTAATTTTAAGGAGAGGATGTGGGTACGCTCTGTTTGTTTTCTTTCTCTTTCCTTCTCTTTCTTTCTTTCTGAGCTCCTTACTTCGAATTAATTTCAGGGAAACGCGTGCAAATGCATTCCAGTGGCATGCCAGCTGTCATTTTTCGATCAGGGTGGGGGGCAACGCAGAGTTTATTTACAAGACTCAATTTTAAGCTTGATTCATTGTAATAAGTGTCACTGTAAGGCAGGCTAGGCAGAGTTAGCTTTCATTAACATTCTTCAATTCTGGAGCCCATCAGGAGGTAGATAAGGTACCACCGGGTCCATCCACCTCCCAGACCACAGGAGGACAATGCCAGGAATGTTTGCAATGTGTTTCTATTTTTGTCACACCTATGTGTGGCCATCCATCTGGTCTTAATCAATCAGTCTCATCCCAGAGCTTTGCTGTTCTCCCAGCTGAAATAATACACTTCTTCAGCAAGAGCTGTGCCTCAAGGAGGGTCACTACTCACCATTCCCCAGACAAGGCATATTAACAAGGCTTACATATTTGTAAACATAGGTAAACCCAGGAGGGGTGGTCGGGAAGGAACATTTTGAAATATGAATATTTTATGGATAAACCACTGTGTTGTTTACTTAGCGATATTACACAGGAAAACTTGATGAAGTACTAGAGGTAAATTTGTTTTAGCAAAAAAACAACAACCTCAGCCCCTCAGAAGCACTGAGACAAAGATAAATGATGAAAGAGAGAATGATCCACCATCCTATTCAAGCAGAGGTAGCATATATAAAGTATGTTTTTGAAAGAGCAGAGAAGTGGGTGGTGAACACTGTAAAGTGTGCCATTTATTTATTTAGATTGCACATCAGGAGATAAAACAAATGAAAACTCTGACTTGTTAATAATTTACATTTAAGTGGAAAATTCTTACATGCTGTTAAGATACCTCCAAGACCTGACACTGCAAATGCAAATAATTTACATTCTTTGTGTGCACACAACTTTGCTTGTCTGAAAGAAGGAAAAAAATTCAAATATGTGTTCAGGGGGCGATGAAAATCAGGAGACATTATAATTATGTTTATTAATTTCGGATGCCTCTTTTGAAGCATTCATGGGGCTGACCTTCCCCATTCATCAGGTGTTCCTGGCTGAGAATCTGCTGGGCCATACCTCCCAACCTAGGAGGTAGGAGATGCAAAGAGGGGAGATTTCTTTTCAATAAGCAGCACTACTACTTCTCCCCCGAACAGCTTATGCAAAAAGTTTTGTGGGGGAGAAAAAAAGCCCCAGAAAAAAAAAAAAGAGGAGTGTGCATAACAATAACTACCTCTGTCCCTTCTGTTTTTGTTCTTTTCATGTCAGGGAACTTTTTAGCCGTGCTGCCTGGGTAACTGCTCTGGAAGGTTGGAATATCTCTTGTTGAAGGAGGTTTGTGATTGAGGGCCCTCTGACACAACCTTTTGTTGCTCTGAGGTGTTTGATCCTCTTTCCCTTTCTTCTAAAACCAATCCCATCCCTTTAAAAAATGGATAACCAGCACTTCTTTTACTTATTGTCAGCTTTTGGAAAGTTACTGTGGGGGGTTGTAGAAGTTTAACTAGTTAACCCCTTGCATCCTGATAGCGGGGCGCTATTAGTCCTTCTCTCTCGCCCCTTCCCGGACGGGGAATATTTCCATAGCTGTGTCAGGTATGCAAATCCTCTTTATAGGGAGCCATGTGACGGGTTGGCTTGCAGACAGTTTGCTCGCTGATCTTTCTTTCCCCTGCAGCTTGCTAAGGAAAACCAGGTTCAGCCAGGAGCTCTGAGCATGAGCAGGGGCTGAGCACTCCGTCCCCAAATCAGGACGGTTTCTTCTCAGTCGCGCTGAAATTTCAAAATGTGTCAGAATTTGTAGTTGCTGATTTTCTTCTCTTTCCTTGAACTGAAACTTGTGAGAGTCACCACAGGCGTAGGCTGATCTGATACACTTTCCCCCCCCCCTCT
The DNA here is from genome assembly GCA_013397295.1 of Polioptila caerulea. Classification (NCBI taxonomy): domain Eukaryota; kingdom Metazoa; phylum Chordata; class Aves; order Passeriformes; family Certhiidae; genus Polioptila; species Polioptila caerulea. Next base: position 104,998 of record VYXF01001947.1, read on the forward strand.
CTCTTTGAGAGCAGCTCTGAATAACAAGAATTCACAGAGAGTCGCTCTTCAAAAGTGTGCGGCCAAATCTGAAAGTAACAAAGGAAGAACACCTTAAAATGAGATGTGTAATAAGGACGCTTGCTCAGAGCCTTGAGATTAAAAATGAGACTGTTTTTTGGTTTGTTTTTTTCAAAGGGAAGGGACACAACCCAAGCTATAGGAAAGAAAAGCAGCTTAAATGGATTATTTAACAAAAAGCAACTTCTAGCTCCCAGATAGTGACCTACATTCTGCACACAATGATGATGTTTTACGGTGGTGATAGGGTTAATAACCTAACATCATTCATGTAGTGTTTTTTGAAAATTGAATTTTACTGCTACAAAGTAAATGTAACAGCCCTCTGGAGACAATATTACAGGCACTTTATTGTTTGCTAAGCTGATGTCATCTTTCTACGGACTGACTTTAAAACAAAGGCAGAACATTTATTACAAATATCACTGTGTGAAAGGAAATCTACTGAAATATTGTTTAGAAGGTGGACTGATAAAAATGTATTAATACTTGGCTTTGATTATCTGCAAAGTTATGCCTGTGGAATGCTTTCTCGCGTGATGTTTGCTCATGAGAAATGTACATCTTGGATATTGCACCTACTTTTATTTTAATGTTATCCATCTCTGAGCACGTGTTACTTTTAAAATGTGTTTTATAATATACTCTACAGCTCATTTATAACTCTTTGCAGTTTCTTTGTAGCAATGTAAACGAGGTTTTGATCAAAACCTAAAATATTTCCCTTCAAAGCATTTTCATGTAAACAGGGCCATGCCCTCCTTGCTGAAATCACTGCAATTCTCACGTGAATAAAACCAAGACTTGACCCTGTCTTACAGTCATGCTTTGGCTCTGATCTGCCTTCTGCTGTGACCTTTCCCAGTGTCTGCAGTCCCTACTGGGCTATGGACCCATTCAGATCACTGTTTTCCTACCTGGAACCCCAATCAGGTGCCTACAGCACCATCTCCCAGCATGGCAAATATGCTGGAGACTGAAGATTCAGTGTCTACAAGTGAAATCATACTCCTTGGAGAACCACACCATATATTTCTATACACGGTATAAATAAAATGACCAGGTCTGAAAATTTTAACCTGGTTGTAGATGACCCTGAGCTTTGAGTTTTATCGTTCCCACGCAGCTTCCCTAAGTAGGTTTCAAGTGAACAAAATGCATTTGTCCCTTTTGAGAAGAGCAAACGATTCATTTGCAAATAATTTAATATCCATTAAAGTTTAAATTTCCTTTGTTTACTCACTTGCAGAGTGAATCAATGACCACTGCAAAGTAATAAGTAGCATGAGGGAAAATATATTTTCCTGTATCACAGTGACACTATTGTGGCTTTTGCAGGTGAAGCATAAAAAGATGTGAACAGCTTTATGAGGATGGGTGTCTAAGCAACTGATTAGCTCATCTGTGTTGAAGGAAGACTTCAAGAGAAGTGTAGGAAAGAGGGACAAATTTAGAAAGTGAGTAGTGGAGTTAGCAGTAAAACTAGTAACTTAGTAGGAGTCTGTGATATTAGTATCACTTCTGCAGTCTGTGAACGTGTAATGCCCTTTGCAAAGGTGGACATCTACCTACGCTCCCCAGCAGGAATTTATATTCATAACCCCCTTGTTATATATTTAATGCTGACAGGTTGTGGCAGCTTCTATCAGTGGGATTAAAACTGGCAATCAGATGATAACAGTTTACTTTTAATATCCTCAGAGCAAAGTTTTCAGATTGCCAACAATTATCAAAGGGTGTCTTGCCTGGTTCATTAATGCTAATATTCTTAGATGTTTGAATGTGATTTTGCGTGTCAAGCCAATCTCCCTGGCATACCTCTGGACATCCTTTGACTGGGGCTGTGTGGCATTTTTTGTTTGATCTTTGGGGCTGCTCAGATAAATTTAATCCTAGCATAAGCAATACTCATTCTGACATCAGAGGGATCTGCTCATAGGTAGGGCAGGGACAGCAGGCTCTGTCAGAATGTTGGAAAGAAGTTCTACTATTTAAAAATATAATTAAGAGCAGACTATTAACCTTTGGCTTAACCCAGAAGTGGAGGTTTTTCTTCACATGACTGAATACAAAATGTCCTTGTGTTTCTATATAAAATACCTTCCAGAGGCTTTCTTCAGAAACACTGGGTGGGTCTGACCCAGGTTCTGCTGAATTCGCCTCAAAGGTTAGGTGTCCCGAGGCACCTCTTCAGTCAAGATGAGAGCCAAGGCTTGAGCTGAGCCTAAAGCTCTGAGGCCTTAGAAGAGGAGATGGTCTCTGTGTGGAGGCTGAGACCACAGCTTTATCCAACAGTTTCCATTTCTGTTAGAGTCAGAGGGAAGGGACGGAGGGCTCCTGGCTCGTATCATTCGGTGCTTCCCAATGAAAATCAGTTGACTCGCGGCTGTTGATCCCAGCTCTGGGTTTGACTCATGCTGGCCACTATTCCCAAGGTCTACAAGAGGGCTATATATAACTACAATGTATAATGGTTGCTGTTAAATGCCTCAGCTTTGCAAATAGATGCACCAGACATCTCCTTTCTGTCTCATGTACTACAATTGTTTCAATTGTTTGAAGTCGAGTGCTTGACGCCGCTGAGAAAGAAGCCTCTGTAATGTCTCCCACAGTAGATAAGGCCAGTTGTAATGAAAATAAAGGTGATTCTTTATTGAACCCTGGACACAGACGGGACTCTGTAGTTCTCTGGCTGCCTGACTGGAATAGTGCAGCTCTAATGCCACTGTGGAGGGCTCTGAGCACTGACCTGGAGCTTGTAGTCTTGAAAAAGAGCCCCAAAACACAGAGCAAATGCATGCAGAAAGGGGAAATAAGTACTTTCTTGCAGGGAAAATGTTGAAACATCACACCAGGTTGTACAATCAGGATTTCTTCATTATTTTAGTTGTACTTTAGAATTCAGAAATGGTTTAAAAAAAACCCAAAAAAACAAAAAACCCATCCCAGCAGCAACAATGGCCATAATCACACATTTGAACATAAGAATTAGTTTTGTGCGGCACGCTAGAAAAAAAAAAAAAACAAAATCTTGAGAACACTTTCAAAATAACCAGAGAAAAATAAACCATTCCTTATGTCAGTCTTGTTAGAGAAGGATTAAGAAACTGGCAATTATTTTGGCGACCTTAATTGTTGCTCTGCAGGAAAATATGTAATTAGAGCACGTTCGCAGGCCTGCACACCTGCAGCACATCCTACAGTATAATGTCAGCTTTCAGTGCTTGCTGGTGCCAGGTTCTATCACAACCAGGCACAGTGATGCTCTGAGAACATTTCGGACTCGTGTAATGTAGCTTCTGTGTATGAAAGAAGCAGGCATTTACACTGCCATACAATGGAGTGCATTACTGCAACACTGGTTTCATTCTTTCCCGACGCCTACCTTCAGCGCTGCTCTGGTTTACTCAGTTTGAGGTTTTATTGTTACCGTATAATAGTCCTGTACATTTCTGAAATTCCCTTATTATTCAGCTTATTAATACAGTACTGGCTTGATTATCAGGCTGCAGTTGTGAAGGGGAAGATTCAGCGTGCTAGCAAAGTCAGAAGCTGGGTAAATTCCTGGTATAATGAGAACAATTGTTTGACGTGTTTGAGCCCGGCTCTGTGTGTGCACAGAGCCGCCAATGCCAATGTACATGTGTGCGTGCATGGGGTGCCCCTGCCTAAAAACAGAGTGAGAAACGCTGGAAGTCAGCTTTAATTTCTTGACAGAATGGGGGGGAAGTAATCCCTCCTTGCACTGCTCCTCGCCTTTGCCTCTTCCCCGCATTGCTCCTCTGGAAAACTGGAAAGCGAGTTAAAATAAAGGCGCAGTGGAGGGAATAGCTGTCTTCCAGCTAAATTCAGTAATCTGGCATGCTGATAGTTAACAGACTTCTCCCCCTAAGGGAGATACACTGTATTTTGCTATCTGACATGTTGTCATATATAAAGAAATCAATTGGTAATTAAATGATGCACCTTGTGAAGATGACAAAAGGCATTTGGTTGCGAAAAGAGAACTGGGTTGTGAGGGGTTTGTAATGAAGGCCTAATGACTATTCATAAGAGATTTTCAGTCCGTTGATCCACTTGACTGGAAAGTTCTGCCCTGGAGAGTTAGTGCTGTCAGATTCTCTCACCTCAGAAAGCCGCCGCGATCGACGGTGTGGAGTATGAGCGAGAAATTATCTAGTTGTTGCTTCAGGCCTGTCTTAGGTCACATGCAGAAGGCACACATCTGGCTTCCTGTAGGTGCAACCTCAGGACATAAACTTTGACTAATTTTTAAACTATAAATATGTAAGGCTGACACTGAATAAGTTACCTTTTATTCATCTTTTCATAAATTTTCTAGTGCGTTAAAGGCTTTAGTGGAGCTCCTATTTTGGACTTCGGAGCTTCTATTGCTCTTGCAACAATTTTGTTTTCGTCTCCCCCGACAAATGACATTTTAAGGGATTTCTGTGGCGCAGACACTGCCCACGTTACCTCCCTTCTGCTCTCCCACCACCGTCGGGCCAGCCAGGATTGTCATGGTGGGGTCACCTACGGAGAGGACCTGGTAGAGACGTCAGGAAGCATTAGGGAGTCGCAACACAGATTTTGCCCCCAGTGGAGCTTTTTGTTGGTATGCATTTCTCTGGTCACTAGCACTCAGGATAATCATACCAGACCAACAAGAGCCTCCTCCTCCTCTGAGATATTTCCTGATCTTTTCCATTTGCAGGATGTCCCTTGGATGGGATTGCTTGGAGGTGACACACCAGGAGGTAGATACCCACAGTGTCCTAGTTAAACTGAGAGTTGCACCCTAATTGCTGAGACTACAGAGATGAGCACCTTTTGCACATCCGTCTCCAACGTTGCGCCCTCTTGAGTGAATAAATCTCTCTCTAGCGAGTGGTATTTTATAATTAAAACTGAAAAGGAACAAATTGATTTCAGGAAGCTATTCCAGAGCGAGTAGACATTTCCTTATGCTGATCAAATCCAGCACAGCTCCTGGGTGAATGTTTGCTTTTGAAAAGTGGCCATCCACCTTATCTTATCAGGCAGCTCACCTTATCAAAGGTAAACATATTTACCACCTCGTTAAAGGTTCTTTGCAACAGCACTCCAAAGCTGTATTTGTGGACAAAAACCTGTCAAAGTCATTGTTTAAGACAGACGAGAGGACAGTTATGGTCAACTTTGGGGGTTTCAGTCTGTCAATAGTGGAGCAGCAAAGTAATTCAATACATTCTGCATATTTGAGATGGCCTCAATGGTGTTTCCTTCTTGTGTATTGTGGTTACTGAATTTTGCTGATGCGTTTGCCAGAGCTGACAAGGTAGACCAAATGAATGGACAAATGCCAAAAAAACAATTATGTTTATTAATGTACATTGATTGCTTGTTTACGGTATAAAACAAATTAAAAAATACATTAGTATTTAAACCTTCTTTTTATAGCTGGCCTAATGACTACACGTAATAGAGTATCTAGTAAAGGACAATCTGCAGTACCTATAACTCCTGGCTTTATTGTCATATTATTTGAGTTGGGTTTAAAAGAATGGTTCTTTTATCATTTCTTTCAATGACAGTCTGTATTTTTTATTTTTTTTTTTTTTTTTTTTTTTTTTTTTTTTTTTTTTTTTTAATATATAGGCCCTAAGTCAACTCGTTAAAGCCAGAATTAGCTAATCTTATTTACTTTAAACCCAATATTGACCTCAGCTATGACAGCATTCTGGTTTTGTGTCACCCACCCAGCCTTAGCTCCTGTGGAAAGCATGGGACCTCAGCCCTGCAGGGAAATAGCTTCCCCCAGACTTACCACCTTCCTGCCACACCAATTTCCCCAAGGAAGGAGAACTCTAGAAGGAGAGGAGAAAAAGCCCAAACTTTTGCCTGTATTTACTGCTTTTTTCCCCATCCCCTCAAGCATCCCAGAGGCACAGGGTTGCCAGGAGTGTGAGCCTTTTGAAGGAGGAAAGGAACATGCTCAGTCTTCCCCTCTTTACCCCAATTCCCAAGAAACTCCCCAGGACCCACCACACACCCACTATCAAACTGCAGCATTTAAAGCGGGGCTGACTGACACTCAGGAGAGGACTCTGGGTTTATGGCCCAAGAAGTTGCTAAATAATTTTACAGTATCTCTTTTAAGTTTGGGCAAGAAAGTTATAGCGCTTTAAGTTAAGGGCAACATCACTCAGTACAGCCTTAGAAGTTCTGCCAAATAGCAAAGTGAAAGCCATAAAGTAAACATGACTTAGCGACACCTGGACCTTTCAGGTTTTATAGCAATTGTTTATAATGTTGGACTGGCCTCTAAAATACGTCTGCAGAAACGGTGCTGGAGCTTTATTTTACCTAACTTGCTCACTTTTTATGTTCTACTCAGGTTCTACCCTTCATTATTTGCACTTATTTAAGGAGTCCTGCTTTCTTTCCTTGCTCTTTTACTTGCCTTTTTATTCACTGGCCAGGGCGATGACGTAGATTTAACAGCACGATTTCCACGTTTAATGGGTGTCTCTCAGAATTCCTCAGCATTATCAGCACATGTGGCTCAGAACGCGGCTAAACTGGCTCCAAAATATGTTTTTACCATTTTCTGGGTTCTCTTCTGAAAAGAAAAGCAGAGATGCTGTTGTTTCAAACAGCAGTAATTGGTTCAACTGGCTCCAAAATATACTTTTACTGTTTTCTGGGTTCCCTTATGAAAGAAAAGCAGAGATGTCATTGTCTCAAACAGCAGCTAAGATTGAAAAAAAAAAAA